>JAVGWX010000015.1:17974068-18429068 GCA_036924085.1 Ariolimax columbianus | reverse complement strand
CTCGTTCTTTGACTGTACACTCGTTCTTTGATTGTCACCTCGTTCTTTGACTGTACACTCGTTATTTGATTGTCACCTCGTTCTTTGACTGTACACTCGTTCTTTGATTGTCACCTCGTTCTTTGATGGTACTCTCGTTCTTTGATGTTTATTTGTTCTTTGATTGTACCCTCGTTCTTTGATGTATATTTGTTCTTTGATTGTACCCTCGTTCTTTAATGTATACTTGTTCTTTGACTGTACACTCATTCTTTGATTGTACCCTCATTTTTTTTATTGTACCCTCCGTGAGCACGGACACGGTTTTATTTGAGCTGTGCACGTACATGTGATACTTACAGTGATCACAAAGCTGGATGCTGCTGCCACCTAATGGCACCCTTAGAAACTATGAACTACATTTCTCAGCTGTCCCATTTCAGTTTGTGACCTAACTAATGGCTTGCGCGCGCGCGTGTGTGTGTGTGTATATATATATATATATATTTAAAACATACATACATTAATTACATTGCATACATAACTTAAACTACTTCCATTACTCAAATTATTAACATTACTCACATTACATACATTACGTACAATACATACATTATTCACATTACCTACATAACTTACATACACTACATTACTCACATTACACACCTTACCCACATTACATACATTACTTACATTACATACATTACATGAATTGCATACAATACTTACATTAATTATATTACATATACACACAATAACACAACACCACAACACAGCACTACAAACCACACACACAGACATACAAACTAAGTGTGCCTTTCATCAGCTAAGCCAGGCCTGCTTGTGCTTAGAAGTGCTTGAGCACCATGGTAGCAGTAAACTAAGCTACGAAACCAAATACAAACATCATGTACAAACAGACATCAAGTACCCGAAAATATAAGAAGTCTTACCTTCGCGGGCAGGGCGAGGTTGACAAATTGACCTTGAGATGTTTCATGGCAGAACCTGCAGGAAAAAAAGGGACAAAATAGGTTTAAGTAATAAAAAAAGAACGCTATGAGCTATACATATTCCTACAGCTACACGGTAAAAGGAATGGCGATCAGTGGTGTATGGGTGGTGAGGATAGAACAATCATAAACAGATTAGGGTGCGAGTAATACACGACCAAGCAATCGCCCGAATGTCAACGCCAATGAAAAAGGCAAGTAGCCTTTCGATGTTGTGCGGGATGAAGATGCGGGGCAGTGCAGGATCTGTAACGGTCAGCTACCCAAAGCTTAATGCTAGTATCCGGACCAGCGACCTAGAGCTGCCAAGACCCTTCTACACCTTCACCTGGATAACAGGCTGCAATAGGGCAGACTGACTCAAAAGAAGGGAGAAAAGAGTGAAGGCTAACCCGTATCCCAAAAATTCCTGCTGAAGTCGGATGTGTCGGACCAAAAGGTACAAATATAGCAGTCAAGCTGTAAGCTACGACAAAACGCATTCAATTCTCCGGACTACATCCTGCTACTTGCAAATCCTTGTTCAGAGCGGACAATTGGGAACGAATGAAGGAGATGATGTATTGTTTGAAGCCATGTATTTTGTCTTGTTATGTGACCAACATATCTTAACTGTCCCACTTCGATTTTGTTCATCAATTTTCTTTTTTGTACTGCAAATTTCTGCAAGACGTCATTATTTGTTTTTTTCTATCCAGACAATGCGTCCCATTCTACTATATATCCACATTTGAAGGTCATCCATTCTCTTCTCCAATTCATTTGTTCACTGCCCATGTTCCAACACCATACTGTAAACACGTGTTTACGTAACACCTAATCCCTCTGATTTTAATTTTCTCCTGACTTGTTTGGATTGTATATCTAAATATGACTTTTGTTGGTAAAAACAGATTTGGCCAACCCATTTGTCTTCCTGATTTCTTCTTCTTCTTCTTTATTCCTTTCCAAAGTTCCGCTACCAAACTATGAAAAAGGCTTTGCGAGTAGTAGGTGTTGTCCAGATAACGGAATGCGTTGTGTCGTAGTTTACAGTTTGACTGAAATATTTGCACCTTTCGGTCCTTCAACAGTTATTTTTGAGCACCGGGATAGCCTTCCCTCTTCGATCCCTTCTCCTTACTCAATCTGTTCTGTTACAACCTGTTATCCAGGATGACCGCGTGGAGGTGAAGAAGAGTCTTGACAGCTCTGGTTCGCTGTCCCTGAGGCTATCAATCAGCTATGAGTCGCTGACCACAACAGCGCGTACATTGCTCAGCATCTTGAGCCCTTCCAGATTTCAATTTCCCAGCACCTATTTTTAGTTATTGTATCTGTAAGATAGAAGACGTCCATTTTTATCTGCTGATTGTTCTTGGAGTCTACTTTTCTAACTACCATATCTTTCGTTTTGTCAGTGTTAATATCCAATCCATACACCTGACTTTTGTTCTTTACTCGAATCACCAATTACTGCATTTCTTGTTCGCTTTCAGCCCGCACATCCGCGATTATTTATTGATACCACACCAATGATGGGTCTTGGCGTTTCATCTATCCATCAAAACGTTTGTTCTGTGTAAATGTTAAACAGACAATGGGACGGAGGCCATCCCAGTCGCACTGCTCTTGTTGCACGTATACATGGTGGTTCAAGCCTGCCAGATCTTACAGTTTATGCTCTCAGTATAGGTTACTGGGTATCGTGTCGTTCACGCTCATACCTATGTTTTCCAGACATGTCATTAGTTTCTCATTCCGCTAAAGACCGACTTGTAGATTATCTTTTAATGAACCACTGGCGACAAAATGTGACTGGGGCAGTGGCTATGTATACTCACTGGTGTATTCGTTGTATTAACATCAGTTTTGCTATATAAACTGGCTGAATCGAAATATGAGGCCACTTTCGCCTTTCCCGATAACAATACAATGGCTTTTTTTTTACTTTAGAAAATTGGTAACGATTATTTCTGTTTCACATAAATTTGAAAAGTTATTCAATTATTGATTGTGATGAATTTAAGTTGTTCCAACGGTTTTTTGTTGTTGTTGAGGTACGTCTATTTAGTTTTGTTTATGTAGATGTTATAAATATGTTTGGAGTGAAAACTCAACAGATATGCCGATCTGGTTGGGGACACTATCAGTGCTTTGTGGCAATTTCATGGATTTCAAAGACAACTGGTACACCCACAAATGTGGAAACTAGAAGCAAAGCAAACATTAATGTGTTTTTTTTCTGCTCTCATTTATATTTTTCTGCAGGACTCCTACAGAACATTGCTTCTCTTGTTCTGCTGGTTTCCTTCTAAATCCAAATTGTTCATCTTGAACGTCGTTAAAGATCCACTGCACATATAATTGTAAGCAGAATATTAATGTACATTTTATGAAGACGTTTCTTCTTCTTCTTCTTCTTCGTTCGTTCTCAATCTCCCACTACCAAACCATGAAAGGGCTTAAGTAGCGGAATGTAGTCCAGAGAACGGAATGCGTTGTGTCGTAGTTTACAGCTTGGCTGCGATATTTGCACCTTTCGGTCCAACACATCCGACTTCAGCAAGCATTTTTTGAGTACCGGGTTAGCATTCCCTCTTCTATCCCTT
Organism: Ariolimax columbianus; assembly: GCA_036924085.1. Taxonomy (NCBI): domain Eukaryota; kingdom Metazoa; phylum Mollusca; class Gastropoda; order Stylommatophora; family Arionidae; genus Ariolimax; species Ariolimax columbianus. The sequence goes on along the minus strand of JAVGWX010000015.1, from coordinate 18,425,485 downwards.
CTCCTTAGCCAGTCTGCCCTGCTGCAGCCTGTTATCCAGGATCACCGCGCGGAGGTGTAGAAGGGTCTTGCCAGCTCTGGTTCGCTGGACCTGACGCTAGCAGTCAGCTATGGGTCGTTGACCGCAGCAGCTCATGCGCTGCTCAGCATCTTGATCCCATAAAGGCGTTTGATGTCATTGATTAATCTATAGCAGTGTTCTTCAACCTGGTACACTAGCGGGCAATTTTAGCTTTAACGTGAGCTGTAGCAGGATGATTAAATTCTGTATTAAAACATATATTGTTACGACAATGATGAGGAAACTATGGCATACAACCAGCAACAGTGACAACTTTGAGAACCTGTGTTTTTCCCATGGCAGCATACGGTTGTGAAACATGGGCAGTTACCCAAACCTCAAGGAAAGGAATCGAGTGCTTCGAGTTAAAATGTCCATAGGATACCATGGACTGAAAAAAAAAGGAAAAAAAAAAGACATTCGACAAGAGTTGAGCATAGAGGAGAACTGGTTCATACATTGCTCCATGAACAGAATAGTTGAAATACTCTGGCCACATAAAAACAAACAAACACAACGATCTTGAGAGAACGGTAATGGAGAGTGGGATGCTGGGCAGAGAGGCAAATGCAGACTAAGAAGGCGATGACATTTAAATGTCAAAAAAATGCGTGTGCATTACTCTGGAGCAGGCTGGAGATTTGATAAGAGATCGAGTTTCTTTCAGTTGGGCTCTCATGAGAGTGACGTTCTGCAAAGATTTGATAAGAGATCGAGTTTCTTTCAGTTGGGCTCTCATGAGAGTGACGTTCTGCAAAGATTTGATAAGAGATCGAGTTTCTTTCAGTTGGGCTCTCATGAGAGTGACGTTCTGCAAAGATTTGATAAGAGATCGAGTTTCTTTCAGTTGGGCTCTCATGAGAGTGACGTTCTGCAAAGATTTGATAAGAGATCGAGTTTCTTTCAGTTGGGCTCTCATGAGAGTGACGTTCTGCAAAGATTTGATAAGAGATCGAGTTTCTTTCAGTTGGGCTCTCATGAGAGTGACGTTCTGCAAAGATTTGATAAGAGATCGAGTTTCTTTCAGTTGGGCTCTCATGAGAGTGACGTTCTGCAAAGATTTGATAAGAGATCGAGTTTCTTTCAGTTGGGCTCTCATGAGAGTGACGTTCTGCAAAGATTTGATAAGAGATCGAGTTTCTTTCAGTTGCGCTCTCATGAGAGTGACGTTCTGCAAAGATTTGATAAGAGATCGAGTTTCTTTCAGTTGGGCTCTCATGAGAGTGACGTTCTGCAAAGATTTGATAAGAGATCGAGTTTCTTTCAGTTGGTCTCTCATGAGAGTGACGTTCTGCAAAGATTTGATAAGAGATCGAGTTTCTTTCAGTTGGGCTCTCATGAGAGTGACGTTCTGCAAAGATTTGATAAGAGATCGAGTTTCTTTCAGTTGGGCTCTCATGAGAGTGACGTTCTGCAAAGATTTGATAAGAGATCGAGTTTCTTTCAGTTGGGCTCTCATGAGAGTGACGTTCTGCAAAGATTTGATAAGAGATCGAGTTTCTTTCAGTTGGGCTCTCATGAGAGTGACGTTCTGCAAAGATTTGATAAGAGATCGAGTTTCTTTCAGTTGGGCTCTCATGAGAGTGACGTTCTGCAAAGATTTGATAAGAGATCGAGTTTCTTTCAGTTGGGCTCTCATGAGAGTGACGTTCTGCAAAGATTTGATAAGAGATCGAGTTTCTTTCAGGTGGGCTCTCATGATAGTGACGTTCTGCAAAGATTTGATAAGAGATCGAGTTTCTTTCAGTTGGGCTCTCATGAGAGTGACGTTCTGCAAAGATTTGATAAGAGATCGAGTTTCTTTCAGTTGGGCTCTCATGAGAGTGACGTTCTGCAAAGATTTGATAAGAGATCGAGTTTCTTTCAGTTGGGCTCTCATGAGAGTGACGTTCTGCAAAGATTTGATAAGAGATCGAGTTTCTTTCAGTTGGGCTCTCATGAGAGTGACGTTCTGCAAAGACACGTGAGGATGATGATGTATTAAAAACATCCACAATATACAGACTCAGTGGACACTTCCCTGACGGAAGTTATAGCAGTAGGCGCTAAGTATATATTTATATGTACTACGAGGGATGGTGGATATTGTTTGACACTATAGTATGAAGGAGTCAATGCCCTTGTTTGCTAATTGGTCTGAACTTTAGTCCTTGTCTATGTATTCGCTCTGCAAAGGGGATACACTTCGATCATCTATTCTTCACCTCTTCAATCCCTGATTGTAGAGCTCCTCCGTTTTGACCCGGAAGAATGTCTCCAGTTCAGTAATCAAGTCCTATACGATGTTCTTAGTAGGCCTGTACTTCTACAGAGGCAGATGCCCCTGTTCAGCTCTCAGGTTTAGTATGAGCTGAGTGTAGCCGGGAGGAGGGTTACATGCTTAGCGGACTAGGCTCGAGCAGCGTAATACTCCGCTGCGTTGGGACATGCGCTTACTGTGGGTGGTTAACCGATGTGTGAGTCCATTTTAATAGACCCAAACACAAGAGCAAAAATTACCCGCAGCCTGTTAGGCGCCATCTATGTCGTTCTAAACAAACCGCCGGTGTTATACAATGTCACACAGTTAGTCGCCTCTTACGGCATGCTCTCTGTGAGACACTGGTGATATTCTTGACGTTGTCATACACAAAGACTTTGGCGGACCACTCGGGTATCTATACGATGTGCCAAGTGTATACGTGTTGTACGTCGATAATGAACTGATTAAGATGATTATATCTGCCGCATCTTCCTTTTCCCCCCTGGATCACTGACAAATTATGAACTCTTCAACTGCTTGTGTCCCGTCAGAAGCTTTCTGTTAAACCCGGAGCCTACACTACACTGGGCACCGCTTGGGCCTGCGCTCACAACGAGGGGTGCTATGGCCAGTGTCTCACGTCCTAATATGGTTCTCCGACCTCGTCTAAACGTAGTCTCTCTATGTTCAGCAACAATATTTGAAGAGACACAGTTGAAGCGAATTATTTACTAACTTATTACGGGCATATTTTATTGTAATTATGGCGACGACAGTACACGGACTGCGTGAAGGTTATCTAAAAATGGACCGACCGTCATTTTTATGCACTCAAAATTTGCAATAAGCAACTGCATTACGAAACATTAGCTATTTTTCTTATTGTTCTAACTACGATTTCAAATGCCAACTTCAGTGAATCGAGCGAAAGGACACTGATGTTCTGTTTATGTATCGAGGGAAATGAGAATGGGTCAACACTTGTAATAGAATACAAGAGTACCACCGTAACCTGAGGCAAGGAAAGCAGAAAATGGGGCAACGGGAGAGCAGAGCACGAGGTGAATCAGCTGATAACTGAGAACACGCAGGCTAGTCATGCCATCATATACACGGACGGATTAGTGATGTACAGCGGGGCATCAGGTTGGATCTTCTCGGCTAGAGTGAGAGGACAGGTCGTTGCTGAGCGGAGTGGTGCACACACGTCAATAACCTCCAGTTTGAGAATGGAGATGGAAGCAGTGACCTCAGCGCTGAGATGGATATCTGAGACCCTTTTAACAAGGGCAGTTATCTTGGCAGACACGCAAGCCGTACTTCAGAAGGTACAGAAGGGATGGCTGAGGTACGTGTGGATTGCAGTCGTTGAGGCCTTAAACCTCCAGGGGTTGACATGATTCTACTGTCCTGGTCATACTGGGGTTCAGGGTAACGAAAGAGCTGACATCTTGGCTCCACAAGCGGCCATCATAGGCACGTTAGTAACGGATAGAAATAACATTTTGAAATCAATCAATGACCATCTGCTGGATGAGGACACTGCAATAGATGAAGCAGCAATCCACAGACTGCAAAGTTTCGACATTAAACGAGGTTCGAGCGGAGTGGGGCGGATGTGAGGATGGAGCAGGAGAGTGTACAACCAGCGAGCTACAGGGACCATCATAATCCAGACCCAGCGCCATTTGCTGAGAGAGATTGAGCACCTATGGGTATGCTCGCAGTGCAGTGACGTCGATTCTTAGAATCAGAAACGTCTCGAAGGACAGTAGACTAAGATTATATGTTAATGTATTGAGTGTAAGCAGACTAAGGTTATATGTTAATGTATCGAGTGTAACCAGACCTAGGTTATATGTTAATGTATCGAGTGTAACCAGACCTAGGTTACATGTTAATGTATCGAGTGTAACCAGACCTAGGTTATATGTTAACGAGTTACAGGTTGACAGAGAGTAACAGGAGGGTATTGAGTAACAGAACGGTAATCTCTAACTCGAGGTGCCACGATGCAGCAATGAATGAACTGACATCAGAAATCAGATGATTGCAGATTGTTTGCATCAGGCTCATTGAACTATAGCTGACCAAGAGCCTATGGCGCCTGCAAGTGGAAACCCTGGAAACTGGCTGCACTAGTCACTTGCGCAGTCTGACCAAAGGAGAAGGAATCCCAGTGGGAAGGCAAAGTCGGTACTAAAAAACAGTCAGCTGAAATCGGATGTGTCAGTTCTTAAAATGAACATAACGCAGCCGTGCTGTAAATTACAACACAACGAAAAACTAAGGACGGGAAGGGAAGCATAGAACAGACCACCACGATTCTGAGAGAAATAGATCTTAGCGTTTCAGTCGACAGCTGTTCATTTGCAAATGAGAACCTGACCAATGGAATGAAAGACAGAGAGAACGGGAACTGGCTACTCCATCTCGCACAAATTGTGGCTTGGCACAACGAAGTCTTTAACACTTCATCCCCGACGGCAGGTCTTAACCGACCTATACTTCTACAGGTCCCAACGCTGACGTGAGCTGGATGTAGCTGGCAGGAAGAGTTCCTGCTTAACGGGATAGACTCGAGCAGCTTATTACTCCGCTGCGTTGGGATAAGTGTCGCGGAGGGTGGTTAACCGATGCGTAAGTCCGTCTAAATAGACTCAACCACTAACGCAAAGTAGACCCGCAGACTGTTAGGCGCCCATCTACGCTGCTCTGAACAAGCCATATAACCATGGCCGTGTTATGCCATGTCACCTCTTACGACATGCTCTCTGTTGCGCAGTTGTGCTATTCTTATCTTTGTCATACACAAAGACCATGGCGGACCATGCGGGGTATGGTACATGGCAAAACAGACAGAGGAAGACCGAGGTGAAGATGGACAAATAACATTACAGAAGCTCCGGGGTGGACGTGGCAGAAACGGAAGAGCTGTCTAGCGATCAGCTGTCTTACAAATCGGCTGTCATAAGAGCGACGTTCTGCAAAGAACATGCTACATAAACTCAGATTAGAGTAAAATAGACCCGCAGCCTGTTAGGTGCCATCTATGCTGTTCTTAACTAACTGCCTAACCATGGCCGGTGTTATGCCATGTCACACAGTCACCACTGCAGGTTCTGCTATGGGACATTATTATAATCGAATAACTAAAACGTCGAGGAAAGTTAGGTACCCATTGACAGTAGGGTGTACTGTCACGAGCCGCGACTAGGGCATGTACCGGAAAAGCTGTTTCTGCCGGAAGCAAGTGGCCTGATACACGTGTCGCTTGTCGAACCCAGCGGAGTTGGATTGAGCATTAAGCGCTAAGAGCGAGCCCCTATCAAACAAGAGAACAATAAAGATGATTAACCGAACCGCACCCCTGGCTATTGACCCGGATCTAAGGGTGATAACACTGAGATAACTGAATTGGACTGGGGAGGTCGGGACAATGGGCGCCATGTTAATTCATCGGCTTTGTTCACGGCTGCCGAAGTGCTGATATACGCTGGCTTTGAAAGCACTCCGGGTGTGAACATTCGATACGGTCAGGAGGGAAAGTAGCGAAGTCATTAAATGACCGTCTGTCAGTGGATGACATTGCAACCGATGACTCAGCGATCTCTAGTGCAGCAAATCAAACGACTGTCTTTTGTGGTCAGGTGGAGTCCTTATCCTAGAGGAGAAGAGCAACGAAACTGATAGTGGGATTACGGAATTATAGTTCAGAGGAAAGACTCAGAAAGGGGATCAAGATGCTAAGCAGCGCATGAGCTGCAGCGGTCAGCAACCCATATCTGACTGCTAGCGTCCGAGCCGGCAATCCATAGCTGACTGCTAGCGTCCGAGCCATCGAACCATAGCTGACTGCTAGGGTCCGAGCCAGCGAACCAGACAGAGCTGACTGCTAGCGTCCGAGCCAGCAACCCATAGCTGACTGCAAGCGTCCGAGCCATCGAACCATAGCTGACTGCTAGCGTCCGAGCCAGCGAACCAGACAGAGCTGACTGCTAGCGTCCGAGCCAGCAACCCATAGCTGACTGCTAGCGTTCGAGCCAGCAACCCATAGCTGACTGCTAGCGTTCGAGCCAGCAACCCATAGCTAACTGCTAGCGTCCGAGCCAGCGAACCATAGCTAACTGCTAGCGTTCGAGCCAGCGAACCAGAGCTGCCAAGGCACTTCACACATTCACGCGGTAATCATGAATAATAGGCTGCAACAGAACAGACTGGCTAAGTAGAAAGGATCGAAAAGTGAACGCTAACCCGGTACCCAAAAATGCCTGCTGAAGTCGGATGTATTAGACCGAAAGGTGCAAATATCAGTCAAGCTGTAAATTATGACACAACGTATTCCGTCTTTCGGACAACATCCTACTACTTGCCAAGTCCTTTTTATGGCTTGGTAGCGGGAGATTGAGAACGTTCAGGGCTTGGTAGCGGGAGATTGAGAACGATCGAAGCCAAGCTAAGACTCAGAAAAATCGGCATACAGTGTCTAGAAAAGAGGTGAATTGGAGGAGATCAGGCACAACATACTGACCAGGACTTCGCTTCGAGGTCAGATACAATATACTGACCAATACCACTATCTCTCTTCCATGTAGGGTTCCCTGGTTTGGTTGGTTCTTGATCCAGCGGCCTGTGGACTAATGCCATTTGGCCCAATGCCATATAGTGGTATCTGCAAGCGTTTGTAAGCTGTTTAGTTCCGTACAAAGTCTTCAATTTTTCGAGCCTTGGAGGAAGACGCTCTTTCCTAGCACCGACAACCGCCGGACATTCAAAAAGATCTGGTCAGGTAAAACATACTGACCAAGAAAGACCCTCACCTCGGCTTCCAAGTAGTCCTTCCTGGAAACGGACCATATTCATGGCAGCCTGGCTAACGGGGTGATGCATCGACGTGATCCCCTGGTAGTGCGTAACACGCATATGAAACTAAGCATAGCACAACCGCCTGGAGGATCCCGGTCCACCTTCATCAGCAGGCTCGGGATGTGAGGAAAGGTATTGCAACCCGTCTCTTAACATCTTTTTCAGGGCGCACACAAGAGTAACCTACTCATAAACTAACAATGAGAATCATTAAACACCCTATGCATTCACGTGTATTGTACAAATAACAACTCCAAGCAGATTTCTCATAAACTAACAATGAGAATCATTAAACACCCTATGCATTCACGTGTATTGTACAAATAACAACTCCAAGCAGATTTCTCATAAACTAACAATGAGAATCATTAAACACCCTATGCATTCACGTGTATTGTATGTAGTAGAAACCAAGACCATGACAAAGAAAATGGAGAAGAGGACTGAAGCCTTTGAAATGTGGGTCTTCAGAAGAGTTTGACGAGCTTCTTGGAAATACAGGAAAACACGATCCTGGAACAGCTCAAGGCGGAGAAGAGGCTTCTCATATATTTTGGTCATGTTAAGCGACATGGCAGTCTGCTGAAAGTTATACTGGAGGGCAGGAGAGCGATAAGGCGTCAGATACAGATGGACAGACAACACCATTTCAATACCGCCATACTAAACACGATTCATTTGTCGCACAATGGTAAATTCGAGGTCTGCCCAAAGGAAAGGTTGTAATCTGCACAAAGGAAAGGTTGTAATCTGCACACAGGCTAGGTTGTAATCTGCACAAAGGCAAGGTTGTAATCTGCACAAAGGCAAGGTTGTAATCTGCACAAAGGCAAGGTTGTAATCTGCACAAAGGAAAGGTTGTAATCTGCACAAAGGCAAGGTTTTAATCTGCACACAGGCAAGGTTGTAATCTGCACACAGGCAAGGTTGTAATCTGCACACAGGCAAGGTTGTAATCTGCACAAAGGCATGTTTTATATCTGCACAAAGGCAAATTTGAGATCTGCACAAATGCAAGTGAGATATGCACAAAGGCAAGGTTGTAGATCTGCAAAAAGGCAAGTTTGAGATCTTCACAATGATACGTTTGAGGTCTGCACAAAGACAAGTTTTATATCTGCTCAAAGGAAAGTTTGAGGTCTGCACAAAGACAAGTTTTATATCTGCCCAAAGGAAAGTTTGAGTTCTGCACAAAGACAAGTTTTATATCTGCACAAAGGAAAGTTTGAGGTCTGCACAAAGACAAGTTTTATTTCCGCACAAAGGAAAGTTTGAGGTCTGCACAAAGACAAGTTTTATATCCGCACAAAGGAAAGTTTGAGGTCTGCACAAAGACAAGTTTTATATCTGCACAAAGGAAAGTTTGAGGTCTGCACAAGAAATAGTTCGATTCCTGAGCAAAGACAAGTTCATGGACCGCACGAAGTCAAGCTGTAAGGCTCTACAAGGACAGGATCAATTACTTAAAACCCGCACCACATTCAAAGGTAGATTTGCCCTTCTTTCAATACCATCTGGTCATGCAAATAACCTGATGGAACGCATGCCACATCTGATAGTGCCACATGCGACCCACTGATCGCTAGTTTGAGAGCCGCGCATAAAAAAACTGTGTCGTGATAGAGAATATAGCCAGAACATGCATATGCTGTGTTGACTAGACTCCAGATTGCTAGAGCATACTTATGCATGTGCTGTGTTGACTTGACTCCAGATTGCTAGAGCATACTTATGCATGTGCTGTGTTGACTTGACTCCAGATTGCTAGAGCATACTTATGCATGTGCTGTGTTGACTTGACTCCAGATTGCTAGAGCATACTTATGCATGTGCTGTGTTGACTTGACTCCAGATTGCTAGAACATACTTATGCATGTGCTGTGTTGACTTGACTCCAGATTGCTAGAGCATACTTATGCATGTGCTGTGTTGACTTGACTCCAGATTGCTAGAGCATACTTATGCATGTGCTGTGTTGACTTGACTCCAGATTGCTAGCAATAAAATGGTTGTGATCAATGTTGACATTTTTTAATCTGTGTAATTCCACTGGCCTTTGCTAACTTCAGTCCTTCCCATTGAAGCACACAGAAGCGGGGAATCGATGCCGTTTTGCCGGCAGGCAGTTAGGAAATAAACCTCCGGTTTCGACATTCAGGGCTACAATAATCTGTGTGACTGTGTTCAGTTATGTCTCGACGTCCACTTAGGTCTATTTCTTCTAGTCAGATAGTCTCATACTTTGTTATTTGACATCGATTGTGACATGTCCTGTCTATTGCTTATAGTCAGATAGTCTCATACTTTCTGTTATTTGACAACGGTTGTGACATGTCTTGTCTATTTCAGCTGCTCGAAAAGATACTAGAGTAAGAATATTATATGTGTTTTGTTCTGTGAAGAGTCTATGTCATTGCGCTCCAAGCAGACCCCCAAAGAGATGTTTTCATCAGTGAATTATGAAGAGTGTGGATGCTGATAGCTCCAGTAGTCCGCTGGTTCTACATACTCCTGTCCCGTCTTTTCGGGCACCCCTACTTTCATGAAGCACGTTTGGTTAAATACAAGAGCAAAAACCCGTAGTCTGTGGATTTCCGGATTATTGATGACATCTTCGACATCCAAGTAGTGGTCGATCGGCCCATGAATATTGTCATATCTATATCTAAAGTCCCGACTATGTATACAAGGACATCAGCTCTTTGACTGTGTGATCCGTCTGTCCTTCACTTCATGAGTTTATCTTTCCCTTTCAATATTTCTCTTATTCTTCTGAAACTTGTTTTGTATTTTTTATTCTCCCAAATCATGGTCAAGATAATTCTCTTCCTCCTCTGCTTTACTTCTCTTTACCCATCTTCTGTTTATTGGTCCTCAAGTATAACATCTATATATTTCTTCATCTTCGTCTTCGCTCGTTCTCAATCTTCCGCATGGGATCATGATGATGAGCAGCGCATGAGCTGCAGCGGTCAGTGACCCAGAGCTGCCAAGACCCTTCTACACCTCCACGCGGTGATCCTGGATAACAGGCTGCAACAGGGCAGACTGGCTAAGGAGAAGGGTACTCAAAAAATGCTTGCTGAAGTAGGATGTGCTAGACCAAAAGGTGCAAATATCGCAGTCAAGCTGTAAACTACGACACAATGCATTCCGTTCTCTGGACTACATTCTGCTACTTAGGCCCGTGTCAGGGTTTGGAACGAAGTCAAGCCAAGCCAATCTTCCGCTTGCAAGCCCTGAAAATGGCTTTGCAAGAAGCAGGATGTAGTCTGGAAAACGGAATTCGTTGTAGTTTACAGCTTGACTGCGATATTTGCATTTTTAGGTCCGACACATCCGACTTCAGCAGGCCTTTTTGGGTACCCTGTTTGCCTTCCTTCTTCGATCCCTTCTCCTTAAGCACTCTGCTCTGTCGCAGAGTGTTATCTAGAATCACCGCGTTGAGGTGTAGAAAGGTCTTATCAGCTCTGGCTCACTGCTGAGCATCTGGATCCCATACTTGTATATTAATAGGCCGATCGATTTATCCGCAGCATGTGATAGCCAGCAGATATTATAAAATGGTACATAATACAAACTAAGTAGACATAAGCGTATCCCCCACGCAGCTGTTATACAGTGAGCTCAGAACAAGTAGCCGCTCATTAGGAGCATAGAAAAAACGATGAAAGTGCCTCTGAAAAGCTTCAACATAGATGTCACCTCCTGGACGTTTCCTGCATAGAACCGCTCCACCTGCAGCGCTTGCATCACGCAACGTGCTCAGATCGCAGAGCGTAACTCTATCAGCGGAAGGCGGAAATTTAAAGAAGTCTGCAATCACAACACAGTGATGAGAAACTCAGCCACAGTAGGACATTTGGATGGTGTAAACGTTTTAGAGTAGGACGTGAGTGATGATCTCTGCCGTGGTGGCTCTCAACCCACCAGTCACGCCTGTGAATATTCAGATTAGGGAACGCGGTTCTTCACCCATTTTGAAATTGTATGCCATTCCCTCGTGGTAAAGCCCTTCCATTGCACTTTGGTTGGGCTAGCTTCTCAAGGCGCACAAACCTAGCATAGGTACATACAGATGCACACATGCATCCAAGCACTGGTTTATGCGTCCTGATATCGCCCAATTGACTACGGTCTGGGGTGGAAAATGGCGCGCCTCCGCCAGTAGAAACTAGTGAGGCAAACATCTAAGCAAAAAAAAAAAAAAGCAGTTTTTGTTGTTTTTTGTGGGCCCTAAAAAGGGCATTGATGCTGGTTTGTGGGTTTTGTGTGCCCTGAAAAGGGCCGTGAGGGAAACAGATTACCAAGGATCGCTGAAGCTCTGCACATATCAGGACATACACATGTTGTTCGTTCGTAGCTGCACAATTTAAAGAGGAGGCCAAATTTATGTGATGTTCAGCAGAATTTTGTCGAACGGGTCTAACTGACGGACTTTATTCCGATGTCGCCACAGAAACTCACAAATGTAAGAATCTATCATGTGTCTGTGTGTTCCGTTTTGGTTAGGGTTAGGTGCCATCTGACCATGTGTCAGAACGAACAGGAATGTCCTGCTGACATGTGCGACATCTCTAACGATCTTGGCGAACTGTGAGAGACAAAGTAACAACAGGATTTTTAGCACACAGTCGGACGGTGTGTATAATTCGTCTTTCCTGCAAAAAACTGCACACAATTTATTTTCTTGCGTGTCAAGTGTGACAACTGCAAGAAATCCATCTTCCGCGTACGGTGTTAGATCTGAGAATGACGTGGTCATAGGTTTACCGCGCGAATTGAAGACGCGCGAATTGAACAGTATGGTGCTTCGTGTGGATACATTCTACTAAATTTGACCTATTATAATCCGTGGGTGAATTTTTACGCACAATTTCCGGGAACGCTTTATCCTGGATGTTGATCTTCTAATACGTGGCGCCACCATCAACAGTGAACAGCACATACGCATTTTGAGTGATATGCATAGCCGTGTACGAAAAAACAACAAAACCACAAAAGGCGTCCCTGCTCCTGCAAGATTTAGTTTGACCTCATGCGGCTCGCTGTACTATGTGCCATCTGCAGGAAACTCGGCTGTGGGGTATTGCCACATCCACATTACAGTCCAGGCCTCTCTCCAAGAGATTTCCATCTGTTTGGACCCCTAAAAGAATCAATGGGAAGTCTATTGCTTATAGTCAGATAGTCTCATACTTTCTGTTATTTGACAACGGTTGTGACATGTCTTGTCTATTTCAGCTGCTCGAAAAGATACTAGAGTAAGAATATTATATGTGTTTTGTTCTGTGAAGAGTCTATGTCATTGCGCTCCAAGCAGACCCCCAAAGAGATGTTTTCATCAGTGAATTATGAAGAGTGTGGATGCTGATAGCTCCAGTAGTCCGCTGGTTCTACATACTCCTGTCCCGTCTTTTCGGGCACCCCTACTTTCATGAAGCACGTTTGGTTAAATACAAGAGCAAAAACCCGTAGTCTGTGGATTTCCGGATTATTGATGACATCTTCGACATCCAAGTAGTGGTCGATCGGCCCATGAATATTGTCATATCTATATCTAAAGTCCCGACTATGTATACAAGGACATCAGCTCTTTGACTGTGTGATCCGTCTGTCCTTCACTTCATGAGTTTATCTTTCCCTTTCAATATTTCTCTTATTCTTCTGAAACTTGTTTTGTATTTTTTATTCTCCCAAATCATGGTCAAGATAATTCTCTTCCTCCTCTGCTTTACTTCTCTTTACCCATCTTCTGTTTATTGGTCCTCAAGTATAACATCTATATATTTCTTCATCTTCGTCTTCGCTCGTTCTCAATCTTCCGCATGGGATCATGATGATGAGCAGCGCATAAGCTGCAGCGGTCAGTGACCCAGAGCTGCCAAGACCCTTCTACACCTCCACGCGGTGATCCTGGATAACAGGCTGCAACAGGGCAGACTGGCTAAGGAGAAGGGTACTCAAAAAATGCTTGCTGAAGTAGGATGTGCTAGACCAAAAGGTGCAAATATCGCAGTCAAGCTGTAAACTACGACACAATGCATTCCGTTCTCTGGACTACATTCTGCTACTTAGGCCCGTGTCAGGGTTTGGAACGAAGTCAAGCCAAGCCAATCTTCCGCTTGCAAGCCCTGAAAATGGCTTTGCAAGAAGCAGGATGTAGTCTGGAAAACGGAATTCGTTGTAGTTTACAGCTTGACTGCGATATTTGCATTTTTAGGTCCGACACATCCGACTTCAGCAGGCCTTTTTGGGTACCCTGTTTGCCTTCCTTCTTCGATCCCTTCTCCTTAAGCACTCTGCTCTGTCGCAGAGTGTTATCTAGAATCACCGCGTTGAGGTGTAGAAAGGTCTTATCAGCTCTGGCTCACTGCTGAGCATCATAATCCCATACTTGTATATTAATAGGCCGATCGATTTATCCGCAGCATGTGATAGCCAGCAGATATTATAAAATGGTACATATTACAAACTAAGTAGACATAAGCGTATCCCCCACGCAGCTGTTATACAGTGAGCTCAGAACAAGTAGCCGCTCATTAGGATCATAGAAAAAACGATGAAAGTGCCTCTGAAAAGCTTCAACATAGATGTCACCTCCTGGACGTTTCCTGCATAGAACCGCTCCACCTGCAGCGCTTGCATCACGCAACGTGCTCAGATCGCAGAGCGTAACTCTATCAGCGGAAGGCGGAAATTTAAAGAAGTCTGCAATCACAACACAGTGATGAGAAACTCAGCCACAGTAGGACATTTGGATGGTGTAAACGTTTTAGAGTAGGACGTGAGTGATGATCTCTGCCGTGGTGGCTCTCAACCCACCAGTCACGCCTGTGAATATTCAGATTAGGGAACGCGGTTCTTCACCCATTTTGAAATTGTATGCCATTCCCTCGTGGTAAAGCCCTTCCATTGCACTTTGGTTGGGCTAGCTCCTCAGGGCGCACAAACCTAGCATAGGTACATACAGATGCACACATGCATCCAAGCACTGGTTTATGCGTCCTGATATCGCCCAATTGACTACGGTCTGGGGTGGAAAATGGCGCGCCTCCGCCAGTAGAAACTAGTGAGGCAAACATCTAAGCAAAAAAAAAAAAAAGCAGTTTTGTTGTTTTTTGTGGGCCCTAAAAAGGGCCTTGATGCTGGTTTGTGGGTTTTGTGTGCCCTGAAAAGGGCCGTGAGGGAAACAGATTACCAAGGATCGCTGAAGCTCTGCACATATCAGGACATACACATGTTGTTCGTTCGTAGCTGCACAATTTAAAGAGGAGGCCAAATTTATGTGATGTACAGCAGAATTTTGTCGAACGGGTCTAACTGACGGACTTTATTCCGATGTCGCCACAGAAACTCACACATGTAAGAATCTATCATGTGTCTGTGTGTTCCGTTTTGGTTAGGGTTAGGTGCCATCTGACCATGTGTCAGAACGAACAGGAATGTCCTGCTGACATTTGCGACATCTCTAACGATCTTGGCGAACTGTGAGAGACAAAGTAACAACAGGATTTTTAGCACACAGTCGGACGGTGTGTATAATTCGTCTTTCCTGCAAAAAACTGCACACAATTTATTTTCTTGCGTGTCAAGTGTGACAACTGCAAGAAATCCATCTTCCGCGTACGGTGTTAGATCTGAGAATGACGTGGTCATAGGTTTACAGCGCGAATTGAAGACGCGCGAATTGAACAGTATGGTGCTTCGCGTGGATACATTCTACTAAATTTGACCTATTATAATCCGTGGGTGAATTTTTACGCACAATTTCCGGGAACGCTTTATCCTGGATGTTGATCTTCTAATACGTGGCGCCACCATCAACAGTGAACAGCACATACGCATTTTGAGTGATATGCATAGCCGTGTACGAAAAAACAACATAACCACAAAAGGCGTCCCTGCTCCTGCAAGATTTAGTTTGACCTCATACGGCTCGCTGTACTATGTGCCATCTGCAGGAAACTCGGCTGTGGGGTATTGCCACATCCACATTACAGTCCAGGCCTCTCTCCAAGAGATTTCCATCTGTTTGGACCCCTAAAAGAATCAATGGGAAGTCAGAATTTCAGCACTGATGACAAAATGAAATAGACTGTTCTGAATTGGTTCAGACACACCGACAAATCTTTCTACGCTGAGGCTTTTCAAGCATTACTTAAACGCTGGGATAAGTGCATAAACGATGCAAGAGATTATATAGAGAAATAAATGGCATTTTGCCGTCTTAGTTCTTAGTCGACCTGTACTTCTACATCGGCGGATACCTCTGTGCAGGTCCCAGCTCTGGTGTGTTCTGGATGTAGCCTGGAGGACGATTTCCTACTTAGTGGGCTAGGCTGGAGCAGCATATTACTCTGCTGCGTTTGGACAAGTGCCGCGGATGGTGGTTAGCCGAAATGCTAGTCCTTCTTTATAGATTCAAACGCTAGAGCAAAGTAGAGCAGTGTATGGAGACAAAAGTGTATTTAAGACAACAGTCAAGAACTGGACAACGATGTTTAAAGTAGGACATGAGTTAACGAAAGATTTTCCGAGACCATGTCGGCGCATATTGTTGCGTCAGATGATGCCATTGCCAAAACTGATGCAGCAATTCGGGTGGACCGTCGCCAGAGCTTACGTTCGCTACACTTTTGTCACCATACACCGCCTGCATTCTGTGATGAATGTCAACTGGTCGACATCCTTCAGCTGTTAGAAACCGAATCACCGCTCGCTGATCAACTCTGGACTGATTCCGTATCACATCTGCCATGTTTTAAACGATCTGCTGAAGATCTGAGTCGGAAGATAATGAAATTTTACAAACTTGACGGTTGGTATGCGCTGTTTACACCAGAAATTACGTCATCATGCCCATTTTACGTATGTTGACTTGTTGCAGTTTGGTACGGTTTCATTTGAACACCCCTCGTAATTTTCAATGGAGCAGAACATTTACGGGAATACTTAACCGCAAATAGGACCCAGCCACATATGATTATAATAAATTGCTGGAGTGCATGCTTGTCTATTTTGAGATGACCTACTCCTAGTCATGCTGTCATGGAGGCCGTAATTAGAACAACGAATGCCCAAAATAAGTTAGTTTATGAATAACTTCCAATGTGTCGCTACAAATAGTGTTACTGAGACTATGTTTAGATAAGGTAGCTATTATAGGTGGCATTAGCCCACGTGTATAATCAGTTCTGTTAAATGGTTAGGCAGTACAGCGTGTAAATGAAGTGGATCATCCCATCTATGCTGTAGTCCTTCACCAACATTTGTCTCTGTCGCATAATGTGTTTCCGGGCATTAAGAACACACATCTGTGGCAAGGAGCCATGGCAGTCGATATTTTGTCATTCTGTAGACATTAAGTTTTATTGTATAGAGTAGAAACCTGGATGCTGATTAAAAAAAATAGAGAAACGTATTGATGACTTTCAAATGTGGGTATTTAGAAGACTTGGACGAGTAACTTGGAAAGATTGAAAAACCAATAAGGAAGTTCTGGAATAATTCCAGGTGTAACAGATACCTCTGGAGTAAATTCAAAGCAGAAAAATGAAATATTTTGGTCATGTCAGGCGCCACGACAGTCTGCTAGAGGTTATTTTTGAGGACAATAGAGGGCAAGACAGCCAACAGACGACATAGGAACAGACAAAATGAAGATGTGATAGGGACACAGTTTGACTGCGTGCACCCTGGCGCTAGACAGAGACAGCTGGAGATCCATCACCTGATGATGATGTATACATGGTCAAACCATCCAAATTGAGATTGTCCCACTCGAGTCTGTAATTTCTGGGATTCGAGATCGTGTTCCACTGTCTAATTGCGGACTATATTCAGTTCCTTGTGACTTGGACCACCTTCCTTAGATATCTCGTTTCTGACGTTTGGAGCTGGTTTTTCTGGGTTGTCATTGGTGGAGTGGTATACAGTCATATTAATTGTCTGACTTATTTCTCTTCTGGTGAGGAATCCTCTGATTATGGCACTGAAAAGGTTTCCCAGATCATGCCTTTCGTGTATACCACTCTTCTTCAATACATCCTTTCTGGTTTATTTCAGCTCCAATATATTTGGATTGCTTGACCTGTTACAGAGGCTGTTCATGCAGGAAAAAGTGTGATGCTTCTTCTCTTCTCTTCTCTTCCTTCTCTCCAGACCATTGTTATTGTTGATCTGCTGATGGCCACCCCTCTCCTCCCCAGTTCCACTTCCCAGAAATGAAGGTTGGTCTGGACACAAGATCTCATTTTGTAACAAGGACCATTCCATTGGTTAACGTTTACTGCGATACGTAGGCTGGTCTCATCGTCCAGTTTCTTACAGAGAACTTGTTGGTCCTCTCCTTACAGGCTCTGATGACATCCTCCATAAGTAGTCAGAAGGCTACTCATCTTCCAGCCATCCATGAGTAGTATGAAAGCTAGTCTCATCTTCCAGACATCGTCCATGAGTAGTATGAAGGCTAGTCTCATCTTCCAGACATCGTCCATGAGTAGTATGAAGGCTAGTCTCATCTTCCAGACCTCCATGGGTAGTATGAAGGCTAGTCTCATCTTCCAGACCTCCATGAGCAGTATGAAGGCTAGTCTCATCTTCCAGACATTCCCAATGAGTAGTATGAAGGCTAGTATCATCTTCCAGACATTCCCCATGAGTAGTATGAAGGCTAGTAACATCTTCCAGACATTCCCCATGAGTATTATGAAGGCTAGTATCATCTTCCAGACATTCCCCATGAGTAGTATGAAGCCTAGTCTCATCTTCCAGACCTCGATGAGTAGTATGATGGCTACTCTCATCTTCCAGACCTCCATGAGTAGTATGAAGCCTAGTCTCATCTTCCAGACCTCGATGAGTAGTATGATGGCTACTCTCATCTTCCAGACCTCCATGAGTATTATGAAGGCTACTCTCATCTTCCAGACCTCCATGAGTAGTATGAAGGCTAGTATCATCTTCCAGACATCGTCCATGAGTAGTATGAAGGCTAGTCTCATCTTCCAGACCTCCATGAGTAGTATGAAGGCTAGTATCATCTTCCAGACCTCGATGAGTAGTATGATGGCTACTCTCATCTTCCAGACCTCCATGAGTAGTATGAAGGCTAGTATCATCTTCCAGACCTCCATGAGTAGTATGAAGGCTAGTATCGTCTTCCAGATCTCCGTGAGTAGTATGAAGGCTAGTCTCATTTTCCAGACATCCTCCATGAGTAGTATGAAGGCTAGTCTCATTTTCCAGACATCCTCCATGAGTAGTATGAAGGCTAGTCTCATCTTCCAGACCTCCATGAGTAGTATGAAGGCTAGTCTCATCTTCCAGACCTCCATGAGTAGTATGAAGGCTAGTATCATCTTCCAGACCTCCATGAGTAGTATGAAGGCTAGTCTCATCTTCCAGACCTCCATGAGTAGTATGAAGGCTAGTCTCATCTTCCAGACATCGTCCATGAGTAGTATGATGGCTAGTCTCATCTTCCAGACCTCCATGAGTAGTATGAAGGCTAGTATCATCTTCCAGACCTCCATGAGTAGTATGAAGGCTAGTCTCATCTTCCAGACCTCCATGAGTAGTATGAAGGCTAGTATCATCTTCCAGACATCGTCCATGAGTAGTATGAAGGCTAGTATCATCTTCCAGACCTCGATGAGTAGTATGAAGGCTAGTATCATCTTCCAGACCTCCATGAGTAGTATGATGGCTAGTATCATCTTCCAGACCTCGATGAGTAGTATGAAGGCTAGTATCATCTTCCAGACATCGTCCATGAGTAAGAAAAGATACAAAGGAAATCAGCATAATAAAGAAGACGCTCAATGTTCAGGTGAGGAGCACAGCACTTAAAAGGCTAAGAGGGACGGCCTGTGCTAGTGGTTAAGTGACACAGATCACAACCTGAAGGTGCTTGGTTCGCTCTCCAATCAGAGCACCGGCCGTTACCCCGGGGAAGCATTCCCTTAGAATATGCAGGAGGAAGCAGACCCTTACATGAAATGCATGCTCAAGTCGGATACATTGGGCAGACAGGCGCAAAATAAAAACATAGAGCACCGAGTTTGGGAAATGAGAAATAAGGCACAACCCAAAAACAAACAAAAAATAAACAGCTTTGAGAATTCAAATTCAAGCAAGATGAAAAAATGAATAATGAGGTGGAATCAAGAATACAGAAAGCAAATGCGGTCTCCTACCAGCTCTCATCGTTATTAAGACGCAAACACATTGCAGTGGAGACAAACGTTGATAAATAGTATTTTTATACCAGCTACCGAGAGGCATGTAGGGGTCTTTGTGTATGACAGAGACAAGACAGCATGTCGTAAGAGGTGGCTATGTGACATGGCATAACACCAGCCATAGTTAGGTGGTTTGTTTAGAACGGACATAGTCTGACAGGCTGCAGGTCTAATCTGCTCTAGTACTTGAGTCTATTAGGATGGACTCGCATATCGGTTAACCACCCTTCGCGGCACTTGTTCCAACGCAGCGGAAAAATAAGCCGCTCGAGCCTAGCCAGCTAAGCAGGAAATCCTTCTTCGGGCTACATCCATCTAACGCCAGAGCTGGGACATGCACAGGTGCATTCCCCCCTGAAGAATCACAGGTCGACTAAGATGTCATCTGTCTGCTACTAGTGTCAGACATGGGACTCTCAATGAGACACAGTGAAAAGAAGCCTTGCTACGCCACATACGGTGGTTGACAAAGGCTGTAGGGGTCACAAACTAGACAGAGCAGGAAACGAAGAAAACAGACAGAGGCAGGGTATAACGGTGTGCAGGAAATACACGGAAAAGAAGAGAATAAATTGGTATGGACGCCTGATAAGAATCTACAACATTTGAGAAGAGGATTGCAGAACAAACTAAGATACATTTGGATAGACAGTATAAGTGAGACAATGAAGAAACACAAAATGACAACAACATCGATAACACATCTCTATATATCTTGTCCACTTGTGTCGTTAGACGCCGTGGGGAGGTGTGACCTTCTTTGTTTCATATTTTATGAAAGGTGAAAATCCGCTGATATCTTGCCAGGCCTATCCCAGTATATGTTACCAGCCGTTAGGTTGGTTGCCCTTGGAATTTACGAACGCATTTTTGGAACTGGTAGTAGTGGAAGCGTAAATTAGAGCAATGTAGACCCGCAGCCTCTCAGGCGCCATCTATGGCGCTCCGCTAATCGTATAACCAAGACCTGATGTCATATTCACACATTCCCCTATTTGCGACATATTCTAGGTGGGGCGAGAATCCTTAGAATAAACCTTAGAATTCTTACAATTCTGCCCGAGCAGCGGCCGAAAAGCCTACTCTTTTAGATTTCCAACTACCACGGGATTTTCGATTTGCGCACCACTGCACACGGGTGTCCAATTTCACTACTCAAAGATCAGTCGATATTTTTACAGGATGATCCACGTGAAAACATCCAGGTCTCCACCGTGATTTGAACCCGCGACCTCCAGCACACGAGGTGAACACTTTACATGGAGACCACTGGGCACACGAAAGAAAACTAAACCTTCCCACAAGTCTGCGAACACTAGTGGAAAAAAGAAGAAGATGATGATGATGATGATGATGGTGCTGGCGATAACGACCACATCCGTCTGCCTCAAATAACTAGAACAAGAAGGATGTGGGAAAAACACTAAAACATGCTATTGGTATGCTCAAAATAGCTGGGTTTTTAGACAACAATATTATGAGATAACGTTTACCGAGAACTGAAACCGGAACATTTCGTGTGTGGGAGAGTGAGTCTGTGACGTCCTTATCTAACAGCCATCTGTCCGTGGAGATGAGGATTATAGCTTTTAACATTAACCATTCCCATCTTATACGTTTCCATTTGTTGGTTCATCTCGTTTGTTTCGTCCGTCTCTTTTCCTGACGAATAACTTACAAGATGAACGCTGGTAGCAGTATGTGCTTGCTGTGTCCAGGACGTTGGGCGTGCGTGCACCGGGAACGTCATGTGGATAACAATTTTAGACTCTCGATATGGGCGATTGCGTGGAGACCCAGCGACAAAAGGAAGAGGGCTTGACCCAGGTATATACAGAACAATCACCAGGGAGAGTTAAACCATGGGACTAGGGAACATGCAGGAACTACAGGAAGTAGTGCCGGACCGGTTGAGTTGGAGAATTTTGGAAAGTTAGACAGACAGAAAGATAGACAGACAGACAGAGAGACAGATAGCTAGATAGATATATATAGATATTTAGATAGATATATATATATATATATAGATAGATAGATAGATAGATAGATAGATAGATAGATAGATAGATAGATAGATAGATAGATAGATAGATAGATAGATAGATAGATAGATAGATAGATAGATAGATAGATAGATAGATAGATAGATAGATAGATAGATAGATAGATAGATAGATAGATAGATAGATAGATAGATAGATAGATAGATAGATAGATAGATAGATAGATAGATAGATATGGACGGACGGACATACAAGAGGACAGACTTACATAAAGACAAGAAGACAGAAAGAGAAGAGGACAGACATACAAACAAGAGAACAGACAGACACGATGACAGACAGGTATAAAGACAAGAGGGCAGACCGACAAGAGAGCAGACATACATACCATAAGATAGACAGACAAGAAGACAGACATACAAGAAGACAGACATTCAAGAGAACAAACAGACAAGAGGACAAGCATACAGGAGGACAGACAGACAGGAGGACAAACAGACAGGAGGACAGACTGACAAGTGGAGAGACGTACTTGAAAGCAGACAGACAGGAAGACAGACAAGAGGACAGACAAGAGGACAGACAGGAGAACAGACAGAGAAGAGGACATACATATTAAAGGCCAGGTAAAACCGACCCATCCCCATGTGTATAAGTATTTCTGCAGGCCTGACGTCTCCACGAAAGGAGCAAAATGACAAAATGGCCCACACCAACTCAATTTAAGGGATGAATTGTGTGGAGACAAGTCCGAGAAGAAGGGCCAAGTTTATGAGAGAAATTCTGCGATTATTTGAGAGAGACGACCAAGAATAACAATTTGCGATTGCCAAAGCCTAACTACATTCAACAAAGATCGATTTATATGTAAACTAGCCCTATGGACAGAATTGGTCAAAGTAACATTTTCGATTTTCCCACCAATTGGATTGTCTATGAGCTTTAGTAGTCAGCGACCCAAAGCTGCCTGCTAGCGTCATGGCCAACGAACAAGAGCTGCCAAGACCCTTCTACACCTCCACGCGGTGATCCTGGATAACAGGCTGCAGCATAGCAGACTGACTACTAAGGAGATGGGATCCAAGAGGGAAGGCTAACCCTGAACCCACACATGCTTGCTGAAATCGGATGTGTTGGACCGAAAGCAGTAAATATCGCAATCAAGCTGTAAACTACGACACAACGCTTTCTGTTCTCCTGGACTACATCCTGCTACTTGCAAAGCTCTTTTCAGGGCTAGGTAGCAGGGATCTGAGAACGAGCGACGAAGAGCAAAGTGTTTGAACTAGTGACCCGTGAATTTGGAAGGTCCATACACTTGCCTTACAACATCGGCCTGGGGAACACCCCACAATGTTTATAATCTTTCTATCTCTCTATCTTTCTCTCTCTCTTTCTATCTCTCTATCCCTCCCTCTCTATCTCTCTCTCCCTCTCTCTATCTCTCTCCCTCTTTCTCTCTCTCTATCTTACTCTCTCGTTCTCCCTCTCTTTCTCTTTCTGCCTCTCTATCTCTCTTTCTCTTTCTGCCTCTCTATCTATCTCTATCTCTTTCTCTTTCTGCCTCTCTCTCTATCTCTTTCTCTTTCTGCCTCTCTATCTCTCTATCTATCTCTTTCTCTTTCTGCCTCTCTATCTCTATCTATCTCTCTCTTTCTCTTTCTGCCTCTCTCTATCTCTCTCTCTTTCTGCCTCTCTCTATCTCTCCCTCTTTCTCTTTCTGCCTCTCTATCTCTCTCTATCTCTCTCTTTCTCTTTCTGCCTCTCTCTATCTCTCTCTGTTTCTCTTTCTGCCTCTCTCTATCTATCTCTCTCTCTCTCTATCTGCCTCTCTCTCTATCTATCTCTCTCTCTCACACAGACATTTAGGGACGGTACTTCAGTGACCAAGAACATTCTGTCTGATTTGAACCACAGTGAAACACTAGCATAGGTACATTGGGGGACTCAGTGGTCTCCATGTAAGATGTCCGCCTCGAGTGCCAGAGGTCGAGTGTTCCTTGTTTTTCTTCACGTGGATCTTCTGGTTAAACTTCCCCTGATCTATGGGTAGTGAGATCGGACTGCCGTGTTAAGTGTCGAGCACGGTAAACATTCTTTGGCAGATCGGAATCGAAAATAGTAGGCTTAACAGCCGCTGCCCGGACAAAATTCAAGTTTAATATCTACCCAGGTGGTTTGTTAAGATGTAGATGGCGCCTAACTTGCCGCGGTCTACTTAGCTCTAGTGTTTGAGTCTATTATCGGTCAAAACTACCCTCCAAGAAACTGGTTGTAGGCAGATTCTGTAGAGTCTTCTAAACCAGTATAAAGACGTTAGGTTAAGCTATACAGACGCCCACATGCATCCAAGCACTGGATAAGACGTCCTGACATCGCCTGCCTGAAAGACTTCGCACCGGGATGGAAAGCGCCGTACCGCCACCAGTAGAGAGGCAAACCTTTAAGCCCCCCCCCCCCCCCAAAAAAAAAAAACCGTCCATAAAGACCAGTTTGAGACACACACGTGTACTGACTGATGCTGCTCTGACTCAATGAATGAATGAATGAATGAGCAGCGCGTACAAGCCTACATAATTAATTTGACATAAATATTCACTTCCCACGTTTTCATTCGCGCAAAGCTTTTGTGCCGGTGGCTCAGCACTTTGTAGCGCTGGCTTAATGAATAAATGGTGCCCAGGGGATTCGAAGTCAGGTGTTTGTGCATTTTATTGTACTTTGTCAAATGTCATACCGATTTGGTTTCCTTTAATATGGTAAAGAAATGTAGCGACAACGACCTCAAAGATCAGTATTTTTTCTAGGCACTTGAAAATCATATCGGTAGGAACAGAGCAGCAAGAAGAATAATTTAGGGTTCAACATCGGTTGGTCCAGACCAAGAATGCGCACTAGGAAGATACACGTTTTTGGGACACGAACACCTACCAAAATAATTCTGCTATCGACCTATCCCTTCTAACAGCAATAGCAACAACAGCAACAATAACGCCAACAACAACTAATCAGTAGTACGCTTAGGCGGCTGGGACCCGTAGCATCCAATGACCATGTACATGACCACGTCTGATGGCCGCATCCCAGGCGGCCTGCAGTTCTGTTAGGGTCATTCTAAAAGACTTCAGCAGCGTTAAAGTCATCTCAAGCCCGAAACAAGATAAACTCTCACACGAAATAAAATATAACAGCGGGTTGCTGTTAAAAAAAAACCCAGATCTAATTCTACAGTAGATTCTTGCATCCGGTGGGATTCTTTGAAATGAGATGGCAGATCATCTTGCAAAAGCTGGATGTGGCGGCACACAGACTCGTCATTCATAAAGCTATAACGAATCAAAGGCACTCACCCCACGATCCATGAAGATGGAATGAAGAGACCAATACAAACAATATAAGCCAGAAAATGACAGCTTAGGCAAACTTGACAAAGATCTTCAGACTCAGAACGGGACATTACAGGGTCATAGCCACACCCCACAGTATGGGACTGTGAGGCAACCCACATGCGATTGCGGAGCAACCAAGCAAACACCAGAACATATCTTGCAGGACTGCCCCACTTATGCCCACCGAGGAAGGGGGGAAGCGACCATGCTCGAAAAGCTATCCTGGACCAGACGAGACCTGAAACGCAGTCGCCTTCGTGAACCTCACCGGGCTAGTAGCCTAGAATAAGTTTTTCGAAGTACACACAAAAAAAATGATGATTATTACCAGTTGAAAAGAAGAGAGCAGGTCGTGGTCTTCAGACTCCGCACATGCCACAACAGACTGAGGTACCATCTATTCAATAAACTGAAGATAGGTGGCACTGACGAATGCACTTGTAGTACCAGAAAAATGACTGCTGAACATCTGCAAAACTGCCTGACATACGAGGACCAGAGAAAGCACACGTGGCCATCACCAGTGGCAACACTAGACAAGATCTATGGCAGTGTCGACAGCCTCAGGATGACAGCTGATTTCTTAGAACAAATTCAAGTTGACGTTTGACAGCGTATGAAGAAGAGGAAGAAGTTGATCGAAGATGAAGCGTAAGAAGAACTAAGCGATATGTTTTTGAAACCTTAATAAGTAATAATAATGATTAACTATGTAACTAATACTTTGAATAGAGGAAATAATTATTGACAAAACAAAAAAGACTACTGTAGAATCTATTCCTGCATTAAAACCAGGACAGGACTAAGTTCACACTCGATCTCACGTTGGATCGGTTACCATAAGTACAGGCTACGCAACCCCAGAAAAACTGTCGGGTAATTTTGCCGTGAGAAAAATTAAATAAGGAAAATAAATATTTAAAGTTGATTACAATTAAATGTAATCAAACTATGTTAATGAGTATGGTCAGATACCGTACCGAGACGAGAACACAAACAAAACCAACCTTACGACCAATAGGCCTTCATCAAGGACAACAAATAACAACTACTAGCAAATCATTACCACACTTGACTCACAAGCGAGAACCCTGGCCTGTTGCTTTGACGTTCGTTAGTGTATTTGGGGACGACTGGGGCTAGTGGTTAAGTGACACTGCTCACAAACCGAAGGTGCTGGGTTCGATCCCCATCACAGCACCAGCCGTTACCCTTGAAGCAAACCCTTAGAAAATGCAGGAGGAAGCAGACCCTTAAAATGCATGCCAAAGTCGTCTGTACTGGGCCGACAGACGCAAAGTAAAAACCGCAGTGCAACGCACACCGCCTTGTGGAATTGAGAAATTAGGCGAACGCAAAAAAAAATGTTTTTTTTCGTGTTTGCGAATTAAAACAGCATTGTAAGAAAGTGTGCAAGCAAATATAACGGCTCTGTAACCTTGTAAGAAAGTTTGCAAGCGAATATAACGACTCTGAAACCTTATAAGAAAGTTTGCAAGCGAATATAACGGCTCTGTAACCTTGTAAAAAAGTTTGCAAGCGAATATAACGGCTCTGTAACCTTGTACGAAAGTTTGCTAGCGAATATAACGGCTCTGAAACCTTATAAGAAAGTTTGCAAGCGAATATAACGGCTCTGTAACCTTGTAAGAAAGTTTGCAAGCGAATATAACGGCTCTGTAACCTTGTAAGAAAGTTTGCAAGCGAATATAACGGCTCTGTAACCTTGTAAGAAAGTTTGCAAGCGAAGATAACGGCTCTGTAACCTTGTAAGAAAGTTTGCAAAGTCAACATATGGACTCTGTAACAAAGTAAAAAAGTTTGCAGGCCAATTTATCGGCTCTGTAACAAAGTAAAAAAGTTTGCAGGCCAATATATCGGCTCTGTAACCTTGTAAAAAGTTTGCAGGCCAATATATCGGCTCTGTAACACAGTAATAAAGTTTGCAGGCCAATATATCGGCTCTGCAACAAAGTAATAAAGTTTGCAGGCCAATACTGTACAGATCTACGGAATGAATCAGTTATGCTTTTAGTATAAACATGTTCGAGCAAAAACAAACATTTTATGAGAGCTGTATTTATTTTTGTGTCAATGAAAATCATTTACCCGTTCTACGAATACAGTTTAGCTTTACACAAATCCAATGCATTCAATGGGATGTTTCATGCCTCTTACAATGCGGTCAAAGTTCCAGTCAGTCTTTCGGACTTTTGCACTTGCCTTGTGTTTTTCCGTAGCTGAATACGCTGCGCCCCAGCTTAATAAAAAATCTGTGCCCATGCTAAAATAGTTGTTACAGGAATACATGAGGCGAGTCGGATAGCATCAGGGTGCCTAAAACCAACCTCAATCGATAAAATATACCCCATAATTGGCATAGCACCACCAAAGATTCGAAGAAGTTTCGCAGCAGAAATCGAACGAGAAAAACAGGATCATTAACCAAGGCACCCATTGTTTGGACATCAGGTACAGAGCACTTGCCTCAAATTCAGACATCGCTTTCTAAAATCAACACCATCCCATTCAGACAAGCCATGAAAGTCGTCGTATCGAGAGATGCAGGCCCCAGAGATGGGCAGGCCCCAGAGATGGAACTTCGGGAGGAACCTGCCCCTCGACATCATCTACCATACACAACATGGAAGTCTCTGAACAGACTCCGAACTGGTGTATCACGGTGCAAGAGGAATATGAAACGATGGGGATACAAAGATGATGACACAGGTGACTGTGGCGAAATACAAGACCCTGAACACTTGATGACCTGCCCTAATTTCCAAGTAACACAGAATAGGTTCGACATTCTGGATGCAAATGACAAAGCAATCCATGTCACTGGATACTGGATGCATATCGTACAAACTGGTGCTTGGACACGGAAAGTGAGTAAGCACTGAAATTGTAACTAATTTGGATTATGGGCTTATTGTGCGTCTGAACTTGTCTCTCGCATTACAGAGACCGAGTTTCATCTACGGTCTACTCATCTTTTAATGAATATCCAATTTAGAGCTAAAACACGCAAACAACGAGCTATGTAAATTGGCAATCCATCTAAAAAAAAGCAGAGATATTGTAAAATGGGTGTTCCTAACGAGAGAGTGAAGTTCATGATAGCGCAATTCTTCCTTACTTAAATCTAATTAAAGCGCAAGTGACAGTATCAGATTTAGACGAATCACAAAAATATATTCCGTCACTGTCGCCATCATCAATTGTCATGAGGAGCAACAGTTTACAAAAAATGAGCTTCATTCTGTATCTCACAAAAACGGATACATTGTAAAATGAGGTCACTATCACGTTACATCCCCGACAACAGCGACTACTATGGGCCCACAACCTATAGAAGTGTAAGCGGCACGAAGGCCTAGCACGTTTTGCCTAGATATATGTGCCTGCACGACTAGTGTCCACGATATGGCTCAGATATATGTGCCTGCACGACTAGTGTCCACGATATGGCTGAGGCATATGTGCCTGCACGACTAGTGTCCATTATATGGCTCAGACATATGTGTCTGCACGACTAGTGTCCACAATATGGCTCAGGCATATGTGTCTGCACGACTAGTGTCCACGATATGGCTGAGGCATATGTGCCTGAACGACTAGTGTCCTTTATATGGCTCAGACATATGTGTCTGCAAGACTAGTGTCCACGATATGGCTCAGACATATGTGTCTGCACGACTAGTGTCCATGATATGGCTGAGGCATATGTGCCTGCACGACTAGTGTCCATGATATGGCTGAGGCATATGTGCCTGCACGACTAGTGTCCACGATATGGCTCAGGCATATGTGCCTGCACGACTAGTGTCCACGATATGGCTGAGGCATATGTGCCTGCACGACTTTTGTCCATGATTTGGCTGAGGCATATATGCCTGCACGACTAGTGTCCATGATATGGCTGAGGCATATGTGCCTGCACGACTAGTGTCCATGATACGGCTGAGGCATATGTGCCTGCACGACTAGTGTCCATGATATGGCTGAGGCATATATGGCTGAGGCATATATGCCTGCACGACTAGTGTCCACGATATGACTCAGACATATATGCCTGCACGACCTAGTGTCCACGATATGACTCAGACATATATGCCTGCACGACCTAGTGTCCACGATATGGCTCAGACATATGTGCGTGTCACGAAGAACACAGTGGTTTATCACAGACCTATTACGCTGGTAGGAAAGGGTTATGTCTGCGACCGAGAGGCAACATATGTATTAGATTATTGTATGTCTATCGTAATGGTCTGCGTCTATTCCGGCCAGTTCGAGTCAAAATATGTATCAGAGATTCACATGTGGATCTGTGGATCACAGGGAGAAAGTGTTATAATAATGCATTTATGGAGAAGGGAAGGAATGGTCTGTCACGGAGAAGGGAAGGAATGGTCTGTCACGGAGAGGAGAGAAACGTGTCATTTGTCAGCCATAACGGGAAACGTCTGTAACGCTGAGCCAACATATGTAACACATATTTATATATGTTGATAAAACGGGCTGTAGCCACTCAGTGACAAGAGATGTATCAGAGATATAAATGTTGATAAAACGTGCTGTAGCTACTCAGTGACAATAGATGTATCAGATATATATATATATATATGTTGATAAAACGGGCTGTAGCTACTCAGTGACAAGAGATGTATCAGATATATATATATGTTGATAAAACGGGCTGTAGCTACTCAGTGACAAGAGATGTATCAGAGAAATATATGTTGATAAAACGGGCTGTATATGTAGCCACTCAGTGACAAGAGATGTATCAGAGGCAACGATATGCTGTAGACGGGCTGTGATGAAAGCAAGGGTACGGTGCTCCACTCATGCTACCGACACGCTCTAGTCGACCCGGCTGTAAAGGGGTTAATTTGTAAATGAGTACCTGGCCCATTGTTAGAGAAGTAAAGGCAGCTAGGAACGAATCTGGTCATACAAGCTGTTGCTTATGACAATGATATCTCTAAGACTTCCTCCCCGACAGCAGTGTCTCATTTGCGACTTATACTATGTAATTGACTGCCTGTCATCGTGTAGTTCCAGGAGCTGTAACACAGACGAATATATCTGTCGTAAATGAGTGTCTGAAATATTAACATGAAGAATACCAAGCTGTTTTAAACTAGCACCTTAAGCAAAGAGCCAGTCATGGTTGGAGGTCAGACACTGGGAGAGGTGGACACCTTCATATATTTCGGCAGCACCGTTGATATTTCGGCAGCACCGTTGATACTTCAGGGGCCAGCTGTAAGTGTTAGATTTGATAGGCAAGGACAACATTCCTTTTACTGAATAATATATGGCAATCCAGGGAAATAAAGACATACCAAGTTCAGATTGTTTAATTCCAGTGTCAAGTCAGTTCTCTTGTAAGGAGCAGAAACTTGGGGAACGACAAACACAATACAGAGGAAGCTACGGTTGTTCGTCAACATATTTCTGGGGAGGACAGTGGGTATAGTCTGGCAAGAAATGATGAGGAATGAAGACAATGACAACCAGTGGAGCAACAAACAAACGTACGAAATGGAGTTGGATGAGATGAACGCTATGGAAAACACCTCTAAACGTAGTCAGATACGTTCTGACTTGGAATACACAGGGGAAGAGGAAGAGAGGTAGATACGGAAACACACATAGAAGAGACACTTAAAACAAACTTTGGTCTCTGGACCGAGTCTGAAGCGATTCAGAAAAGGCAGCTCAAGACCGAACTTGCTTGAGGAGGGTTGCCAATGGCATATGCCACGAAATGTGCTAAAGATATTGCTGATAAGATAAGTGTCTATCACACAAAACTACTAGGAGTTACGCGACATATATCCCCCTGTAACTAATAAAACACAACATGATTCCTGCCCGCTGGAGTCTCTGTAGTGGAGCGTGTAGCCTAGCCGATAGTCAGCTGGCTTGTTGAGACTGGGATTACATCACGCCACGGTTCGAAATCACGGACAGATAGAAACATATCCGGACCCTTCTACACCTCCACGTGGTGATCCTGGATAACAGGCTGCAGCAGGGCAGACTGGCTAAGGAGAAGGGATCGAAGAAAGAATGCTAACCCGGTACTCAAAAAATGCTTGCTGAAGTCGGATGTGTTGGACCGAAAGGTGCAAATATCGCAGCCAAGCATTCTCTGGACTACATTCTGCTACTTAAGCCCATTCAGGGTTTAGTAGTGGGAGATTGGGAACGAATGAAGAAGTTCTTAGAACGACCGTTCCTTCAGTAGACCCAGCTGTAAATGGGTACCTTAGAGTTGGGGAAGGTATTGTTGTTGTTTAATGCCCAAAATGTTTATTGTACGCCATGCAAAGGACGTTACGTGGCGGGTTGTAGTAGCTTTCCTCACATCCCGAGCATGCTGATGAAGGTTACTGTGGTCTTTCAGGCGGTTGTACTACAGGGATCACTTTGATCCACATCTCGTCAGTCAAGCTACCTTGAAAACAGCCTGTTTCTAGGGAACGCTACATGGAAGACAGATTGTGGTCTTGGTCAGTGTATTGACCCTGACGCGACGTCCTGGTCAGTATTGTGTGCGTGACTGGACTAGCGTTTCTGTTTCCCTGGGGAAGGTATAAACACCAAGGAAGGGAACTGGCCCTCCCATCTCACCAAGGCTTCGGCTAGTCCATGACGAGTTATCTTCATCCCCTACGGCAACTGTTCCTATGTGACCTACCTTTACCTGTAATCTCTTTATAACCAAGAAAGTGGAATATGTGTTCCTCAATGGTAATCTCTGTTTAACTAAGTTGTCCTGAACGCATTGGCTCTGGCAAGCTGCCTGGTTCATACACTACATCGGGGATTCTCAAACTACAGGTCGCGTAAATATTGTTACACATGAAGAAAATAAATTGTCATTAATAATTATATAACTATTCTTCGGTTTTAACGGCTCTCAAGAACCAGCACAAAAATGAACTCGGTGCTCTAGCAGACGCACTCGAATGCCTGTTTCAATGCTTCAAAAAAAAAAAAAAAGTCCAGTGAATACCAGGCTACTTTGAACAATTCAGGCAAGAGGTGTTGGACAGACTCGCCAAAGAGAGAGCTACAGAAATCACATACAATGAGACGAATGCAGACATCAGGACAACAAACAGTGCAAAATGGAAAAAAGACCCTCACCCCCACAGAAAACGATGCCTAACACTACTGACCAGATGATCATTCTCCGGCTATGCACAGGACACAACAGACTGTGATGTCATCTGTACAACAAGTACAAGAATGGCACTATGGACATTTGTGCCTGCAGAGGAGCCCTCATTTCGGAAGAACACAGTCATGTCACTGTATACCGACAAAAGAAGTAGCATTTGGCACCATCCAGTGTCCTTCCACAAGAAGCTGTACGGAAGTGCACGGAGCCTCAAGTCGACTGCTGCCTTAGTGTAATTGAAGTCGAGTTCTAAAAACGAATGAGGAAGAATTAACTAATCTTAACCTCAGAACTATGTTTTGGTGGCCATATGATTATACACGCGGACGCCGCAGCCCATCCATGCGATGGTGATATGGTCTGCTGATAGACCAAGGTCCGAAATGGTACGTTACTGCAAAGGATTGGACTGCATACAGAGCATTGTTGGCTACCTAGTATACGGCACATCTGCCGGACTGAAGTCGAAGACAAGGTATTGTATTGTACTGTATTGTATTATCTATCTTCAGGCCACTTATGTCGCTAGACATCGTGGGGAGGTGCGACCTCCTTTGTTTCATATTTTTTGGCAGGTGAAAATCCACTGGTGACTTGCCAGGTCAATATGTTAGCCCATGGAATATACAATCGCCTATTTTTGAAACTGGTGGAGGTGTAAATTAGAGCAAGGTAGACTCGCAGCCTGTCAGACGCTATCTAAGCCGCTCTGCAACAACATAACCAAGATCTGATGTTTCGAAGACCTGTTACCAAGCCCCCTTTTTTCCTTCATTTTGGACAAGATTGCTGTGGAGTGAATGGTTGTGACAAAAATGTGTCTAATTAAAGGGGAGCCGATGAAAATAGTTTGAGAATCCCTGCACTAGACAATTCCCAGAACAGAGGACAGGGGGGGAGGGAGAACCTGTTCCAAATTTCCCTGAACATCCTGTAACACTGAAATCCTGTAACAGGACAAGGACAATGTTAACAGTATAACCCTACCATTTCTTGTCTGATGGCTTTCCAAGTGAAAGGGCAAAGGGGTTAGATGTAGTGGCTTGAGGTCACCACTTTGTTTTGTCTGCACAGAATGATTTGTTTTTGATGTAGTCGCTCCTAGCTTGGGGTGGGGAGAGGAGACTGTTTGGTCATGCAAAACATACTGATCGGACATGTTAGACAGGATCAGGCAAACCATACTAATCGGACATGTTAGTCAGGGTCAGGCAAACCATACTGATCGGACATGTTAGTCTGGGTCTGGCAAACCCTACTGACCGGACATGTTAGTCTGGGTCTGGCAAACGATACTGGCCCATACCTCCACCTAACTTCCAGGGATTTCTCTCTGGAAACAAATTGCTTCATCACAGTCTAGCTGACGAAATGGGAGATTGACGTGATCCTGATACAAGTGAACGTCACACAGATGAAGCCAAGCATATCACAACAACCTCCTTCAGCATGCTCGTAATGTGAGGAAAGATTTTGCAACCTGCCCCTTAACACACAAAAAAAGTAAACATTCCCATTGTAGGCATAACCAACTTCTCACATACCATGAAGTCAGAATAGTTATGCAATGGATCACTGGTCACTCAAATACACCTGGCAGTGACAAGGCAGACAGACTGGCTAAGAAGGGAGCAAGTCAAGAACAACAATAGACACCAACAAAGCTATAGACAGTCAAACAACTAATGAAGACTGTGAACAAAGAGGCTCAGCTGAATAGATGGGCAATGGGAAATGCTGGAAGAGAAATCTACAAACATATGGCCATCCCAAATCCCAAAGACAACATCAACCACCTGAAAAGGAAAGACCAAAACACCATTTTCCGACTTTGCACTCAACACATACAACTTAACCAGCCACTTGAACACAATCCAACCAGAACATGCTCCAGAGTGCTGGCTGAGCACACATACCTACGAAACTGTTGAACATCATCTTTTTTGAATGTCAGGCCCACGGGGACGGCGCGGCCTAGTGGTTAAGTAGCACGGCTCAAAACCCGAAGGTGCTGGGTTCGATCCCCATCACAGCACCGGTCGTCACCCCGGGGAAGCAAACCCTTAGAAAATGCAGGATGAAGCAGACCCTTACATAAAAAGCATGCTGAAGTCCGATGCACTCGGCCGACAAGCGCGAAATAAAAACCACAGTGCAACGCACACCGCCTTGGGGATTAGAGAAAATAAGTCGAACGAAAAAAGAAAAAAAAAATGTCCGGCCCTTGCAGATATTAGGAGAGAGCTTCTTCCTCCGGGGCCAGACAAATGGAACACTTTGTACGAAACTAAACACCAGCTTACAAACACTTGCAGATACCACTATATGGCATTGGGCGAAAGGGCAGGAGCCCATAGGCCGTTAGATCAATAACCAACCAACCATTGTGGGCATTAATACTAGCAACAAGTGTGTGGTGTTTACAACTTACAGATTTGGAGATTCCTCATCATCATATATACATTTATGTTACAAATCTACCAAATATATTACGGAATCCTAGCCGGTGATATGGATTTCGTGCATTGTGCTGAGATTCTACAAAAATACAGAGAAAAACAAAACCCTTACAGGTTGGAAGGTGTGCAATGATATTGATTCTTCAACTAAACTAAACTAAACTTGGGTTTTTGACAATGTGTGTACAAGATTATTTTCAGCATTTTGATTCAGCTTTTTGTGGAAAAAGAAATTATACAAATTCAGAAATTATGTGGAAATCAAACGGTGAACATGGCGCGAAATAACGGAATAATATGCCAAGCCCTAATTCTTCAAAATAAAAAGGGCGAGACAGGGATGTCTGTTACCAGATGTTAATTCGGAGATGATGATGGTCGAAATTCCAAAAAAGTGCCACATGTTAGTTAAGATCAAAGGAAAACTATTCAATTAACCAATGTCCATCACTCTTTTAGGTAAATATGCCATTGACAACCCTTCTCAAGCAAGTTCGGTTTTGAGCTGTCCTTTCTGTTTATCTCCAATTGAGGTCGAGCGACCTGGATTCATATTCAGTCTCTTCTCATGGCGTTTGTTGGTCTACTTTTTCTTCCTCTTTCCCTGTGGATTCCATGCCATGGCTTGTCTGGCAACATTTGATGATATTTTCCATAGTGTTTGTTCTATCCAACCCCACTTCCTACTGCTGATCTATTGCTCCGTTGTTTGTTGTTGGTCCCTGTACCATAGGTCTTCATTCCTCACCATGTCCTGTCAGTCTGTAACCATTATCCTCCAAAGACATTTATTGACGAGCGACTGGAGTCTCCTCTGTATTGCCATTGTTGTTTCTAAGTTTCTGCTCCTTGGGGCTTTTGTAGTGTGTGGGCTATCCAGCGTTACTGAGTATACTGAAAATGAATACATTAATTGGTGAGTAGGGAGGAGGGGAATAGAATTGGTGATGTGAGTCTAGTGAGATAAAATGGATATAACCAACTAAATGAACCCATACAATGAATGAATATAGAAACTAGAGTCTAGAACAAATTGATAGATTGAACAAACTGATGAATCTGCAATCCATGACCGACAGAAGAGACTGCAGAGCCCAGCAGCAAGCAGAAAAACTCAGATGACTGACAGACCATCCAATGCACCAGAGACTAAATAGATTTGGAAATGGGAAACTAAAGCGGAGAAACTTTGCAGAAAAAGCGAAAGCAAAGATGAACGAAGAACCTATAAACACATTAACAACACCAAAGCCCATCCCTACTGTACGCAAACCTACCTGGAAGCAGCATATATTTCCGGTGGTGGCAGAAAATATACCAGGTATTGGAAACAAGAACAGCCAGACTGAAAAATGAAAGAAGAGACATAAACCTGAGGTACATAACGAAAAACTACCCAAGCATGGACTGGACCCATGCATACACCAACGGTTCTGTAACAAACACAACACAGAACGGAGCGGCAGGGGTATTCCTGAGCTTAATAAATGGTAGAAAAATAACACTGTCAGTGGCAACTGGAAAATACTCAAGCAATTTCAGAGCGGAGGCAGAGGCACTGAGGGCTGCAGTAGAAGAAATGGCGACAGGTAAAAGAAATGAAAGCCATATAGTCCTGCTTACAGATGCCCTGGCCGTAGTCACACTAAAAAGCCAGAAAAGTACTGAACTTAATGATTTAAGAGCAGTACTCTGTCAACTATGCCAGAAGTCTGCACCAAAAAGAGTAGTGGTACAGTGGGTTCCATCCCACTGTAACATCCAAGGCAACGAAGAGGCAGACAGACTGGCAAAAGAAGGTGCAAGACTACCACAACCAGATTCTAGTGTGAGCTACGAAGAGTCCAAAAGGCTTATTAGAGCTAGATACATGATCAAATGGGAAACAGAACATACTGGCTACACAAAAAATGATGCCTATTACCAATTGAACAGAGAGCAGGTCGTGGTCTTCAGACTCCGCACAGACCACAACAGACTGAGGTACCACCTATTCAATAAACTGAAGATAGGTGGCACTGACGAATGCTCGTGCGGTACCGGGAAAATGACCGCTGAACATTTGCTGCAAAACTGCCCGAAATACGAGGACCAGAGAAAGCACATGTGGCCATCATCAGTGGCAACACCAGACAAGCTCTATGGCAGTGTCGACAGCCTCAGGATGACCGCTGCTTTTTTCGAAAAAATACAGGTTGACGTCTGACAGCGTAAGAAGAAGAAGAAGAAGAAGCTGATGGAGAACATGTAAAATATAGAAACTAGAGTCTAGAACAGATTTATAGATTGAACAAGATGATGGAGAACATGTACAATATAGAAACTAGAGTCTAGAACAGATTTATAGATTGAACAAGATGATGGAGAACATGTTCAATATATAAACTTGGATTACAGAACAGGATGTCAGAAAGTCTAAGATGACACCCTTTTTGGAATGAACAAGAAAAGCGAGAACAATATGAGGATGCAGTTCTGGGAATGACAAATGAAATAATAAAACTCACCTTGGAACGGGTAGTAGAGTGACTGCACAGGTAGGACATGCACTTCGAATGGGCTCTGAACATACAGTGATTCTATGTCAATTACTGATTCAACCGAGGACTGTGTCAGCCCCTCACACAGTTGAGCCTGACGAGATGGTACTGGCCCTTCGCCTCGCAAAGTCATCGGCTGATCGCCTAGCAATGACAAACACACACATAGCACTCAATGGCTTGTTTCCAAGAACACGGCGAATAGGCATTTCAGCCTGGTCCGTTAAAGCTTGGGTCGCGCACCACAACACATATGTCTGGTATTTGGCTGCTACACGAGTTTGCAGATCAAATGTCAGCCCTCTCAGCCCGAGAATGGCTGTATTGGGAAATACGGTGACCTGGTCAGGAGGTGGTGGTTCACAAAACTGATCCAAACAACTCAGGTTCTTCACTCGTTTAACCAGCACCATATGTTAGCACAGCTCGGTACCACTTGCGTGTTGTTCACATTTCAATCGCACTAGAACTATATGTTGTTTAGTTCAGTAGAATAGAATTGTATAACATTCACAGTTCAATAGCACCTTACCCTGTTCACAGTTCAATAGCACTGTTTAATGTTCACAGTTCAATAGCACTGTTTGATGTTCCCAGTTCAGTAGCACTGTTCGATGTTTACAGATCAGTAGCACTGTTTGATGTTCCCAGTTCAGTAGCACTGTTCGATGTTCACAATTCCGTAGCACTAGCTAATGTTCACAGTTCAGTAGCACTGTTTAATGATCACAGTTCAATAGCACTGTTTGATGTTCCCAGTTCAGTAGCACTGTTCGATGTTCACAATTCCGTAGCACTAGCTAATGTTCACAGTTCAGTAGCATTGTTTAATGATCACAGTTCAATAGCACTGGCTAATGTTCACAGATCAACAGCACTGGCTAATGTTCACAGTTCAGTAGCACTGCGTGATGTTCACAGTTCAGTAGCACTAGTTAATGTTCACAGTTTGATCAGTAGCACTGTTTAATGTTCACAGTTCAGTACCACTGTTTAACGTTCACAGTTCAGTACCACTGTTTGATGTTCACAGTTTAGCAGCACTGTTTAACGTTCACAGTTCAGTACCACTGTTTAACGTTCACAGTTCAGTACCACTGTTTGATGTTCACAGTTCAGTACCACTGTTTAACGTTCACAGTTCAGTACCACTGTTTCATGTTCACAGTTCAGTACCACTGTTTGATGTTCACAGTTCAGTACCACTGTTTGATGTTTACAGTTCAGTACCACTGTTTGATGTTCACAGTTCAGTACCACTGTTTGATGTTTACAGTTCAGTACCACTGTTTGATGTTTACAGTTCAGTATCACTATTTAATGTTCACAGTTCAATTCAACTGTTTGCATCATCCACAACGAGAAAATGGAGCTAGGAAGTCTGCAGACATAATGACAGGGAGCCACCTATAAGAAATCGAACATTCATGTCACTTAATAGGAATGTTAAATGGCTGCTATCGATATCTACAAGTGAACATTTATCTAAAGCAGATGCTATTATGCCGCCGATCGCATCTTTGATACATAGCATGATCATGTTTCATATATTTGTGATTGATATACTTCAACCCCGAGTGTTGTTTGGTTGGATCACCATGTGTCAAATCTGCAGATCGCCGGTTTAAGTTATGGTACCTTCTGGGGACGCTGCTGGCGGTGAGGACAGGATCCCCGAGCCCCGGATAAATCAGCCACTCACTTTTGCTCCTCCTCGTGTCATATTTGAGGTATTGTTTATGAGATGTCTTGTCTTTTTGACATCTACACCAGCCTACACGTCCGCAGGTTGACTACCCTTTCAATGATGTTGCCAATATCTACAATATGCGCACGCACCGACGCACCGTGGCTATGTCTAGGGCAGGCATGGAACTCCACATGAGCTGTCCAGCTGGCAGTATCGGAAGGGGAAAACTGGTCGAATCCCCTCCTCCTCCTCCCGTCGCGTGGCGATGTAGAGGGTTTCAAATCAGCCGAGGAGGTTTGATCAGCTGTTCTGTCTGTGACCTCAAGGTCACAGTGTCTGGCTGTTGACCCTGACCCACCCTTACACCTCCCTTCCACTCCCTCCAATGTCTAACCTTAAAAGCCAACGCCATTGGCTGTGGTTTCCTGCTGGCTCTTACTTGATTGGCTGGGTATGAGCTGAGGCTCAGTTAAGGAACAAATTCCCCACTCACTGTTAATCGATTCATTGACGCGCCTGTGCTCAAAATGTCCGCAGCCCGGTACATTTCCCAGTAACGAACACACACCGGGAGATTCTTAGTGGCAGTACGGTTAGAGCCCATGCACCTCATACCACAGAGACACGAATCTCATTCAATCATGAATCTAGTATACCAAGTTTCAATAGTACCTGACACAGAGAAGGCGGGATAGGAAACAAGTCACGACCGCATATAAAACACAGCGATCGTACAATAACGCATCTAACATTTGACACGGACCTGGACGGGACAGTCGACTTCGTCCTAGCGACGAGACTACAGATCTAGCATGACCAAAAGGCCTGAACGCTAAGAAGCAAAATAAAGCAGGGTCTTAACTTAAATGTGGGTTAGTGCCAAGGATATGCGCTACTTGGTGAACCGTCTCGATGCCCCAACGGTCAAATGGGGGTCATCTCGATTGCCCAAAGATCACATAGAGGCCCCATTGAAGGCGACAACATATAAAACCTGCTTTAGCTTGCGCGATTCTGTTGTATAATGTCTGATTTCATACAAGCTGACATTAATCATCGTCTTATATCGCGTTTCTTAGTGGTCAGAAGAGGTCTTCGTGTACGACAAAAACAAGAATAGCACCACAGTCCCACAGAAAGCTTATCGTAAGAGGCGATTAACTGTATGACATGGCATTACACTGGCTGTGGTTATGTGGTTTGTTATGAGCAGGATTAGATGGCGCCTAACAGGCTGCTGGTCTACTTTTCTCTAGTGTCTGAGTCTATTAAGATAAACTTGAGCATCGGTTAACCACCCTTGTTCCAACACAGCTGAGTGATAAGCTGCTCGAGACTAGCCCGCTAAGCAGAAAGTTCTCATCCCGGCTACATCCAGCTGACGCCAGAGCTAGGACCTGCATAGAAGCATCTACCCCTGTAGAAGTACAGCTACTAAAAACTAATAACAGTTCGCATTGGTTAGTGCATATTCTTTCCATCCGAACGATCTGTGTTTGGTCCCCAGTTGAGATTTTTCCGACATAAAACGGCTCTGGGGTCGACCCAGTCTAAAATACAGACTACCAGAATAATGTGAATTTTTTTAATTTTTTTTTCCGTTCGCCTTATTTCTCTATTTCCCAAATGCGGTGTGCGTTGCACTGTTTTTATTGTGCGCCTGTCGGCCCAGTGCATCCGACTTCGGCAGGCATTTTGTGTCTGTTTCCTCCTGCATTTTCTTCCCCGAGGTAACGGCCGGTGCTGTGAATCGAATCCAGCACCTTCGTAGCCGTGTCACTTAACCACTAGCCCATGCCGCCTCCTCATCTGTGAAAGTCAAGAACACATCATCCGTTGTTGGTCAAGAAACACTTGGTCCTAATACCCTATTCCCAATTTGCCAGACTGGCGTAATACTGACATCTTTACATCATGTTATCGTGACTTGTGGAGTAGACGAACCGTTAGCTTAAAACTTATGTCTTTTGAAAATGTAGACCATGGAAAGACGCAGTACTGGTACCAGTACCAAAAACAGGAAAGGACAAAACAGATCCGAATGGATACAGGCCCATAAGCCTACTGAGCTGTGTCGGCAAGCTGATGGGACGTATGATAAACACCAGACTGATGTGGCATCTGGAAGTAAAACGAATACTAATTCCACAGCAAGCCGGCTTTAGACAGCACAGATCCACTGAGGACCAGGTCATCCTCATAGCCCAAGAAATAGAAGATGCCTACCAGGCACAGAAACACACAGTAGCTGTTTGGGTGGATCTGGAAAAGGCATTTGACAAAGTCTGGAAAGACGGACTTAGAGTCAAGCTAAGAAGAAGTGATGTTTGTGGGAAAATGTACAAGTGGATCGACCACTACCTCAAACAAAGAACGGCAAGAGTCCAAGTACAAGGGCAGATGAGCAAAAAGGTGACACTCGAGCAGGGAGTACCCCAAGGGGGAGTACTGTCACCCACACTCTTCCTGGTATATATAAACGACATTACAGAGAATATACCAAGGAGAGTCCATAGCTCAATGTTTGCAGACGATCTGGCTATGTGGACCTCCGGAAAGAATCTCACCATAGCAAGAAATCGGATGCAGCAGGCCCTAACATCGCTGGAAGAGTGGGCGAACTCATGGCTGGTCAAAATAAACGAGGAGAAAGCCACATGCACAATATTCTCGCTCTCAATAAAACCCCAAAATACCAAATTAAGTTTAAATGGCAAATTCCTGCAGCCAAACGACAACCCAACCTATCTGGGAGTCACATTTGATCGGCGCATGACATGGAAAAGTCAGATCGAGAGAAACCGAATGAGAGCCAGAGAAAGAATGGCAATCATGAGGAAACTTGCTGGCACAAGCTGGGGAGCAGACGAAGGCATACTAAAGAAACTGTACAGTGGAAGAGTGAGACCAGTTCTCGAGTATGGCATTGCGGCATGGACAACAGCAGCAAAGGCGAACTTTGATAAAGTTAGCAAACTTCAAAACCAAGCCATGAGAGTTATAACAGGAGGCATGAAGTCAACGCCAATTGTAGAACTTGAAAAGATTACAAAACTGCAATCCATGATCGATAGAAGAGACTGCATAGCCCAGCTGCAGTCAGAGAAACTCCGAAGACTGACTGACCATCCAATGCACCAGAGACTAAACAATTTGGGAAATGGGAAACTAAAGCGGAGAAACTTTGCAGAAATAGCCAAAGCAAAGATGCACGAAGATCCCATAAACGCACTAACAACACCAAAACCCATCACTACTGTACGAAAACCTACCTGGAGGCAGGATATATTGCCAGAGGTGGTAGAACATATACCAGGTTTTGGAAACAAAAACTGCCAGACTGAAAAAGAAAGGAGAGATACTACCCTAAGCTTTATATCGAAAAGCTACCCAAGCATGGACTGGACCCATGCATACACCGACGGTTCTGTAACAAACACTACACAGAACGGAGGGGCAGGAGCATTCCAGAACCTACCAAATGGCAGACAAATAACACTGTCATTCGCTACTGGTAAGTACACAAGCAATTTCAGAGCGGAGGCAGAGGCACTGAGGGCGGCAGTGGAAGAAATGGTGACACACAAAGAACATGAAAGCCATATAGTCCTGCTTACAGATGCTCTCGCCGTAGTCAGAGCGCTAAAAAGCCAGAAAAACACTGAGCTTAATGACTTAAGAGCAGCACTCTCCATACTGTGCCAGCAGTCCGCACCAAAAAGGGTAGTGGTACAGTGGGTCCCATCACACTGCAACATCCAAGGCAACGAGGAGGCAGACAGACTGGCAAAAGAAGGTGCAAGACTACCACAAACAGATACTAGTATGACGTACGAAGAGTCAAAACGGCTTATCAAAGCCAGATACATGACCAAATGGGAAACCGAACATACTGGTTACACCAAAAACGATGCCTATTACCAGTTGAACCGAAGAGAGCAGGTCGTTGTCTTCAGACTTCGCACTGGCCACAATAGACTGAGGTACCACCTATTCAACAAATTGAAGATAGGTGGTACCGACGAATGCCCGTGCGGTACCGGTAAAATGACCGCTGAACATCTGCTGCAGAACTGCCCGACATACGAGGATCAGAGAGAGCAGATGTGGCCATCACAAGTGGAACTGCAAGACAAGCTCTATGGCAGTGGCGACAGCCTCAGGATGACCGCCGCTTTTTTCGAAAAAATAATGGTTACTGTCTGACTGCGTACGAAGAAGAAGAAGAAGAAAATGTAGACTTATTTATTTACCTCCTGTTTCTTAACTTAACTTAACTTAACGTCTTTATACTGGTTTAGAAGACCCTGCAGAGTCTGTATACAACCAGTTACATTTACATCACCTTGCTCTTAAAGCTATGCGCATCCAGTTTATTCTTAAATGCATTAACTGTCCCTGCCTCCACTACCTCCCCTGGCAATGCATTCCAAGCAGACGCCACTCTCTGACTAAAAAAATATTTTCTAATATCTAACCTGGACCCCTCTTTAGTCAGCTTGTAGCTATGCCCTCGTGTTATTGTAGATGGCTGTATTTAAAAAAAACTTGTTATAGTCTAATTTATCGATTCCTCTGATCATCTTATAAACCTGTATTAAGTCACCACGAATTCTTCTCTCTTCGAGACACTGTAGGCCGGTTTTTCTGAGTCGTTCCTCATTCTGTTTCTAATAATCGACGTCACGGCACTCTGGGCATACCAATAGGTGCTCAGTCTCTCCCAGAAAATGGCGCAGGGTCTGTATGCTAATGGTCCCTGTAGCTCGCTGGCTATACACTCTCCTGCTCCGTCCTCTCAAGCGCCCCACTTCGCTCGAGCCTCGTTTAATGTCAAAACTTTGGTGGCTGTGGATTGCTGCTTCATCTATTGCGGTGTCATCATCCAACTGGTGGTCATTGGTTGATTTCAAAACGTTATTCCTATCCGTCACTAACGTGCCCATGATGGGAGCTTGTGGAGCAAAGATGTCAGCTCTTTCATTGCCCTGAACCCCGGCTTGAGCAGGATAGCAGATCCATGTCAACCCCTGGGGGTTTTAGGCCTCAACAGCAGCTATCCACTCGTATCTAAGCCATACATTCTGTACTTTCTGAAGTACGGCTTGCACGTCTGTCACGATGACTGCTATTGTTATAGAAGTCTCAGATATCCATTTCAGTGCTGAGGTCACTGCTTCCGTCTCCATTCTCATACTGGAGGTTGTTGACATGTATGCCCTACTGCGCTCAGCAGCGACCTCTCCTCTCACTCTAGCCGAGAAACCCCAGCCTGATGTCCCACTGCGTACGACTGGATCAGTATATGACAGCGTCACTCTCCTGGGTGTTCTCAGTTATCAGCTGATTTACCACGTGCTCTGCTCTCTCGTTGTTCCGTTCTCTGCATTCCTTGCCAAATGTTATGATTATTCTCTTGTACTCTCTCATTATATCGCCAGTGTGTACCCATTCTTCCCCTTTGGCTATCGTCTCAGCTGGGGGCACGTGTCCGATTGTTGTCTCAGCCTGTGCCATCCATGACGACCCTCTCTTGATTCTTGATCCTTTGATGTCTGATATACTACTGTGCAGAGGGTGCCGCGTGTCTATGGTGACACGCATATAGGCTTTGACTTGTGCCAGTTTATGTCTGGATGTCACCGATAACAATCCCAACATGTACCGCATCATCACAATCAAGGTATCTCTAGTGCAGCCCAGAACCAGTCGCATACCTTCATTCTGGATGCGTTCCAACCTTTCACACTGTGTTCTTGATAGCGTGAGGATGCCTAGTCCGTAATCGATGACAGACAACA
Organism: Ariolimax columbianus; assembly: GCA_036924085.1. Taxonomy (NCBI): domain Eukaryota; kingdom Metazoa; phylum Mollusca; class Gastropoda; order Stylommatophora; family Arionidae; genus Ariolimax; species Ariolimax columbianus. The sequence continues at coordinate 18,380,989 of JAVGWX010000015.1, read as the reverse complement.
CAACCTTACGAAATAGGATGAACAGGAGGCGTTGTTCCAAGTCGGCAGCAGCCATGCTCTTGAGTGATCCTAACCCTCTCTTTCTTCTTTGTACAATGTGGTGAACATGGCAGTTATAGGAAAGACTGCGATCAAAAGTCACTCCGAGGTATTTCAACCTGTCACACCTGTCAATGGTGCAACCATCAAAAGTGATGCCCGGGAGTTCAGCCTTTACTATGTAATTATTCAAAGAGCACCACATCATGCAGGCCTTGTTCAGATTGATCTCGGAGCTTGAGTCGCCACACCACTGTGAGATTGCTTGCAAGGTTTCCTGGAAGTCTTTGGCCAACTCTTGCCTGTCTGAGCCAGTCCTGTACGGTAGGATGTCATTGGCAAATGTCAACGTTCGTCCTGTCCCTGTGGGTTGAATATTGGTCACTTTTACTGTGTAGATGTTGAACAGCACCGGTGAGAGCGGAGACCCTTGAGGCAGTCCTGGACATATTCGCCTCGGTTCTGATGTCCACGATCCTAGGCATAGCGCAACTGTTCTTTCCATCAGGGCAGCTGATATCCAACTAACCAGCCACGGGTTTAAACCACACTGCTGCAGACAGGTTATTAAGTCCCAAAATCGACACGGTTGTATGCGTCTTCCAGGTCGAGTGCCACCGCGACTGTTTCTTGCTTTGACTGATTCAAGTGAATCCATTCGGAAATGTGTCCTAATACTGTTGTATAGTAATATATCTTCATTGTTTTTCCTAAGCTGTCCAATGATATGCACCAGCAATTTGCTGATGCTTCTTTCGTTCTTGTTTTTCGTCGTTCGCTCTGTCTCCCGCTACGTAGCCCCGAGAAAGGCCTTTGTAAGTAGCCGGATGTAGCTTCGAGAAGGGCCTTTCTAAGTAGCCGGATATAGTCCGGAGAGGGGGCTTTATAAGTAGCCGGATGTAGTCCGGAGAGGGTATGTGGTGTAGTTTACTTACAGCTTGACCGCGATATTTGCCCATTCTGGTCCTACACAAGATATTTTTGGGTACCTGGTTAGCTTTCCCTCTTCGATACCTTCTCCTTAACCAGTCTATAGGGGAAGGAAGATTAGGTCAGTTCAGACAAAATATACTGATTAGACATGTTAGTCTGGCACAGGCAACATATACTGACCATGACCCTCACCTCGGCTTTCTCGTAGATCTTCCTGGAAACGGACTGTTATCGTGACAGCCTGGCTAACAAGGTGGGGCATTAATTTGATCCTCGTAGTAGTGAACGACACGCAGATGAAGTCAAGCATAGCACAGCCGCCCGGAGGAGCTCGGGCCACCTTCATCTGCACATTCGGGCTATGAAGAAAGCCACTGCAACCTGCCACTTAACGCCCTGTTCTGGGCGCACAAAAGAGTAGACCTAGTAATTGTGGTCATAACATAGGTTCTAAATGTTGTTACAGCCGGGGGTGGGGTTGAATATGAACTCTCAACACCAACTAAATGCTCCCATTGCGTGCGTCTCATATAGCCTCTGATAACAAAGTCCATCTCCTGGGCTTCGCGTGGCAGAACTGTTTTGACTAACAGGAGAAGGGGCGAAAGGCGAGCCACAGGCGCCTTAAAAACTAGTTGTTTCGGGCAGATGGGACTCGAAAATCTAGGAAGGCAGCTCACCTAGGAGAAGGAAGGCAGCTCATCTAGGAGAAGGAAGGCAGCTCATCTAGGAGAAGGAAGGCAGCTCATCTAGGAGAAGGAAGGCAGCTCATCTAGGAGAAGGAAGGCAGCTCACCTAGGAGAAGGAAGGCAGCTCATCTAGGAGAAGGAAGGCAGCTCATCTAGGAGAAGGAAGGCAGCTCACCTAGGAGAAGGGAGGCAGCTCATCTAGGAGAAGGAAGGCAGCTCATCTAGGAGAAGGAAGGCAGCTCATCTAGGAGAAGGAAGGCAGCTCATCTAGGAGAAGGAAGGCAGCTCATCTAGGAGAAGGAAGGCAGCTCACCTAGGAGAAGGGAGGCAGCTCATCTAGGAGAAGGAAGGCAGCTCACCTAGGAGAAGGGAGGCAGCTCATCTAGGAGAAGGAAGACAGCTCATCTAGGAGAAGGAAGGCAGCTCATCTAGGAGAAGGAAGGCAGCTCACCTAGGAGAAGGGAGGCAGCTCATCTAGGAGAAGGAAGGCAGCTCATCTAGGAGAAGGAAGGCAGCTCATCTAGGAGAAGGAAGGCAGCTCATCTAGGAGAAGGAAGGCAGCTCATATAGGAGAAGGGAGGCAGCTCATATAGGAGAAGGCAAACTCTGAATTCAAACCATCTGAAGCCTTGCAGATAAGAAAGTGTGGTATATTGCCGAGTTTTGTCAGATATTGATGTGCAACCAGTTTACTAATAACTCTGAAAGTTGGTCAGCGTCTACCAAACCTGACAACTGACGATGTGCCAAGGAGCACAAGCACGAGGATACAATGCCTTATCCTAGAGCGAGGAATGGCAACTTAACTGAGTGTTGTGGCAGGGCAGACCAGGCCCTTAGCCTTGGTTGGCGGCTGGTCTAGGAGTGAAGCTCCGACAGGCGAACAGAGTGCATTGCTCTGCTGATCCAGCAGCTTCTGCAGCTTGCGTTGTTCCAAATGTATTGGTATTACCTTTCCCTTGGAGCAAACAAGGCAGACCGAGAAAGGGACCATACGACCAGGGCAACACATGGTCTCTATATTTTTGTCCCTTCTTTGTGCTAATGTCACAATTACTATCGTCTGACAAGACGAAAAGAGCCAATGATGATGACGATGACTCAATGTGGACATTCGAAACAAAAACACCGGAGAAGGGTCTTGGCAACTCTGGGTCGCTGGCCCTGATGCTGGCAGTCAGATGTGGGTCTCTGACAGCTACAGCTCATGCACTGCTCAGCGTCTCGAACTTCTTCCCCGTGTTCGATGCATATACTGACAAGAAGCATACCATGGATACCTAGCTCCTTGCGTGTATCCCCTTTGTCATTGCAGAGGAATGTCTGTCAATGTGACTCACGGAGTTACGTCGCCGACAGTAGATTAGCTTTTGTAACCGAAGATGTAGCTAGCAGTGAATGAGTTGGCAGCAGCTAGCGACTCAGAGTTGGCTGTTTGCCACAGGGTCAGTGACCGATAACTGACAAGAACCTGTTCAGACCTCACGCAACCTGGCTAAGATGTCACTCATCAACAATGGAAGGCACCTATCTCAAAATTGCCGTACTCGAATAGGATGTGTCTGGCAGAAAAGTTAAGATATCCCAGCCTCGCTGCAAACTACAACACAGCATCACAAACGTCCTTTTCACGACGAACGCCTATGAATAAGTAGAAGAAGAAGAAGAAGAAGACGTCGAAAGAAGAAAAATAAAAATTAGAATACGAAATATAAAAAAGTAGAACAAGAAGAAAAAGAAGGAGAAGAAGAAAATGAAGAAGAGGGAGAAGAAAAGATACGAAGAAGAATAAGAAAGAAGAAGAAGAAAGAAGATGAAGAAGAAGTATAAGAAGAGGAAGAAGAAGAAGAAGAAGAAGAAGAAGAAGAAGAAGAAAAAGAAAAAGAAAAAAAAGAAGAAGAAGAATAGCTAACAGCTGGTTCTCTCAACTTCAAAAAGTCGCAGAGTAGGCAACATAATCAGGAGGACACAACCCTGTTGCCTTGCATGCACCTTAGGAACAGTCAATGACTACAGAACGCAAACATCTGCCCACATCGGATGCAACGTAGAACAGGTGAAATGGCTAAAAGCAAATTTGGAGGAAGCGTACAAAAATTTGTATCAACTATAAAGCTGTGAAAATGAAATCGGAAAGAGAATATATATGGCTAAGATGACATTCGACAACATGTAACACATACTGACATCCAAACAGATCAATCTGAATTTGAAAATTGTCAGTATGTATACTCGTCACTACTTTATGGCGCAGAAACATGGACAATGAGTATTGGAGCCTTCGAAATGTGGGTATATAGCAGATTGGATTGCATTTCGTGGAAAGAGAAGAAAACAAATTTGGAGGTATTGAAAAAGTTGCGGGTGAAAACAGAATTACTGATCGAATATTGGTTGTTATTTTGGTCATGTAACAATACATACCTCCTTGTTGAAGACCATACTGGAGGGTAGAGTGGAAGGCAGTCGTTCAAGAGGCAGACAAGGTTTTAAATGGGTGGATACCATCAGGAGATGGACTGGAAAAAGCCTCACAGATCGCACCATTACGGCAGGAGATAGAATACTCTGGAGACCCATTACAGCCGACCTTCGATATGGAGATAGCATTTGAACTGAACTGAACTGTAATGCAAGCGGCTCATGGTGGATAGCTTAGGAGTGTGTATAACCAGTGAACTACAGTAAACCATCACCACATGTATCATTACCATAGCGAATAAATTGATACCGGATAGGTCTTGTCGAGGCATAATGATTCGGTTTTCTTGAAAACAACAAAATCAAACAGCGAAGGACGTCTATAATGTTATTCCTTGTTTGAATCTGATCATGACAGGCTCTTGAAGACGTTTCTATTCTAGCGGGTTACAATGACTCTTCTTATACCCGAGGCGTACCTGTAGTACAATGCGAGGCGGCTCAGTAAGCTCACCAATATGAGGATTACATTTCTAGACGCCAAAATAAGTTGAGGAATTTGAGGATTACATTTGTAGACGCCAAAATAAGCTGAGCAATATGAGGATTATATTTCTAGACGCCTCAGTAGGCTCACCGATATGAGGATTTTATTTCTAGACGCCAAAATAAGCTCACCAATATGAGGATTACATTTCTAGACGCCAAAATAAGCTCACAAATATGAGGAATACATTTTTAGAAGCCACAGTAAGCTCACATGTACGAGGATTACATTTCTAGACGCCACAGTAAGCTCACATCTCGAGGATTACATTTTCAATCTGCACCTCGTTGACCAGTCTGCTGTCGCACAGACTGTTTCCAGGAACACGAACGAGATGGGGGTCTTAACCCGTATGTTTCATATGTTCGTGATTACACCTCACTCGTATGCATTTATTGATGAAATAAACCGTCGGTCGAAATAGCTCAGTTGGGATAGCGTTAGACTAAAGAGCCCTGGTTCAATCTCAGGTTTCGGGAATCCGGCGATGGACAATATTTGTTTGGGGGTTGCTGTGGTCTAGAGGTTAGGCACTGCCATCTCAAAGCGATAAGATGGTTGGAAACCGCGAGTGTTTGAGCCCTACAGGTTTCAAGCCACCCATTCTCTTAAAGAGGTGGAACCAGAATGCCTGCATCCTGAATTACCCCCAGTCGTCTTGACTTATGTCATGCCACAGGTCTAAGAAAGTTCGGGGCCAGAGAGTGAGGTTGATGACCAGCGCAGCTTTTCTCCCGCCATATAATCCAGATACAGCGCGCTACATCATCAAGACACAACTGTCGCTTGCGATTGGCAACTAACATTGATGAAAACACAGAAACAGATTACCTTTTCAATATCAGATCATCATCATGATGTAGCATGTCCTTTGCAGAACGTCGCTCTCACAACAGCCGATCTGTAAGACTTGATCTCTAGCCAGAATGTCTCTCTCACAACAGCCGATCTGTAAGACTCTCAATCTCTAGCTAGAACGTCGCTCTCCCAACAGCCGATCTGTAAGACTCAATCTCTAGCCAGAACGTCGCTCTCACAACAGCCAATCTGTAAGACTCAATCTCTAGCCAGAACGTCGCTCTCCCAACAGCCGATCTGTAAGACTCGATCTCTAGCCAGAACGTCGCTCTCAGAACAGCCGATCTGTCAGACTCGATCTCTAGCTAGAACGTCGCTCTCACAACAACCGATCTGTAAGACTCGATCTCTAGCCAGAACGTCACTCTCCTAACAGCCGATCTGTAAGACTCTCAATCTCTAGCCAGAACTCCCGCTCTCCCAACAGCCGATCTGTAAGACTCTCAATCTCTAGCCAGAACCCCCATCTCTGTCATTCTCAGAACCTCCTGTTCAATAACAGATACTAACAACAATAAAAATACAAAGGGTTCAATACTGTTCCATCAATTGTATCGTCAAGGATTAAGAATCAACTTACTATTAAATCTTAAGAGTGCAGAGCATGTTGCATAGGCGACAGTGAGCTGGCTTGCTAGACTTGCATTACAGTGTGCCAGGTTTCAAATTTACGGAAGGGCATAAAGAAAAAATCCGGGCGGTGGTTCGTACTTGATTCGAATACTCCTCTGGTCGACCCAGCTGTAAATTGATACGAGTTGGGGAAGGTCTAATTAGCAAGGAGGGAAACTGGACACCCCACCTGAGATAGGCTGCGGTTTAGTACACGAAGAGGTATCTTCATCTCCGACGGCAACTGTTGCCATGGGAATGACCTTTACCTTTTTTATACTAGCAGTCAAAACTAGAACACCTGGCTCACTCAACATAAATGTAAATGATATTGCTCAGACCCATGGGTTCCAGTATTTGGGCAGTACTTTTTCGGTAGGAAAATGGAGACTGGTTCCAGAAAGCTGTGACTTATCGGCTGACCCTACTGCTTAGACACGCGAGCATTAGTTTGGCAACAAATGATAAACAGTATGTTTATGCCGACTCTGTGCTCTACCAGTGCCAAACATGGCCTCTGTCCCGGATGCGTGAGCGCAGAATTTCGACTCGTGAAGTGTTTGAGGAAGGTTTGAGAATGCAAAACGACGATATTTGAAGTATGGTAGGCAGTACGCCTTGTGCCGAATACATTTCCATTCACAAACTACGTTAGTTCGGTCATATAATTCACCCGCTTTAACTTCAACTGATGGCTTTCAACGCTGGCAGATCTGGCTCCAGGGCAAGTGGGCGGCGCGAGGCAGGTGGATAGATGACAGTGACTGTACAGCGCCATTGGCTCACATTGACCGACGCAACTCACTTGGCGCAGAACACACGACTCAAGTTTCCCAAAGCGCTTAACGGCATTAGTGGAATCACAACTAACTAATAAATAGAAATGAGGCATCGCTGAAAAACAGACAGCTCTTACTTCAAACCACCTGCTACTTTGCATATATACAACGCACACGCCATATTTTAAATACATTTAACCTACATAAAAGTCTTGTCAAAAGCACACACGCCATGCCACAATGCGATGACAACATGCGTATTAGGTTCATACAGTAAGCCACTATTCTAAAAGGAAAACATGAGATTAGCAAAGGCAATACAGGAGGCGCAGGAAAGGCGAGCTGCACAAAAGGAAAGAATGCAAGACTGCCCAACTACAAATGCTGTTCACGTGTGCCCTACGTGCGGTCAAGTTTGTCATGCTGTTCACGTGTGCCCTACCGGCGGTCAAGTTTGTCATGCTGTTCACGTGTGCCCTACCGGCGGTCAAGTTTGTCACGCTCAGATAGGACTGTACAGTCAAATGCGATCACATCTGAATAAACATGTCTGACACTGTCGCCATTTTGGTTTGTGATGGGCAACTAACTAACTAACTAACTAACTAACTAACTAACTAACTAACTAGCTAGCTAACTAACTAACTAACTAACTAGCTAACTAACTAACTACAGAAGCTACACAACCTAAGGAAACTATGACAGAATACCAGCAAACCAACTAAAGTGAGCTTTTTGAGAACCTGGTTGTTTTCCCCGTAGTAGCATATGGCTGCGAAATATGGACAGTTATCAAAACATCATAGTAAAGAATCGATTCCTTCAAGTCGAAATGTTATAATAAAAAGGTCCTCAAGATACAGTGGACCGAAAAAAATAAGAATGAATACATTCGACAAGGGTTTGGCATAGAGAAGAACTGGTTCATACATTTCATCAAGGACATAAAAATTGAAATACTTTAGCCACATCAAAAGACACAAAGGTCTTGAGAGAACGGTAATGGAAGGCATGGTGCCGGGAAAGCGAGGCAGAGGCAGACCAAGAAGGCGATGTCACCAAAATGTCAAGGAATGCTTAGGCCTTGACTCTGGAGCAGTCTAAAGACTTGACAAGAGATCGAGTTTCTTTCAGACGAGATGTGATGGGAGCGACGTTTTTACATAGCAAATGCTACATTCTGATTATAAACATCACAGACTCGGTGGACAATTGTGGAGTTTTCTTCATTATAGATTATAGTGGGCGGTAAGGAAAATTGACCGTCACAAAAGTTGAAAAAATGTGGGCGCCAGGCATAAAAAGGTTGAAGAACACTGGTTTAAAACAATCAAATAAAACCACCCGTTTTAATATTACGATGGGGACAGCGTGGGCTAGTGGTTAAGTGACACGGCTCACAAACCAAAGGTGCTGGGTTCGATAATTGTCCGCTGACATCTTCAGGGTAGACTGGTTGTAGCTGTGAAACCACGACCCCCGCCCCCCACTGCATGGTCTGCCAAAATCGACAACGAGGTGGTTTGAGCATGCTGCGGTGAGGGACTCAGTGGTCTCCAAGTAAGGTTTCTACCTCGGGTGCTGGAGGTCACGTGTTCGAATCACGGTGGAGACCGGGATATTTTTTCATGTGGAACTTCTGGTAAAAATTTCTCATATCTCTGGGTAGTGAGATCGGTCTCCCGTGTTCAGTGTCGTTACCCAGGGAAGGAAACCCTTAGAAAATGCAGGAGGAAGCAGACCCTTCCATAAAATGCATGCTGAAGTCGGATGCACTGGGCCGACAGGCGCAAAATAAAAACCACAGTGCAAAGCACACCGCATTGGGGAATAGAGAAAATAAGGAAAAGGCAAAAAAACAAAACAAAACAATCAGACGGGTTTGTCTTGATGTAACTTGCGCCGAATTTGGATTATAGTGAGAAAGAGGCTGCGCTGGTCGTCAACCTCACTCTCTGGTCCCGAACTACCTTGGACCAATGGCAAAACATAAGTCAAGACGACTGGATATAATGTAGGGTACATTCATTCTGGTACCACCTCTTTGAAACAAGTGGTGGTGTGAAACCTGCGGATTTCGAACCCATGCTGTTTCCGTTCATCGCTTTGATAAGCGAGTGCCTTACAACTTGACCACATATGTAATCGTCTGGGACATACTTCACTTTACGTCTTCATACTGGTTTATAAGACAGAGTCTGTATACAACCAGTTTAATACATAATAAGGAACAATGATATTATTCTTTGCTCCTGGATTAGAGGCATTGGGATGGTGTAAGACATGCTCACATAGAATGTCGTAAATTTCTTCCCAGATCGTGCTGCCCACATTGTTTGGCACGGCCACAGCCGCACCGTTTGTATCTCATCTATTGTGGAAATATTATTTCTTTTTCTCTCCATCCCCTGCGTCACACCACAGCCGACAATTCGGCGCACAGCGTGCCAGCTCAGCAAAACCGCCATATAAATAAAACAGCAGACCAAGCAGATTCTAGTACAACATACAATCGGGTTGTATGTCAGGTTCATGTGTGTTGTAGGCGCAAAACGTGTTCTACCACATGTGTTCTTACGTCGCCTGTAGCATATAAGTGTGCGTGTGTATGTGTGTGTATGCGCGTGTGTATGTATGTGTGTGTGTGTGTGTGCGCGGGTCCAGATTAGATATTAGGAAATATTTTTTTAGTCAAAGAGTGGTGAATGCTTGGAATGCATTGCCAGGGGAGGTAGTGGAGGCAGGGACAGTTAATGCATTTAAGAATAAATTAGATGCCCATAGCTTTTAGAGCAAGGTGATGTAAATAAAACTGGTTGTATACAGACTCTGCAGGGTATTCTAAACCAGTATAAAGAAGTTAAGTTAAGTCTGTGTGTATATATATATATATATATATATATATATATATATATATATGAATGATGTGTGTCTGTGTGTAATTACAAAATATATTACATTGATCGTGATCCAGCGAGCATTAAATAAACTAGCAAGACTAACACGCGTGCGCTCACACACACCCACGCACACACACACATACACGCGCGCACACACACACATACACGCGCGCACACACACATACACGTGTGTGATACGGAATCCGCCCAGAGTTGATCAACGAGCGATGATTCGGTTTCTAGCGACTGAAGGATGTCGACCCGTTTAATGCGTCCAGAGTTGATCAGCGAGCGATGATTCGGTTTCTAACAGCTGAAGGATGTCGACCAGTTGACATTCACCGCAGAATGCGGGCAGTGTATGGTGACCCTAATTGCCGTATCAATTTTGGCGATGGCATCTTCTGCAATCTGCCGCAACAATATTCGCCTGACCTGGTCTCGGAAGATCTTTCCTTAACTCACGTCCTTCTTTATACATCGTTGTCCAGTTCTCCAGTGTTGTCTTCGAAACACTTGTCACCATACACTGCCCGCATTCTGCGATGAATCCTTCAGCTGTTAGAAACCGAATCCCCGCTCGCTGATCAACTCTGGACGGATTCAACAGGTCGACATCCTTCAGCTGTTAGAAACCGAATCACCGCTCGCTGATCAACTCTGGACGGATTCAACAGGTCGACATCCTTAAGCTGTTAGAAACCGAATCACCGCTCGCTGATCAACTCTGGACGGATTCAGCATCACATCCGCTGTGTTTTAAACGGACTGCTGAGAAAATTATTTTGCAAACTTGACGGTTGGTATGTGCTGTTTACACCAGAATTGACGTCATCATGCGCATCGTACGTATGTTCACTTGGTGCAGTTAGGTCCGGTTTAATTTGAACAGGCCTCGTAATAATCACCAATAGAGAAAAATAATCGGAAAAGTACGCATGTTTAGATATTTTAGGGCAAAACATCACAGAAAATGTCCGAATCAAGACGGAAACTAGGACAAGGAATGCACTGGCAAACAAGTTCTACAGACAACAACAAAAAACCGTTAACTCATGATGTTCAATCAGACACGTGTGTCTGATGGCAGGTTGCCAAATGTTGAGTAAACTCTCATTTCGCTCTTTTGCCTTGGTGTACCATGTTGGGCCCAGGGCCTCCATTATGCCATCTCTCCATCTCAGTCTCGGTCGCCCGCGAGTATGGCCACCACGACGTCACTCTACGGGTCCATCTGTTATCCGGCATGAAGCACCACATGGCCGACCTATTTATATTTTCGTAACAGCGTCACATCTATGGTGTCAGAAAAGTAAGTTCGGCGTATGATCTCTGCGTTGCGGATTTGGTCTCGAATAGAGAGCTTCAACGTTCTTCGCTCCATCGCTCGTTAAGCGACGCGTAGTCTATCTACATCAGCTTTCCGTTGGTTCCCCACCTCGCAGCCATATACCAAGGCTGGAATAACCACACTGTTGAAGGTGTGAGCTCTAGCGTTAACGTTTCCCATCTGTTGCAGTAAGGGTTTAATACAGTTGAAGCTGAGCCTGCCCGCTGTTATCCTTCGTGAGATCTCCGGATTTATTAAATGGGTGTTCGTGATCTCTTAGCTCAAGAAGATATACGAATTTACGTTTTCGACGAGACAATCTCCAAGACGATTATCTCCTTTTGGGCAGAAGGTGTTGAGCATGAACTGGGTTTTCGTTCTGTTGATTTGTAAGCCAACTGCAACGCTTGTTCTGCTGAGCTCATTTAGACTTTTCTCCGCTCCTTTGACGTCGTGGCTGATGATGACTATGTCATCAGCGAACTTAAGATGAAGCAGAATTTCCCCGTTTATGTCTCTATTCCCACAGTCCATGCGTTTAAAGACCTCCTGAAATGCTGCTGTAAATGGCTTTGGTGAGCTAGCCTAAAAAATATACGGAAAAACTTAGGGAAAGATTAATCGACACTCACATATGGTCAATTGCAATGTATTGGGATTAAACATGTTCTCTTAACAAAGAAGGACAAAGAAATCTTGGAATTGATTGAAAAGTGCTACTTTAAAATGGAACGAGTGACTTGGAAAGAAAGAGGATTCAATGATACTGTCTTCACTGGAGTAGGTGCACAAAGACACATACTGAAAATAATTCAGAAACAAAGATTGAGTTGGCTGGGACACAATATGATACATGAAAGTCTTGCACAGAAGATACCAGAGGGGAAAATTCAGAGGAAAACTGGAATGGAGCGACCAAGACTCACTTTTACATCTCAAGTATGCAGACAAAGAACGAGCCAACGCTGAAACGAAGAGAGATGCAGAGGATAGGGTCTAAAGGAAAGACACGCTCAGACAACCTTAGAACCAGTCTTAGAACTGATCAACCAGAGGATAGGGTCTAAAGGAAAGACACGCTCAGACAACCTTAGAACCAGTCTTAGAACTGATCAACCAGAGGATAAGGTCTAAAGGAAAGACACGCTCAGACAACCTTACAACCAGTCTTAGAACTGATCAACCAGAGGATAAGGTCTAAAGGAAAGACACGCTCAGACAACCTTAGAACCAGTCTTAGGACTGATCAACCAGAGGATATGGTCTAATGGAAAGACACGCTCAGACAATCTTAGAACCAGTCTTAGGACTGACCAATTTCGATATTCCTGGTCGCTATCCCGGCTTTTGTCGATACCATCATTCTTCTTCGTTCATGCCCAGATCAAGGTCCCGGTTTCTCTAACAAAGGACACTTGTTTGTAAGGCTGGTTTATCCCCGTATAGCTTTCGTCTCAGATGTGTCTCGCGGAAAAAAGATGTCGAGCATTGCATGAGCTGCTGCAGTCAGCGACCCATAGTTAACTGCTAGCGTTAGGGCAGCCACCCAGATCTGATAAGACCCTTCAACACCACCAAGCGGTGATGTCGGAAAACAGGCTGCAACAAAGCAGACTGGCTTTGAAAAAGCGATCGAAGAGGGAAGGCTAACCCGCTATTCTATAATGGCTGCTGACGTCGGATGTGTCCTATCGAAAGGTGCAAATATCGCAGTCAATCTGTAAACTACGACACAACGGATTCCGTTCTCCGGACAAGATCCCGCCACTTGGAAAGCTTTTTTGGCGTTTGGTACCAGAAGAAGATAAAGAGGAATATCTGTTTCGCAAGGCCAGTATTGTTCTCTGTTTTCCTGGGTGAGCATACCGTCTGGTAGAATGTCTTGCCGGGTCATGGTATGCTCCCTACATGGACACCTGTCCCAATCCTTATTCTGTTGACAATATGACCCTTGACCCTGTTATGCCCAGTTCTCAGTCTGAAGATGATGACTTGCGCTTCTCTAGTTAAATCATAGTAGGGGATCAAGATGCTGAGCAGCGCATTCATTCATGCATAGGCGTCTAAGTCTCTCGTGTGGCGCCATGTACGTTTTGTCCAGCTCTGTCTCCTGTATTTCGACACTGTCTGCTATGGCTGTAAAGGCCGATGCGCGAGTGACATTCCCTGCCACAGACCGTAAAACGCTACGAAGGAGGCTGGCTTGCCCGGCTGTTCCTTGATCTCTTCAGTCTTTCTCTTGTCTCTGCAGCCCGAAGGCCTCTATCAGCGCCAGTAGTGACTATGCCCCATCAAACTGACTGTCTCCAACTAGCTGGGCTCTAAGCAATTTCTTCCCAGCTCTCGTATGGGATGTCACGTGACTTCATGTCCCTCTTGCATACACACACACACAAACACACACACACAAACACACACACACACACACAAACACACACATACACACACACACATACACACACACACAAACACACACACACAAACACACACACACACAAACACACACACACAGAGACGTCGGCTCCTTATAGAGGATACAAACACTACCCATATTTCTTGTACACACCTACTCATACACTTATTGTTTTGCTCGCATAAACACACAATCTCTTCCTCTCTCTCAGACACACTTAACAGCTCTCTTTCTCTCACACACACTCACTCTAAGACATACCCACTCTTTCTCTCACATAGACACACTCTCAGACACACACCCCCTCTCTTACACACCCACACCCTAAACGAATCTCTCTCTCACATATACTGCCTCTATCTTACACACCCACACCATCAACCAATCTCTCTCTCACATAGACTCCCTCTCTTACACACACACCATTAAACAATCTCTCTCTCACATAGACTACCTCTCTTACACACCCACACCATCAACCAATCTCTCTTACACACACATAAAATCAACCAATCTCTCTCTCACATAGACTCCCTCTCTCTTACACACCCACACCATCAACCAATCTCTCTCTTAAACACCCACACCATCAACCAATCTCTCTCTCACATAGACTCCCTCTCTCTTACACACCCACACCATCAACCAATCTCTCTCTCACATAGACTCCCTCTCTCTTACACACCCACACCATGAAAAAATCTCTCTCTCACATAGACTCCCTCTCTCTTACACACACACACACACCATCAACCAATCTCTCTCTTACACACACATAAAATCAACCAACCATCAACCAATCTCTCTCTTACACACACATAAAATCAACCAATCTCTCTCTCACATACTCCCACTCTCTTACATAAACACACCATCAACCAATTTCTCTCTTACACACACATAAAATCAACCAATCTCTCTCTCCCATACTTCCTCTCTCTTACACACACACACCATCAACCAATCTCTTCCTTACACACAAATAAAATCAACCAATCTCTCTCTCACATAGACTCCCTCTCTCTTACACACACTGTCAACAAATCTCTCTCTTACACACACATAAAATCAACCAATCTCTTTCTCACAGAGATTCCCTCTCTCTTACACACACACACCATCAACCAATCTCTCTCTTACACAAACAAAATTAGCCAATCTCTATCTCTTACACACACACACCATCAACCAATCTCTCTCTCACATAGACTCCCTCTCTCTTACACACCCACACCATCAACCAATCTCTCTCTTACACACCCATACCATACACCAATTTCTCTCTTACACACTCCATCTCTTACACACACATTCCATCAACCAATCTCTCTTACACACACATAAAATCAACCAATCTCTCTCTCACATAGACTCCCTCTCTCTGACACACCCACACCATCAACCAATCTCTCTCTTACATACTCCCTCTCTTACACACACATTCCATCAACCAATCTCTCTCTTACGCACACATAAAATCAACCAATCTCTCTCTCACATACTCCCTCTCTTTTACACACCCACACCATCAACCAATCTCTCTTACATACTCCCTCTCTTACACACACATTCCATCAACCAATCTCTTTCTTACATACACACACCATCTATCAATCTCTCTCTTTCATACTACCTTTCTTACACACACATAAAATAAACCAATCTCTCTCTTACATACTGCCTCTCTTACACACCCATACCATCAACCAATCTTTCTCTTATATACTTCCTCCCCCTCTCTTACACACCCTCAACGAATCTCTCTCTCACATATACTGCCTCTATCTTACACACCAACACCCTCAAGGAATCTCTCTCTCTCACATAGACTCCCTCTCTTACACACCCACACCATCAACTAATCTCTCTCTTACACACCTACACCATCAACCAATCTCTCTCTAACATACTCCCTCTCTCTTTCACATACACACCATCAACCAATCTCTCTCTAACATAGACCCCTCTCTTACACACCCACACCATCAACCAATCTCTCTCTTACACACCCACACCATCAACCAATCTCTCTCTCACATAGACTCCCTCTCTCTTACACACCTACACCATCAACCAATCTCTCTCTAACATACTCCCACTCTCTTTCAAACACACCATCAACCAATCTCTCTCTAACATAGACCCCCTCTCTTACACACCCACACCAGACCAATCTCTCTCTAACATAGACTCCCTCTCTCTTACACATACACACCATCAACCAATCTCTCTCTCACATAGACTCCCTCTCTTACACACCCACACCATCAACCAATCTCTCTCTTACACACCCACACCATCAACCAATCTTTCTCTCACATACTCCCTCTCTCTTACACACCCACACCATAAACCAATCTCTCTCTCACATAGACTCCCTCTCTCTTACACACCCACACCATGAACCAATCTCTCTCTCACATAGACTCCCTCTCTCTTACACACACACACCATCAACCAATATCTCTCTTACACACACATCAAATCAACCAATCTCTCTCTCACATAGACTCCCTCTCTTACACACACACACCATCAACCAATCTTTCTCTTACACACACATACCATCAACCAATCTCTCTCACATAGACTCCCTCTCTCTTACACACCCACACCATCAACCAATCTCTCTCTTACATACTCCCTCTCTTACACACACATTCCATCAACCAATCTCTCTCTTACACACACATAAAATCAACCAATCTCTCTCTCACATACTCCCTCTCTCTTACACACCCACACCATCAACCAATCTCTCTTACATACTCCCTCTCTTACACACACATTCCATCAACCAATCTCTTTCTTACATACACATACCATCTACCAATCTCTCTCTTTCATACTCCCTTTCTTACACACACATAAAATAAACCAATCTCTCTCTTAGATACTGCCTCTCTTACACACCCACACCGTCAACCAATCTTTCTCTTACATACTTCCTCCCCCTCTCTTACACACCCTCAACGAATCTCTCTCTCACATATACTGCCTTTATCTTACACACCAACACCCTCAAGGAATCTCTCTCTCACATAGACTCCCTCTCTCTTACACACCCACACCATCAGCCAACCTCTCTCTCACATAGACTCCATCTCTTACAAACACACACCATCAAACAATCTCTCTCTCACATAGACTTCATCTCTTACACACCCACACCATCAACCAATCTCTCTCTTACACACCCACACCATCAAGCAATCTCTCTCTCACATAGACTCCCTTTCTTACACACCCACACCATCAACCAATCTCACTCTTACACACATATAAAATCAACCAATCTCTCTCTCACATAGACTCCCTCTCTCTTACACACCCACACCATCAACTAATCTTTCTCTTACACACCTACAGCATCAACCAATCTCTCTCTAACATACTCCCTCTCTCTTTCACACACACACCATCAACCAATCTCTCTCTAACATAGACCCCCTCTCTTACACACCCACACCATCAACCAATCTCTCTCTTACACACCCACACCAGCAACCAATCTCTCTCTAACATAGACTCCCTCTCTCTTACACATACACACCATCAACCAATCTCTCTCTCACATAGACTCCCTCTCTTACACACCCACACCATCAACCAATCTCTCTCTTACACACCCACACCATCAACCAATCTTTCTCTCACATAGACTCCCTCTCTCTTACACACCCACACCATGAACCAATCTCTCTCACATAGACTCCCTCTCTCTTACACACACACACCATCAACAAATATCTCTCTTACACACACATAAAATCAACCAATCTCTCTCTCTCACATATACTCCCTCTCTTACACACACACACCATCAACCAATCTTTCTCTTACACACACATAAAATCAACCAATCTCTCTCACATAGACTCCCTCTCTCTTACACACCCACACCATCAACCAATCTCTCTCTTACACACCCACACCATCAACCAGTCTCTCTCTTACATACTCCCTCTCTTTCACACACATTCCATCAACCAATCTCTCTCTTACACACACATACAATCAACCAATCTCTCTCTCACATACTCCCTCACTCTTACACATCCACACCGTCAACCAATCTCTCTTAAATACTCCCTCTCTTACACACACATTCCATCAACCAATCTTTTTCTTACACACACACCATCAACCAATCTCTTACATACTCCCTTTCTTACACACACATAAAATCAACCAATCTCTCTCTTACATACTGCCTCTCTTACACACCCACACCATCAACCAATCTCTCTCTTACATACTCCCTCCCCCTCTCTTACACACCCACACCGTCAATGAATCTCTCTCTTTCATATACTGCCTCTATCTTACACACCAACACCATCAACCAATCTCTCTCTTACACACCCACACCATCAACCAATCTCTCTCTCACATAGACACCCTTTCTTACACACCCACACCATCAACCAATCTCCCTCTTACACATACATAAGATCAACCAATCTTTCTCTCACATAGACTCCCTCTCTCTTACACACAAACACCATCAACCAATCTCTCTCTTACACACATACAATCAACCAATCTCTGTCTCACACACTCCCTCTCTCTTACATACACGCACCATCAACCAATCTCTCTCTTACACACACATACAATCAACCAATCTCTCTCTCACATACTCCCTCTCTCTTACACACACACACACCATCAACCAATCTCTCTCTTACACACACATAAAATTAACCAATCTCTCTCGCACATAGACTCCCTCTTTCTTACACACACACACACCCTCAACCAATCTCTCTCTTACACACACATACAATCAACCAATCTCTCTTTTACAGACTCCCTCTCTCTTACATACACACACCATCAACCAATCTCTCTCTTACACACACATAAAATCAACCAATCTCTCTCTCACATAGACTCCCTCTCTCTTACACACACACACACACACCATCAACCAATCTCTCTCTTACACACACATAAAATCAACCAATCTCTCTCTTACATAGACTCCCTCTCTCTTACACACAAACACCATCAACCAATCTCTCTCTTACACACACATTAATTCAACCAATCTCTCTCTCTTACACACACACACCATCAACCAATCTCTCTGTTACACACACATTCCATCAACCAATCTCTCTCTCACATAGACTCCCTCTCTCTTACACACCCACACCATCAAGCAATCTCTCTCTTACATACTCCCTCTCTTACACACACATTCCATCAACCAATCTCTCGTACACACACATAAAATCAACCAATCGCTCTCTCACATAGAGTCCCTCTCTCTTACACACCCAACCCATCAACCAATCTCTCTTACATACTCCCTCTCTTACACACACATTCCATCAACCAACCTCTTTCTTACACACACATACCATCAACCAATCTCTCTCTTACATACTCCCTTTCTTACACACACATAAAATCAACCAATCTCTCTCTTACATACTGCCTCTCTTACACACCCACACCATCAACCAATCTCTCTCTTACATATTCCCTCCCCCTCTTCTACACACCCACACCATCAACGAATCTCTCTCTTACATAGTCCCTCCCTCTCTCTCAGACACCCACACCATCAACGAATCTCTCACTCACACCCACAGTCTCACGTACGCTCTCCTTACGACTCGCTATAAGGACACACCATTTCATAGTACCATAGCCAGTATAACAAACATCCCGACAACCAGACGTCTAGACACCTAGAGAGGCTGCCTACGAAAACACTTTCACATTTCCAGCAAAGTCAAAACGTTCCCAGAATATTCAATTGGTAGAGACGCCATTTCCACACGTATTCTCTTTTACTTCGCTGTACTCATCTCACTACATACCGTCTATTCCCTCCAAACATTACTCATCTCCCTACATATTCCAGCCACCGTCTCCTTCACTCCAAACACTCATCTCCCTACATATTCCAGCCACCGTCTCTTCACTCCAAACACTCATCTCACTACATATTCCAGCCACCGTCTCTTCACTCCAAACACTCATCTCCCTACATATTCCAGCCACCGTCTCTTCACTGCAAACACTCATCTCCCTACATATTCCAGCCCTTATCTCTTCACTCCAAACACTCATCTCCCTACATATTCCAGCCCTTATCTCTTCACTCCAAACACTCATCTCCCTACATATTCCAGCCACCGTCTCATCACTCCAAACACTCATCTCCCTACATATTCCAGCCACCGTCTCATCACTCCAAACACTCATCTCCCTACATATTCCAGCTTCCCTTTTCATCACTCCAAACACTCATCTCCCTACATATTCCAGCCACCGTCTCATCACTCCAAACACTCATCTCCCTACATATTCCAGCCACCGTCTCTTCACTCCAAACACTCATCTCACTACATATTCCAGTCACCGTCTCTTCACTCCAAACACTCATCTCCCTACATATTCCAGCCACCGTCTCTTCACTCCAAACACTCATCTCCCTACATATTCCAGCTTCCCTTTTCATCACTCCAAACACTCATCTCCCTACATATTCCAGCCACCGTCTCATCCCTCCAAACACTCATCTCCCTACATATTCCAGCCACCGTCTCTTCACTCCAAACACTCATCTCACTACATATTCCAGCCACCGTCTCTTCACTCCAAACACTCATCTCACTACATATTCCAGCCACCGTCTCTCCACTCCAAACACTCATCTCCCTACATATTCCAGCCACCGTCTCTTCACTCCAAACACTCATCTCACTACATATTCCAGCCACCGTCTCTTCACTCCAAACACTCATCTCACTACATATTCCAGCCACCGTCTCTTCACTCCAAACACTCATCTCACTACATATTCCAGCCACCGTCTCTCCACTCCAAACACTCATCTCACTACATATTCCAGCCACTGTCTCCTTCACTCCTAACACTCATCTCCCTACATATTCCAGCCATTATCTCTTCACTCCAAACACTCATCTCCCTACATATTCCAGCTTCCCTTTTCATCACTCCAAACACTCATCTCCCTACATATTCCAGCCACCGTCTCATCACTCCAAACACTCATCTCCCTACATATTCCAGCCACCATCTCTTCACTCCAAACACTCATCTCCCTACATATTCCAGCCACCGTCTCTTCACTCCAAACACTCATCTCCCTACATATTCCAG
Organism: Ariolimax columbianus; assembly: GCA_036924085.1. Classification (NCBI taxonomy): domain Eukaryota; kingdom Metazoa; phylum Mollusca; class Gastropoda; order Stylommatophora; family Arionidae; genus Ariolimax; species Ariolimax columbianus. The sequence goes on along the minus strand of JAVGWX010000015.1, from coordinate 18,360,325 downwards.
CCACCGTCTCTTCACTCCAAACATTACTCATTTTACCAGACATTCCTTCGCTGATCATATTTTCTGGTTCTCTAGTTATTTCCTAGCACTAACCTTAACTTCTCACTAGTTTCAAACTTTGTGTTTATGCTTCTACACATTACATCTCCATCTCTACTTCTTTCCTATTTATTCATCTCCCTACATAGTGCAGCATCATCACCACTATTCCAATTTATTGATCTCCCTATATATCACATCTCCATTTCTATTTAATTCATATTTATTCATCTCCTCACACATTACATCTTCACTCTACCTATTTATTCATATCATTGCATATTACATCTCCATCTCCCCTCTACATATTTATTCGTTTCCCTACATATTACATCTCCATCTCCACTCTACATATTTATTCGTTTCCCTACATATTACATCTCCATCTCCACTCTACATATTTATTCGTCTCCCTACCTATTACATCTCCACTCTACCTATTTATTCCTTTATCTACATATTATATCTCTACTCTACCTATGTATTTGTCTGCCTACATATTACATCTCCACTCTACCTATTTATTCGTCTCCCTACCTATTACATCTCCACTATACCTATTTATTCCTTTTTCTACATATTACATCTCTACTCTACCTATGTATTCGTCTCCCTACATATTACATCTCCATCTCCACTACCTATTTATCGTCTCCCTACATATTACATATCCATTCTACCTATGTATTCGTCTACCTACATATTACATCTCCATCTCTACTCTACCTATTTATTCGACTCCCTACATATTACATATCCACTCTACCTATGTATTCGTCTACCTACATATTACATCTCCATCTCTACTCTACCTATTTATTCGTCTCCCTACATATTACATATCCACTCTACCTATGTATTTGTCTCCCTACATATTACATCTCCATCTCTACTCTACCTATTTATTCGTCTCCCTACATATTACATCTCCATCTCTACTCTACCTATGTATTCGTCTCCCTACAGATTACATCTCCATCTCTACTTATTTACCAATTCTTCCTACATATCCTACTAGCTTGCAGTATTCAGGAGAGAGAAACGTAGAAACTACAACCGTCTTCAGTAATTAATTATCTACCTCGCGATACCACCCAATTATCGTACCAAAGTGGAATTAGATCATCACGCATGAGACGCGTGTAATCCTCTATAGCAACGGATCTTAATACTTAATAGTTCCTGGTCACCCTCAGTAGTATATGTATGTATTTCTGCAATGCATTTCTGGAACTTCCTGTCTGAAGATCGTATCTACTGTATTTAGATGCTGTAACATTGTTTTGGAGACAGGCCAAGGAACACGTTCACTATAGCGCGTGGTATGCGTTGTCGACCGGGTTCTCAAGCTGGAGAGAGAGGTCAAAGTATACGTGTATTTCGCGCGCGAAAGCACACGTGAACAGATACATACGGGTATGCGTCGCTTAGCGTCCATTATACGTTACGTGAAGTGGGATGTGATTGGATGTTGTGCGAACACTGAACTGTATACTCAAGACAAACTTATATTAGTTTAATCTAAGAATCAACGTCATTGCACACGGTCTTACACATAAGTGCTCTTTTCTTCTCCATGTCTCAGCACAATGCACAAACTCCGTAGCACCAGCAGAATCCCGTAATATGTTGGCTAGATGTTTTACATAATTTAGAATGCTGCACGGGCGGCGACTGTTAAGCTTACTGTTTTCCATTTCCAACTGCTGAGGGATTTTTAACGTGCGTGACACTGCATGCGAGCGTACGATTTCCACTACCAAAAGATTCGGGACAATACCAGAAAGTCCACGGGGGAAAATAAACAACGACGTTATATGGCATAATGTAGTACTCCCGTTTGGACTAACTAGTCCGTTTCTGCTGCCTTTTGATTTTAAGGATGCCGTGTTTGCGTTTTCTCTTCGATTCTTATTCTTTTGGTCATACTACACGAGTTCAGCCTGTTTCCAGGGCAGCCACTTAACAACAGGGTGAGGTATTGGTTAGCCCTGGTTCTGTGACACTGATGTAAGCATAGCGGTTCAATACTATAGGCGCAAACAATGTACAGAACCACAGAACAAGAAAACCATGGCATAAGGATTAGGGATTAGCATAAGATACATATGGAGACGATTGGAGATAGAACAGGATACAGGTTTTTTCTCAGGGTTTTCTCCCGAAGCCTTTCCCGTAAACAGGTATCATGTAAAGCAGCGGAGGGGAATGACATATGTAGCTATGTGTCGTGCCTTTCCCATAACCACTTAAGGTCGTAGGAATATCTCTCCCGGGCCGTGGTCTAGTCCATTAGTCATGTCTACATTCCAGTCACACCAAAACCAACACTGTCTGCAGCAATAGTGAACGGCGCCAATTTCGTGAAGTTCTTCCGTGTGAACTAGACCGTGATAATACGTCACAGGTTTAAACGTAGTGCTAATTCATATAGCCAATATGAGGCCAGGATAACCAGAGGGAAGAAAACACTCAACAAACAACGAATTAACCAGTAAAAAATTAAATAAAAAAAACAACGACACGTTTGCGTGAACAAAAGTGTAAGTCGTCGACTAATGTGAATTCCAAGTAAATCCGTGGTCTGGCGCCATCCATAATGAACTAAAACACCAGAGCAATGTAGACCCGCAGTAATTAACAGATGTAGTCCTCACCCTTATCCTCCAACGTGCTGTAACGGATTTGGTAGCAAATTGTCATTCCTGCTGCACATCGTGCACATCGTGCGCAGCGCATCTCTCAGGTCTTGATCCTACGTGTGCGCCAATTTAATGGGGTTCAAGTTTTTGTTCTTGTTGCTTTCGCCTTATTTCTCTAATCCCCAAGACGTGTGTTTTTTATTTTGCGCCTGTCAGCCCAGTGCATCCGACTTCAGCGTGCATTTTATGTAAGAGTCTGCTTCCTCCTGCATTTTTATAAAGGTTTTCTTCCCCGGGGTAACGGCCGGTGTTGTGATGGGGATAGAACCCAGTACCTTCGGCTTGTGAGCCGTGCCACTTAACCACTAGGCCACGATGTCCACACGGGTCCAAGTTTGAGACTGATAACATAACACAAGGAAGAGCTCATCATGTTGTTGCTGTTTAATGCTCACAACGAGTTAAGTGTATCCTTTTGTGCGTCCTGACAAGAAGAATGTTAAGTGGCGGGTTGTAGTAATTTTCCTCACATTGTGGTCTTGGACAGTGTATTGTACCTGCCCGTGACAAAGCGTGCCTGACTGGACTAGCGTCTCAGTTCCCTCAGCTCATCATGTTGGAGAAAGATGGCCTTTATTTCACATTAAAGAAAACTGAGTCTCGCTCACCGATTCTTTTTTGTTGAACAGCTTGGATCAACAAACACAAGGAAAACTATGCAAACAATCTGTCAAAAGAGCAACGATAACAAATAACATGTCACGCCACAGCTTTCATTTAACCTATTATCTTTTCCTTCATTGATTTTCAGACAACTTTCAATTGCGTCTTCATCAAGCGAAATGACGTCCTTTTTCAATAGGAGCTTTATGTCGAGTTTGTTTTTTTACTTAGCCCTCGACTGTCCCCGTCATGTCAGCACTGTACTACCTATCCGGTATATGAGCAGCAAAGAATTGTCGTACCGGCTGCGGGTCTACATTGCTCTGGTGTTTTAGTTCATTATTGATGCCGCCAGACCACGGATTTGCTTGGAATTCCTACTAGTCGACGACTTACACGTGTTTACAGAAATGTGTTATTTTCCATTTGGACTGGCTAATTCGTTAGTTTTTTGTGTTTTCTTTCCTCTTATTATCCTGATCTGTACATCGGCTATATGAATTAGCACTATGCTTAAACATGTGTCGTATTCTTACGACCTAGTGCACACGACTGAACTTTGCAAGATTGGCACCATTCGCCCTAGCTGCAAACAGTGTCGGTTTTCGTGTGACTAAATTAGACACGACTATAATGGAATGGAACACGGCCCGGGAGATATGACCAACACGTCACTCACACGCTGTCATGTTCTTACTACCTCTTCCAATTATGGAAAGGGCACGACACACATCGTTAGATGCCATCTCCATCCGCTTCCTTAAGAGATACTTGTTTACAGGAAAGAGCTGCGGGAGTAAACCCTGAGGAAAAATATGCATCATGTTCTATCTCCAGTCGTCTCGACAGGTAACTCAGTACAAGAGAGTGATGTGGACAGATGGTGCAGTTTCGTCCTCACTTTAATCCAAATCACCGCGCAAGTCACCCATTTCAGCGGACACAGCAAGAGAAAACTGTCCACACAGATGAACAAAGAGAGTGGTCATCACTTGTGATGGACGAACATCATCCCCTCTCCGGCTTAGGAGAATCGGTATGTAGTATGTTACCACCGGTATAGCTCTTCTGGCCATATAGACATTCATGCTCTAGTGTCATTATAAGTAGAAGCACATGACTTCTGGCTGCGGAGAAAAGAAAGACATCTAGGAACAGCCTGGCAAGCCAGCATGGTTCTACGATCTGTGGCAGGGAATGTCACTCGCGGTTCGGCCTCTACAGCCATAGCAAACAGTGTTAAATACAGGAGATAGAGCTGGACAAAACTCCCAGAACGCCTCGCGCATGGTTTACAGAGTCTGAGCCGCCTATGATAATGTGGATGATAGCTTTGTTCCGGGTAGAAGAAATTGACGTCTGGTCAGTCAAATCAAGACTAGTCAGACATGTTAGTCACAGTCAAGCAAAATATACTGCTAAAATCCCCCCCCCCCCCCCCCTTACTTTGCTCTTAGTTCACCCTGGTAACGGAATGTTTTCATGGCAGCTTGGCTAACGACGTGGGAGATCGACGTCATCCTCGCAGTAGTGAGCGTCACATAGACGAACCCAAGCGTTACACAACCGCCTGGTGGACCCCGGTCCACCTTCATCAGCACGCCCGGAACGTGAGGCAAGCTACTAGAACCCGCCGCTTCACGCCCAAAAAGAGTAAACTTACTCATTGTAGGCATTAAACAACAACAGCCCTTACACAATATACAGCCCGTTTAAACTTGTTTTCTGGCATTCACAAGGGTAATTCAGACTATATGCGATGAGGACCGTAGGCATATCATCTCCTTCGTTTGTCCTATGATGGTCTTGAGGTGCAGCAGCAACAAATACGACACCCGTGTTACAACTGAGCTCACTGTAATCATAACAATAACCATCCACATATTCCAATGGTAGTGTCAACCATATCACAAGGAGGGTTCACTGCGTTTGGCGTGTGTGTGTGTTTGTTTTCTTGGTGACCAGAAAGGCTTTGATCGAACTACCTGGAAGAAACATTTTCAGATGCTGAAATATATAGATATCGAGAGAACCAATCATTTGGCTAGTCCAAAGCCTATATGAAAATCAGGAGGAGATTATTTCAATCGTAGAAGGACTAACAGATCCAGTGTCAACGAGACAGTAGGCACGACAAGATTGCTTGCATTCACCAAGTTTCTATAACGCATATTTTGAAATGGTTATGTGATTAATGTGCCGTGCTCTAGTTGCAGCCGCATTATTTTATCAAAAATGTCAAAATTGCATATTTGACGATGGTTGTTCACTTTGAGAACATGTAACCATTCTATATGTTTGTCATTAAATATAACTTTGTTGTTTCTAGAGACACAATTATTGGTGTTATTGCTTTTGTCGTGTGTTTGTTAGTTTCTGAGATACAAGAAGATGAAGGTAAACATTTATAATAATGAAATAAAACATCTGGACTCGACCGCTAGGCCTAGTGGCTCCGATAGAAATCCATGGAAACCACAACGTATCGATACTGTGTTTATAATATCGACACAACTGTTAGTATCTAATTCAAACATATTTATTACATCTAAATAAACAAAATAAACAGATCTACCTTACAAAATCTTTTACAACAACATACTTCCGCCTTCCCAAAAAATCGGCTGGCCCCAATCCTCGTAATTAGAAGATAAATCGTTCAAAATCCATTTGTAATTGAACATATTTTTCAACAGGCAAAAACCCTTGTAGATGTGGGTGGTGTATTCAGCAGTAAAATAATTACTATTGGTACGTCTCCGTGCTTAATTATTCATGAATAAAAGGTGAAGGATCAATGCGTGGCTGGACGTCCGCCTGCAGTGCGGTAAAGGACTCTAGCGTCGACTATTCTCGACAACGTGTGGGCACGTTAGCAGCTGATTCCAAAATCGCTGGAACAAACCCACGGAAAGTCAACTAGGGGAATGAGAGGTGGGGAAACGGAAAAGTAGAGAGTCAAGCGAAACCACCGGAGCTGTTGTAGTGAAATCAAAACAGGGAAGGCTTTCGTAGATTTGCCTGCCATGCTCAAGCCCAGCCAGCTAAGCAGGAAAGACGTCATCAGGCTGCTACAACAGCACATGTGCAGAGCGGTGTGGACCTCACAGAACACGGCGAGCACGTGAACAGCTGTTGGCATCTACTGCACCAGAGTCCGTATCCAGTCGTCCTGACCTGTCTTGACACTGGTTTCAGTTGGAATAGGACGAGAGAGTGAGGTCGACGAACTGCGGAACCCTCACTCACATAAATCACATTCACCACGCAAGTCAGTCTCTTTTCGTTCATCCGGTAATAAAAAGGTCTTCATCAATCGAGATGGACGACCAACAACATTACACATATTCTGAGATGATTATCGAAAGAGTTGATCGTAGTTGTAATAGGGGTATCAAAGTCAATCGTTCTTAGTCAACCTGTACTTCTACAAGGGCAGATGTCCCTGTGCAGGTCTCACCTCTGGTATATGCTGGATGTAGCCGGGAGGAGGATCTACTGCTTATCGGGTTAGGTTCGAGCAGCTTAATACCCCGCTGTGTTGGGACAATCGCTTACAGACAGTGGGCAACCGATGTGCAAGTTCATATTAATAGACTCAAATACTATAGGAAAGTAGACCCGCAGCCTGTTAGGCGCCATCTATGCTGCTCTAAACAAACTACCTAATCATGGCCGATGGTATGCCATGTCACACAGTTAGTCGACTCTTACGACATGATCTCCGTGAAGCAGTGGTGCTATTCTTGTCCTTGACATACCCAAAGACCCACGGCAGAACACTTGGGCTATAGTACAAAACTCAATACCATCAAATTCGCCGATGATCATGTCATAGTGCGAGGACCAGTAGCAACGGTGCAAAAACTGCTTCAAACAAAATAACAGCACAGCCAAATCGATTGGCGTGAAAATAAACACATTGAATAAAATTGGCTATAATAAAAGACACGAAACATGGACAAATTAATATAATTATTCATGATAAATAATTGAACTGAGGTTTATATATTTAAGGCAAACCATAACAGAAGACGTCTGCAATGAGACGGAAATTAAGCTTGAAGATTAGATTGGCAAAAAAAAGACTTCAGAGAAAAATACATTTTTAACCTCACAGAATATCGGGATAGAACTAAGGACAAGAATAATCGCCATTTATATATGGGGATGAAACATGGACTTTGGAGAAGAATAATGAAGGGAACATGGACTGTTTGCGATGTGGTGCTATCATAGAATGGAACTAGTGAGTTGGGTTGAAAGAAGATTGCATGAGAATGTCATCGTTGAGGAAAGTGCACAAAAGCCACAACTGAAAATGATACTGAAACTTGGATCGAGTTGGCTGAGGCACAACATGGGAAATGAAAGTCTTCTACGGAAGATACTAACGGGCAAGGTACAAGGAGAATGGGAGGGGGGGGGGGGGCGCGACTAAGACTCGCTTTTACATATTTGACATGCATGGACATTAAAATACGGACCTATGCTGAAATGTAGTGAGCTGCGGAGGATAGGGTCAAATGGAGAGACATGCTCAGATAACCTTACAACTAGTCTTAGGGCTGATCAACCAGAGGATATGGTAAAATGGAGAGACATGCTCAGACAACCTTACACTTAGTCTTAGAGCTGACCAACCAGAGGATATGGTCAAATGGAGAGACATGCTCAGACAACCTTACACTTAGTCTTAGAGCTGACCAACCAGAGGATATGGTCAAATAGAGAGACATGCTCAGACAACCTTACACTTAGTCTTAGGGCTGATCAACCAGAGGATATGGTCAAATGGAGAGACATGCTCAGACAACCTTACAGCCAGTCTTAGGGCTGATCAACCAGAGGATATGGTCAAATGGAGAGACATGCTCAGACAACCTTACAACCAGTCTTAGGGCTGATCAACCAGATGATAGGGTCAAATGGAGAGACTTAACCTGACAACCAGTCTTAGGGCTGACCAACCAGAAGGTAGAGTCAAATGCAGTGACATATCCAGACAAGCAGGACTGATCGATCAGATGATGATCATCATATATTTGTATTTTGCATGAAGAGTTTTTGTTGCTGGACTTTAAAGATGCTAGCATGAACGTCAATGCCATCCGCTACAAGGACACATTTAGACATATTGGTTCCACCTGCTTTTACATGGTCTGATTATCTTGTTATAACGTCGCAAGGAAAGGGAAAACCAAGAACTCAGCAGGGACTTGCTACTACAAAATCTCTTCAACATATAGACAGACATGACCGAAATGGAGCTAATTGGGATTATGTTGTACGATAATGCTCTTCCGAATGACCCGAGCAATGTGCAGGAAGCGTTAGCACGGAGAAGACTGGAAGTTCTGCTACACTGAACCTTCAGTCGCTGTCACCATGTGACTGTTTTTTTAAATGTATGTGTGAAGTGTCTGTAGTAGACATCGACCGGTTGGTGGACACATAAGCAAAACTCCAGGAATGGGTCAGAAGGCTCTTGACTATAGTATGGAGATAAAGGATGGAAAGACAAAATTAATGACCAACAACGCCGAGGGCTTCAACAGTAGGATAAAACAGTAGGATAAAAGCTTCTCAGTTGATTGATGCGGACATTTGAGTTCAGACATCCTTTATATCTGCAGACCTCCATCACTCTATAACATTGATTCCCAACTCATGGGTCGCGACCATAAATGGGATCGCAAAGGGTTTTCTGTGGTATGGTCGGCTGAAATAGTCAACTAAAAAAAAAATATTGAATTTTAAGCAATTTTCATTTTTAACCGATGTCTTAAAGTTTGAATATCATAATTCTTTTATATGGAATATAACCCATACAAATAGGAGTGGTTTTATATTTTGTATTCCCAGTGGATACACTGAAGCGACCCATAGTCATTTACACCAACACGTGGAAGCTAGAGCGATTACATAAGCAGTTTCTGGGAAACAAAACAGCTTTGGTTCGCTGGCCCTGACGCTAGCAGTCAAGTATGCGTCGCTGATCGCTGCAGCTCATGCACTGCTCAGCATCTTGATCCATGTTGAGTTACAATTTCAATCTTCTTTCAACTAAGAGGAAGCTGATAAATGCACTATTTATTCCTTCGTTGTGTTACCAATGTCAGTCGTGGTTCTCACTAGAAACACATACGAGTAAGATCCAGAGCTGCGAGATGCGCCGTATGAGAATTAAAGCCTGAACGTCAATCCGTGACCGAATCCGCAACACCACGCTGATTCAGGCAGAAAGTGCGACAAACCCAGTTAGCAACTACATTAAAGCACAACAAATCAAATGGTTTGGTGGGGACGGCGTGGTCTAGTGGTTAAGTGACACGGCTCACAACACAAAAGGTGCTGGGTTCGATCCCCATCACAGCACCGGTTGTTACCCGGGGGAAGCAGACCCTTAGAAAATGCAGGAGGAAGCAGACCCTTACATAAAATGAATGCTGAAGTCGGACGCACTGGGCCGACAGGCGCAAAATAAAAACCACAGTGCAACGCACACCACCTTGGGGAATAGGGAAATAAGACGAACGCAAAAAACAAACAAACAAACAAAAAACGGTTTGGTCATTTAGTCAGAATGCATTATGACCAGCATATAGACATAGCTTATAATATGAAGGTCTCCGGTCCACGAGCGAGTGCAGACCTCGACGTAGGTTGATCGAGGGTGTCTCTGATACCCTCAAGACGTTACACCTAACGACAGCACAAGCCTCCCACTTGGCGATAACAAGAAATCCACGCATCCCACCACTACAACGCCGTATGGCAAGAGCAGTAGGACAAAAGAAGAAAGAGGAAGAAACAGCCGTTTTTAAATGTATTGAGATTGCTGGTCACTTTGCTTCTATAAAATGGCGTCGCAACTGAAAAAAGGTTGTGCTCTTTAACTTGTTTATATGATTGACTGACAAAAGTAGTAAGGGCTGTCCAAGGCACCGAAACATATGGTGCTAAACCTGGCCTGAAGGAGCCGAGGTGACCCAGAAGCTGTGGGACTGTCACCCGGATCTGGAGAGGACTGTGGACATCGTCCTATCGACGGGACTACATGTCTAGCATGACCAAAAAATCCTGAACGCAGAAGAAGAAGAAGAAGAAGAAGAAGAGGAAGAAGAACCTAAGTCGCACAAAGCGAGTGCTCTACTTGTGCTACTGTTATTCAAACAGGCACGTTTAATGTCGGTTGGCAGGTAGACGAAGTCTTCGTCTATGCGTAGTAGGTATTTTACAGGTAGATGAAATCTTCGGCTATGCGTAGTAAGTATTTTACAGGTAGACGAAGTCTTCGGCTATGCGCAATAGGTATTTTACAGGTAGATGAAGTCTTTGGCTATGCGTAGTAGGTATTTTACAGGTAGACGACATCTAATTTGGGAAGATTTTTAACTTGCATTTTTTTATATTTATTGTGCAGTGGCGGCCGTTAAGCCTCTTACTCTTTTAGATTTCTAACTGCCAATAGATTTTTAACGTGCTAAACACTGGACACGGGAGTCCGATCTCACTACCCAGAGATCAGGACAACATTTTATCAGAAGATCCACGTGAAAAAATCCAGGTCTCCACTGTGATTCGAACGCGCGACCTCTGGCATCCGAGTCGTACACCTTACCTTGAGAACACAGAGCCCCACCCCCCCCCCCCCCCCTTTCGAGTGCTTTACAACTACGCTAATATAAGACGCTCGTACACGGTTATCTGAGCAGGAAAGACGAGGCAGCACAAACAGATGCTTGCTTACCTTGATAAGCGACAAAGATAACTTCAGCCGTGTTGTCCAAACAACATATCGGGACGACTCGCTAAGTGTGCCTCGATGTCTGCATCCCTGAAAGTAATAAATACATGAATGTACTATCTCGTGGAAATACACTGACCGATATTTCGAAACAATTGTGTCACGGGCTATAATAATAGAAATAGTAATGAAACAATAGAGTTAAAATACAGTTTTAGATACAAGGCCAGAAGATGATTAGAGCGAGACGTATTGGCCTGACGTGGTCTTTCTCATGGAACCGATAATTAGATACAAGGCCAGAAGATGATTAGAGGGAGACGTATTGGTCTGACGTGGTCTTTCTCCTGGATAACAGGCTGCAACAGTGCAGGATGGCTAAGGAGAAGGGATCGAAGAGGGAAGACTAACCCGGTACTCAAAAATGCTTGCTGAAGTCGGATGTGTCGGACCAAAAGGTGCACATATCGAAGTCAAGCTGTAAACTACGACACAACGCATTACGTTCTCCAGATTTCATTACTGCTACTTACAAAGTCCTTTCCGGGCCTAGGTAGCGAGAGACTGAGAACGGACTACGAAGAAGATCAAGTTAATCTTAATCGATGAGCCAAAAGCTGTTAATCACACATTAGCCTGCAAACGAGACTGCAAGCATGTGCGCACGGATACATACGCATATACACATTCCATATGTACACGAGGAGTGACCAAGTAAACGGATGTTACACAACATGCAAATCAACCGTTTGTACGCACACTGGATTGTAACTAGGTACACATATCTCTATACACTCCATAATTGCAGCTGCCCATTGCATGCGAGAATGGCGATGGAGTCTACTACTTTTTTCTATTCGCCTGTGTCCTGTTTGTGCCTTTCAGCGTCAGTTTATGAAGACGTTTCTTGACCGGGCCGTTGTACGTGTTTAGTACACAGGGATCATTACTGCTTCTGTTATTTCTGTTATCCATCGTTTGCTTGGTCGACCCTTGGCTTTGTATCCATTGTATCTGTGTAGGTGACACACAGTGAAAATGAGAGCCATATAGTCCTGCTGACAGATGCTCTCGCCGTAGTCACAGAGCTAAAAAGCCAGAAAAACACTGAGCTTAATGACTTAAGAGCAGCACTCTGCAAACTGTGCCAGCAGTCCGCACCAAAAAGGGTAGTGGTACAGTGGGTACCATCACACTGCAACATCCAAGGCAACGAGGAGACAGACAGACTGGCAAAAGAAGGTGCAAGACTACCACAAACAGATACCAGTATGACGTACGAAGAGTCAAAACGGCTTATCAAAGCCAGATACATGACCAAATGGGAAACCGAACATACTGGTTACACCAAAAACGATGCCTATTACCAGTTGAACCGAAGAGAGCAGGTCGTTGTCTTCAGACTTCGCACTGGCCACAATAGACTGAGGTACCACCTATTCAACAAATTGAAGATAGGGTGTACCGACGAATGCCCGTGCGGTACTGGTAAAATGACCGCTGAACATCTGCTGCAGAACTGCCCGACATACGAGGATCAGAGAGAGCAGATGTGGCCATTGCCAGTGGAACTGCAAGACAAGCTCTATGGCAGTGGCGACAGCCTCAGGATGACCGCCGCTTTTTTCGAAAAAATAATGGTTACTGTCTGACTGCGTACGAAGAAGAAGAAGAAGAAGAAGTATCTGTGTAGTAATGCTTTCTGAGGGATACTATCTGGTGTTTGACGTGTCACGTGGACGAACAATTTGGTGTGATGTCTCTTGGTGAGGTCTAGCACTGTTGTTGTACCTACTTGTTTTGCTAAAATCTTCGTTTCTGATTGATAGATTCTTATTACTCCAAACGTTCTGCGTAGGCATTTCTTGCCTGTTGTTACAATCTTCCTTTTGTCTTTGTTAGTTAATGTCCAATTTTAGAACTGATAGCACAATATTGGTATGAATATCGTGTCGTATAGCGTTCTTTGTGTATCCATTGGTACATGCTTACATACAAATATCGGGAACATTTGACTAATGATTTGACTTGCCGTATTACATCTGTGTTAGATTTCAGTGTCTCCTTTGCCATGTGCTGAGACTATGTTACCCAGGTACGTGACATTTTTCAACTGTTTTACTTGCTTTTGTATAAATATATTTGTTTTTGTTCTTTTCTTGCAATCGTCATAACTCCAGTTTTCTCTATGTTGATTTTCATATCGTAATCCGTACATGCCTCATTTATATTGTTGATATGTCAACCACATGTATTCAGATGTAACCGACCATGAATGAGCGAGACAGGCTTTACAATACGTGGAGCACTCGCAAACTGCATGTAACAATATTTGACGCTGTGACTTACGCTTTAATACATTTGTCTGGAAAAACTCTGGCTATGCGAAACTAGCTAATGCAGCAATAAATAAGGCGGGTCGGATAGTATCAGGGTGACTAAAACGCATCCCCATTGACAAAATATACCCGATAATTGGCGTAGCAATTATTGGCGAAAAAGCGTCCCAGCAGAAATCGAACGAGAAAAACAGGAGCACGACCCAAGGCACCCAATGTTTGGACATTAGGTACAGAGAATAAGACTCACATCCAGAGATAGCTTATTAAAATCCACATATCCCATACAGACAAACCCTGACATCCGCCGCATCGAGAGATGGCACAATTAATGCAGGCCCCAGAGATGGAACTTCGGGAGTAACCTGCCCCCGGACATCATCTACCATACACAACATGGAAGTCGCTGAACAGACTCCGAACTGGTGTATCACGGTGCAAGAGGAATATGAAACGATGGGGATACATAGATGATAAGACGCGTGACTGTGGCGCAATACAGTACCCAGACCACATGATGACCTGCCCCAACCTCCAGGAAACATGCAAAAGGCACGACATGCTGGAGGCAAATGACACGGCAATCTATGTCGCTGAATACTGGATGCAAGATATATAACTCGGTGCTTGGACAAGGGAAATAAGTAAGTAAGTCAGGAAGATTTGTGCTGCTGTCAGATTATTACATTCATTCTTGTCTTGAGCTACCTCGGTCCAGTGGCAGGACGTAGTCAGGACAACCGGATATAGCATAGAATCAACATTTTACCGTATAGTTTACTTCTGAAGCATAACCCATGAACAGGTAACCCACCATGGACGCGGTGATGTGGTTACAGACTAATTATTAATAATAAAAACCGCTAATACATGGCCTAATACGCAGACTGGAACAGAGATAACCAGCAGCTAACCCATAGACATAAGTAAACAAGGAGTGGTCAAAAGTTAACCGATGTTACACGAGAGATCAATCACGTGTTTTGTACACGCTCTAGTGTAAGTATGTACAAAGATCGCTAAACACTCCAAGTACACTACAAGGAGTAACCTAAGTGAGCCGGCGGTCGTGTGGTTAGAATACCCGTTCGGTATTCTGAAGCACATTGATTTGAATCACTATTCCTACTCACATTGTGCTATCAGTGAAAGAATTGGACATTGACAAGCAAAGGTGAAAGACATATCCAACAACAGAGATGAAATGCCTAGGCATAATGCTTGGAGTAGCAATAATGACGCCAAGGTATGAGCTAGTGACGACAAGGGTGTAAGATAGTGACGCCGAGGTGTAATATAGTGACGCTGAGGTGTAAGATAGTGACGCCAAGGTGTAAGATAGTGACGCCAAGGTGTAAGATTGTGACGTCGAGGTGTAAGATAGTGACGCCAAGGTGTAAGATAGTGACGCCAAGGTGCAAGATAGTGACGCCAAGGTGTAAGATAGTGACGCCAAGGTGTAAGATTGTGACGTCGAGGTGTGAGATAATGATGCTAAGGTGTAAGACAGTGACGCCAAGGTGCAAGATAGTGACGCCAAGGTGTAAGATAGTGACGCTAAGGTGTAAGATAGTGACGCTAAGGTGTAAGATAGTGATGCCAAGGTGCAAAGATAGTGACGCCAAGGTGTAAGATAGTGACGCCAAGGTGTAAGATAGTGACGCCAAGGTGTAAGATAGTGACGCTGAGGTGTGAGATAATGACGCTGAGATGTAAGATAGTGACGCCAAGGTGTAAGATAGTGACGCTGAGGTGTGAGATAATGACGCTGAGATGTATGATAGTGACGCCAAGGTGTAAGATAGTGACGCTGAGGTGTGAGATAATGACGCTGAGATGTAAGATAGTGACGCAAAGGTGTAAGATAGTGACGCTGAGGTGTGAGATAATGACGCTGAGATGTAAGATAGTGACGCCAAGGTGTAAGATAGTGACGCTGAGGTGTGAGATAATGACGCCAAGCAATGACAACATAGCGAATTCATTTCTTTCCTTCCAGTTTCTGTCCAATTCTACGAGTGGATGGTTATACACTAACAGTGTTTTATTAGAGCAGTCTTTGTCAGGCGTTCTATCGTGGAAGAGAATGTGAATGTTTCATAAACCATTATCTACCGATCAATGTACGTTACCAATTAAACTGGCCAGTCTATCAAACAAACCCCAAAACACCAAATTAAGTCTTAACGGCAAATACCTGCAGCCAAACGACAACCCAAACTTCCTGGGAGTCACATTTGATCGGCGCATGACATGGAAAAGTCAGATCGAGAGAAACCGAATGAGAGCCAGAGAAAGAATGGCAATCATGAGGAAACTTGCTGGCACAAGCTGGGGAGCAGACGAAAGTATACTAAAGAAACTGTACACTGGAAGAGTGAGACCAGTTCTCGAGTATGGCATTGCGGCATGGACAAAGACGAACTTTGATAACATTAACAAACTTCAAAACCAAGCCATGAGAGTTATAACAGGAGGCATGAAGTCAACGCCAATTGTAGAACTTGAAAAGATTACAAATCTGCAATCCATGGCCGACAGAAAAGACTGCAGAGCCCAGCTGCAATCAGAGAAACTCAGAAGACTGACTGACCACCCAATGTACCAGAGACTAAACAATTTCGGAAATGGGAAGCTAAAGCGAAGAAACTTTGCAGAAATAGCCAAAGCAAAGATGCACGAAGACCCTATGAACGCACTAACCACACCAAAGCCCATCCCTACTGTACGAAAACCTACCTGGAGGCAGCATATATTTCCAGAGGTGGTAAAAAATATAGCAGGTATTAGAAACAAAAACTGCCAGTCTGAAAAAGAAAGAAGAGATACTACCCTGAGTTTCATTACGGAGAACTACCCAAGTATGGACTGGACCAATGCATACACCGACGGTTCCGTAACAAATACAACACAGAACGGAGGGGCAGGAGCATTCCTGTGCCTACCAAATGGCAGAAAAATAACGCTGTCATTCGCTACTGGAAAATACACAAGCAATTTCAGAGCGGAGGCAGAGGCACTGAGGGCTGCAGTGGAAGAAATGGTGACAGGTAAAAGGAATGAAAGCCACATAGTCCTGCTTACAGATGCACTGGCCGTAGTCACAGCACTGAAAAGCCAGAAAAATACTGAACTAAATGAATTTAGAGCAGTACTCTGTCAACTATGCCAACAGGCCGCACCAAAAAGTGTAGTGGTGCAGTGGGTTCCATCTCACTGCAACATCCAAGGCAACGAGGAGGCAGACAGACTGGCAAAAGAAGGTGCAAAACTACCACAACCAGATACTAGTATGACATACGAAGAGACAAAACGGCTTATTAGAGCCAGATACATGACCAAATGGGAACCCGAACATACTGGCTACACCAAAAACGATGCCTATTACCAGTTGAACAGAAAAGAGCAGGTCGTGGTCTTCAGACTTCGCACTGGCCACAATAGACTCAGGTACCACCTATTCAACAAATTTAAGATAGGTGGCACCGACGAATGCCCGTGTGGTACCGGCAAAATGACCGCTGAGCATTTGCTGCAAAACTGCCCGACATACGAGGATCAGAGAGAGCAGATGTGGCCACCACCAGTGGCAACACTAGACAAGCTATATGGCAGTGTCGACAGCCTCAGGATGACGGCTGCTTTTTTCGAAAAAATTATTGGTAACACTGTCAACAGAACATTTTATACCCCGTGGTACCACTGTCAACAGTCAACAGAACATTTTATACCCCGTGTTACCACTGTCAACAGAACATTTTATACCCTGTGGTACCACTGTCAACAGAACATTTTATACCCCGTGGTGCCACTGTCAACAGTCAACAGAACATTTTATACCCCGTGGTGCCACTGTCAAAAGTCAACAGAACATTTTATACCCCGTGGTGCCACTGTCAACAGTCAACAGAACATTTTATACCCCGTGGTACCACTGTCAACAGTAAACAGAACATTGTATACCCCGTGGTGCCACTGTCAACAGAACATTTTATACCCCATGGTACCACTATCAACAGAACATTTTATACCCAGTGGTGGCACTGTCAACAGAACATTTTATACCCCACGGTGGCACTGTCAACAGAACATTTTATACCCCGTGGTGGCACTGTCAACAGAACATTTGATACCCCGTGATGGCACTGTCAATAGAACATTTTATACCCCATAGTGCCACTGTCAACAGAACATTTTATACCCCGTGGTGCCACTGTCAACAGTCAACAGAACATTGTATACCCCATGGTGCCACTGTCAACATAACATTTTATACCCCGTGGTGGCACTGTCAACAGAACATTTGATACCCCTTGGTGGCACTGTCAACAGAACATTTGATACCCCGTGGTGGCACTGTCAACAGAACATTTTATACCCCATGGTGCCACTGTCAACAGAACATTTTATACCTCGTGGTGCCACTGTCAACAGAACATTTTATACCCCGTGGTGCCAGTCATCAGAACATTTTATACCCCGTGGTGCCACTGTCAACAGGACATTTTATACCCCGTGGTGGCATTGTCAAGTCAACAGAACATTCTATACCCTGTGGTGGCACTGTCAACATAACATTTTATACCCCGTGGTACCACTGTCAACAGAACATTTTATACCCCGTGGTGGCACTGTCAACAGTCAACAGAACATTTTATACCCCGTGGAGCAACTGTCAACAGTCAACAAAACATTTTATACCCCGTGGTGCCACTGTCAACAGTTAACAGAACATTTTTTACCCCGTGGTGCCACTGTCAAAAGTCAACAGAACATTTTATACCTTGTGGTGCCACTGTCAAAAGTCAAAAGAACATTTTATACCCCGTGGTGCCACTGTCAACAGTCAACAGAACAATTTATACCCCGTGGTGCCACTGTCAAAAGTCAACAGAACATTTTATACCCCATGGTGCCATTATCAACAGTCAACAGAACATTTTATACCCCGTGGTACCACTGTCAACAGAACATTTTATACCCCGTGGTGCCACTGTCAACAGTCAACAGAACGTTGTATACCCCATGGTGCCACTGTCAACATAACATTTTATACCCCGTGGTGGCACTGTCAACAGAATATTTTATACCCCGTGGTGGCACTGTCAACAGAACATTTTATACCCCGTGGTGCCACTGTCAACAGTACATTTTATACCCCGTGGTGCCACTTTCAACAGTCAACAGAACATTTTATACCCCATGGTACCACTGTCAACAGAACATTTTATACACAGTGCTGCCACTGTCAACAGAACATTTTATACCCCGTGGTGCCACTGTCAACAGAACATTTTATACCCCATGGTGCCACTGTCAACAGTCAACAGAACATTTTATACCCCGTGGTGCCACTGTCAACAGTCAACAGAACATTTTATACCCCGTGGTGCCACTGTCAACAGAACATTTTATACCCCATGGTACCACTGTCAACAGTCAACAGAAAATTGTATACCCCATGGTACCACTGTCAACAGAACATTTGATACCCCGTGGTGCCACTGTCAACAGAACATTTTATACCCCATGGTACCACTGTCTACAGAACATTTCATACCCCGTGGTGCCACTGTCAACAGAACATTTTATACCCCGCGGTGGCACTGTCAACATAATATTTTATACCCCATGGTGGCACTGTCAACAGAACATTTGATACCCCGTGGTGGCACTGTCAACAGAACATTTTATACCCCATGGTGGCACTGTCAACAGAACATTTTATACCCCGTGGTGCCACTGTCAACAGTACATACCCATTTTGAGTGATGTGTATAATCGTCTGCGAAAAAAAAAAAGGCCTGGTTTGATCACAAAGGGCTTCCTCCTCCTGCAAGATAACCCTTAACCTCATACTGCTCACTACAGTATGTGCCATCTGCATAATCTCAGCTGGGAGGTATTGCCACATCCACCTTACCTACATGACCTCGCTAAACGTGATTTCCACCTGTTTGCACCCCGAAATGAATTCCTGGGAGGTCGGCATTTCACAACTGATGTCTGTATTGGTTCAGACATACTGACAGATCTTTCTACTTGAAGATTTTCAAGCATTACTTAAACGCTGGGATACGTACATAAAAGTGACAGGAAAATCGAAAAATAAATGGCATTTTGACTACTTGGAAAAGATTTTGTTTGCAACTTTTTTTTAAAACAGTCCCGGTTTGACTTGAACGCCCCTCGATAATGGGGATATATGGATGATGAGACACGTGACTGTTGAGCAACGCAAAACCTAAACTCCCTAATGATCTGCCCAAACTTCCCGGCAACGTTACAATACGGATAACATGTTGAAAAAGGATTACAAGGCAATTCACGTGGATGAACATTGGAAACGTGATTTTTGACGTGGTGGCCAGGACACGACAAGTCAATAATGTACCTTATCGTCCTTTCCAAGCTGTCTGTGCTGTATTGATTGGACTTGTTGATATTCGATATACAGCATTAACATATGTTGGTGATTTTTTTACAGTACAGCTACTCAAATCCATAGTTATAATCAGTTTGGATGGAAAATATCGCGTATTCATTACGGACTGACATTACATGGCTGCTAGGTCTAGGTCCAGAACTAGCAGCTAGCGTTCAACAACTGGTACTACTACTTTCATGTGATTAAATCATAATTTCGAGAGGAAGACGCTGACACTCATATTCCCTGAACGATAGGGTTCATAGGAAAACATGTTGAGATAATTTGTCTTTAGTTAGTAGCTTTAGTTATTAGTAGATCTACCTCCAGTACACCTGTGTCGTTATACGTCGTGGGGAGGTGTGACCCTTGTTTCATATTTTTTGGCAGGTGAAAATCCGCTGGTGACTTGCCATGTCAATCCCAGTATCTGTTACCAACCGTTCGGCTGGTAGCCCCTGGAGTATACGATCGCCTAATTTTGGAGCTGGTGATGGCTAAAGCGTAAATTAAAGCAAGGTAGACCCGCATCCTGCCAGGCACCATCTATGCCGCTCCGCTAACCACATAACCAAGACCTGATGTTATAGCCATAGTCCCCTTTTTGCGACATTTTCTGTGTGGCGAGAACGTCAATAATAATTTGAGAAGATTTTTAACTTGAATTTTGCCCGAGCAACGGACATTAAACCTGCTCTTTTCTAGCTTCAACTGCCAAGGGATTTTTAACGTACGCGCAACTGGACACGGGTGACTGATCTCACTACTCAGAGATCGGGGAAATTTTTTACTGGATAATCCCCATGACAAAAATTCCGGTCGCCCCCGTGATTTGAACCCGCAAACTCCAGCACCCGAGTCGAACACCTTGCCTATGACAAGACCTTGAAGTGGTATACAAACCCATCTTCGAGACCACTGGGTCCCCCAATAATAAGACCTTGAAGTGGTATACAAACCCATCTTCGAGACCACTGGGTCCCCCAATAATAAGACATTGAAGTGGTATACAAACCCATCTTCGAGACCACTGGGTCCCCCAATAATAAGACCTTGAAGTGGTATACAAACCCATCAACTTGGTTTTCTTGTTTCTGTGTGCCTTTGTTGTTTCCCTTCTAGAACTTGCACGAATTTATTGTCACCAAGCGCGAGGTGACCCTTTAGGGTACATCTTCAACTGGATCGGTTTGTAGGGCCGCCTTTCTCAAATGTCAGACTCATGTCCAGGTCCTTCATATCACGCTTACACACATCTTGTGGGGAGGACGACTAACGTCTGGTTATGCACATCTTACTTATGAGATGATGTTAGTCAGGGTCAGACAAAGCTTACTTACCAAGATCCTCACCTCACTTCCCCACAATCCTCACCGAAAACTAGAATAGTACAATAGCCTGTTGGAGCCAAGTTCACCTTCAACAGCACGCTCAGGATGTGAGGAAAGCTTCCTTCCTTCCCTCCTTCTTCTTCGTTCATCCTCAGATCAAGGTTCCGGTTTCTCTTACAAAGGACACTTGTTTATAACGCTGTTTTATCTCCAAACAGCTTTTGTTTCATATCCGTCAAGCGAGGCCAGTATTGATCTACTCTTTTCCTGCGTGAGCATGCAGCTTTGTAGGATGTGTTCGACGGTCATGGTATGCTCCCCGTAAGGGCACCTGTCATCTGTCCCAATCCTCATTTTGTTGTATAGATGACCGCTGAGTCTGTTATGTCCAGTTCTCAGTCTGAAGATGATGATTTGCTCTTCTTTAGTTAAGTTAAAGTAGCTGTATCTTTTCGAAAGTCGGGGTGTTGATCAGCCATTTCCCCCTGAAGTTGGCTTTAATTATGGTTTTGGCCTCATTATATGTGATGCTCAGATTTGTTTGTGGGGATGCTGCTCCACTCTTTGTTAGTTTGTCTGCAGCTTCATTGCCTTCAATATTGCGGTGGAATGGGATCTACTTTATAACCAACCTTGGGTGTTCTGCTGAGAGCTGTGTCTGGGATAACATACATTGCTCGAGATAATCATCTTTGTGTTGTTTTAACGCTGCATCAGTCACGAATGCTATGTTTTCTTGGTGGATATCTTCATCTTGGATTACATACTCAGCTGCGGCCTTCAGTGCCTCTGCTTCTGCACGGAAGTTATTGGAGTATGTTCCCATTGTTAATATTCGAGTCGTTTCGTCTTCATTCCTTAGTCTACGGTGTCACTCAACTCTCAGCGCTATGACGACCTCGAGTGGATCTATAACGAGTCGGAGCAAGACCGTTGCTAATCATCATATAAGTTACAATAATATGTGGAAGCGACTTGGCAACACTCGTCTTTTTCTTTCAGAGAGACTGCTCATCACTTCCTGAGTGTTTGTTTTTTACATAAGTTTATTTTCGGTTGCTTGGCGTACATGTTCTGTCAGAGAGCTTTCAGAAACACATATCTACATGATTGGTGTCGCTTTCTGCTTTGTCTTTCAACGATAAGAGAAGAGGTCATTGCGCTACACAGGTAGCGAGATAGAATGGCTCATTTACCCATCCACGAATTTCTTACAGAAGGAAGAGATAGAGAGATTAAGAGTGGAAAAGAAAACTACATTCAAGATGTAATGATATATATTCTTCTTATTCCTCTTTGTCATTATCCCATTGAGGTGCATCAAGCAATTATCTCCAAGCAAACCTGCCTTGTGCTATTTTATGTAACTCTTTCCAACTTATCTCTGTTCTCTTTATATCAGCCTCTAGATCTTTTCTCTGTGTGTTCTGTGGGAACGTGGCTTTTAACACCGCAAACAAAAGAAATACACATTTCTAGCCCCGAACTTGAATTAGTAACGTTACAGAAGTCGGCTTTTAAACTGTTGGAGGTGTAAAGAATTTTGCGAAAACAACATTTTCTTGAACCTAATAACGTTGGTCCATGGTTGGGAGAGTAGCATCCAGTTTCTACAGCAGCGTGGTGTGATCCATGCTGTCAGACCAACCACGTCAACCTTCGCACAACTCAATATAACCATATTGTCTACACTTCTGTCGTGCTAACCCGGAACTAAAAGAATGCCTGTTGACGTCGGAAATGTCAGACCGAAATGGGCAATTATGGCAATCAAGCTGTAAACTACGACACAACGCATACCGTTCTCTGGACTACATCTGCCCTTTTCACGACCTGGTAGCGGGAGATTGAGAACGAACGAAGTCAAGTCAATCAAAACGCAAGTATTGTTCTGTTACCTTCCTTTGCTTCTCTTACCTTTGGGTTTCATGACAGGGATAGCTAAGGTATATTGGATTGCAGCTTTCGCAGTGCGAGGTATAAGCACCATCTTCTATTCAAGATTTCCTGTCCCATCTGTATGTATCCTGATTTATCCCATAGACTTTAATTTGTAACGCTGTCGATTCAAATGAACTGAAGATAGATGGATATACAGATAGGCAGATAGATAGATAGATAGATAGATAGATAGATAGATAGATAGATAGATAGATAGATGAATGGGTGGACGAACAGATGGATTGATGGATAAAGAGAGAGAAAGAGAGAGAGGTAGGTAGGTAGATAAGTAAGTAGGTAGATATATAGATATATAGATAGATATATAGATAGATAGATAAATAGATAGATAGATAGACACATACATATATAGATAGATCAAAGATAGATACAGACAGATATACATATATATACATATGGGTGGATAGATAAACAGAACAGATCAGACCATGATACGCTCACAACCAGAAGGCGCTGGGTTCGATCCCCAATCATAATACTGGCCGCTAACCCGGGGAAGCAACCCCTTAGAAAATGCAGGAGGAAGCAGTCCCTTACGTAAAACGCATGCCGAAGTCGGATGCACTGGGCCGATAGGCGCAAAATAAAAACATAGTGCAACGCACACCGCCTTGGGGAATAGAGAAATAAGCGAACGCAAATAAAAAAAATAATTTTTTAAATCTTTCTCAGGGATTTATTGACCAATCTTTGCAATCTCTTAATATTCAGTTTAGTCAACCCGCCATGTTTCCGCTCCATATAAAGGGAAGATATAGCAATGACGAAATACAATCAAAATCGATTAGCTATCACGTGTTGGTGCAGATACAGGGTTGTGGATGGGCAACGTCAGGCAGACATTGTGGAGATAAACTGGAAGGGATATATATTTATATGTATATATAAAGAAATTGAGAGAATAAAAACAAAAGCAGATGGGAATAGAATACGCCATAAAGACAGTACATAACTATGAACGAAAACGTGAATCGATTAGAGATCCAAGGATTGGGCGACAAACTAAAGGAAGAAATTACGACACCAGAAATTCATTTCAAAATAAAGGGGAGGATGGTGGTGGGGGGGGGGGGGGGGGAGGAAGAGAGACAAGTTAGAAAACAGATGGGAACAGAACACGCTCACATAATGTCAATGGTAGCTATAACTATGACTACAGACAATCTGAATCGATTAGCAGTCTCATGATTCGGTGGAGGGTACAGGACAGCGAGAGAAGAGACCAGACAGACACTTACAGGATAAATAGCGGAAAACAACGAGACTATGGGGGGGGGGGGGGGGGGGGCCGGAGAAAGAGAAGGGAAAATAGAGGGCAAGAGGAAAGAAGACGTGGACAGATTTATAAAACAGAGATCCTAGGAAAACAAGAATTTGGATAGAAAGTTAAGGTGACACAGACAGCCTGGGAGGCTGATAAGGGCCTATAACTACTTCCGGAATTTGGCAACAGGAGACGTTGGAGAAATCGATCAATAATGTTCCATTTTTGTGGTATACGACTGACTGGCAGAGGGACGATAGCGTTTGTGTCTCGTAATATAAGGACAGAGTTTGTGACCTAGTCGCAAATGCTCCAGATATCTCAGCAGTAAAAAAACAACTTTAAAAAATGATTTATTCTTCGACGTTTCTAAGATTTCAATAACAACAATACACACCAACAACCTTACAGACAGTCAAACAACTACTGAAGACTGCGAATATAGAAGCCTGGCTGAATAGATGGTCAATTGTGTAAGCTGGGAGCGAGATTTACAAACACATGCCCCTCCCAAATCCCAAAGACAACATCAACCTCCTGAAAACGAGAGATCAAAGTATCATCCTCTGGATTCGTACTCAACATATATATAAATAAAAGTACGGTCGTCTACACAAACATATATATATATATATATATATATATATATATATATATATATATATATATATATATATATATATATATAAATAATAGTACGGTCGTCTACACAAATATATATATATATATATATATAATAGTACGGTCATCTACACAAACATATATATATATATATATATATATATATATATATATAATAGTACGGTCGTCTACACAAACATATATATATATATATATATATATATATATATATATTTATAATAGTACGGTCGTCTACACAAATATATATATATATATATAATAGTACGGTCGTCTACACAAACATATACATATATATAATAGTACGGTCATCTACACAAACATATATATATATAATAGTACGGTCGTCTACACAAACATATATATATATATATAATAGTACGGTCGTCTACACAAACATATATATATATATAATAGTACGGTCGTCTACACAAACATATATATATATATATAATAGTACGGTCGTCTACACAAACATATATATATATATATATATAATAGTACGGTCGTCTACACAAACATATATATATATATATATATATAATAGTACGGTCGTCTACACAAACATATATATATATATATATAATAGTACGGTCGTCTACACAAACATATATATATATATATAATAGTACGGTCGTCTACACAAACATATATACATATAATAGTACGGACGTCTACACAAACATATATATATATATATATATATATATATATATATATATATATATAATAGTACTGTCGTCTACACAAACATATACATATATAATAATAATACGGTCGTCCACACAAACATATACATATATATAATAGTACGGTCATCTACACAAACATATATATATATATATATAATAGTACGGTCGTCTACACAAACATATATATATATATATATATAATACTACGGTCGTCTACACAAACATATATATATATATATATATATATATATATATATATATAATAGTACGGTCGTCTACACAAATATATATATATATATATATAATAGTACGGTCGCCTACACAAACATATATATATATATATAATAGTACGGTCGTCTACAAAAAAACATATATATATATTTATATATAATAGTACAGTCTTCTAAACAAACATATATATATATAATAGTACGGTCGTCTACACAAACATATATATATATATTAGTACGGTCGTCTACACAAACATATATATATATTAGTACGGTCGTCTACACAAACATATATATATATAATAGTACGGTCGTCTACACAAACATATATATATATAACAGTACGGTCGTCTACACAAACATATATATATATATATATATATATATATATATATATATATATATATATATATATATATATATATAATAGTACGGTCGGCAACACAAACAAGATGAAGCTGGCTACAAATGAATTAAAGAAAGGTCCAGAGTAGGCATAATGAAATGCTATTCTAGTCGGAGAATGGCGAATGCCTGAAAATAGTAGGGGTAAGGTCAATTATTGTATTCATCAAAAGTGGAGGCACTTGGTGAATTTGAGATCAAATTGAGTGGAAGAAATTGGTTGTATATAGACTCTGCCGAGCCTTCTAAACCAGTGTAAAAGAAAAGTATTAAGTTGTCAAGGTAGAAACTGTTGAATACCTTTTTTTTGGAATGTGTGGCACTTAAAAGTGTTAAAAAAGGAGCTTCTTCCTCCAAGGCCAGACATATGGAGATCTATGTATGAAACTAGCCAACAGATCACAAACGCTTATAGCTGGCAATGGGTCATCTTAGAGTGAACCATTTCATCTTAGTGTGAACCATATCATTTTAACATCAACCATTTAATTTTAATGTGAACCATTTCAATTTAACGTGAACCATTTCAATTTACTTTGAACCATTTCAATTTAATGTGAACAAGTTCAATGTAATGTGAATCATTTCAATTTAATGTGAACAATTTCAATGTAATGTGAATCATTTCAATTTAATGTGAAGAATTTCAATGTAATGTGAATCATTTCAATTTAACGTGAACCATTTCAATTTACTGTGAACCACTTCAATTTAACGTGAACCATGTAAATTTAATATGAACCATTTCACTTTAATGTGAACCATTCCAATTTAACGTGAACCATTTCAATTTAATGTGAACCATTCCAATTTAATGTGAACCATTTCACTTTAATGTGAACCCTTTCAATTTAATGTGAGCCATTTTATCTTAACACGAACAATTTCATCGTTGCACGAACCATGTCGCCCTTAACATGAATCATTTAATTTTAACGTGAACCATTTCATCTTAACGTGATCCATTTCATCTTAACGTGAACCATTTAATCTTAACGTGAACCATTTAATCTTAACGTGATCCATTTCATCTTAACGTGAACCATTTAATCTTAACGTGAACCATTTAATCTTAACGTGAACCATTTAATCTTAACGTGAACCATTTAATCGTAACGTGAACCATTTCATCTTAGCGTGAACCATTTAATCTTAACATGATCCATTTCATCTTAACGTGAACCATTTAATCTTAACGTAACCATTTAATCTTAACGTGAACCATTTAATCTTAACGTGAACCATTTCATCTTAACGTGAACCATTTAATCTTAACGTGAACCTTTTCATCTTAACGTGAACCATTTCATCTTAATGTGGCCCATTTCATCTTAATGTGGCCCATTTCAATTGAATGTGGCCCATTTCAATTGAATGTGAACCATTTAATCTTAACGTGAACCATTTCATCTTCACGTGATCTATTTCATCTTAACGTGAACCATTTAATCTTAACGTGAACCATTTCATCTTAACGTGAACCATTTCATCGTAACGTGAACCATCTGACTGTAGCCACCATGTTACAGTAGAAAACAGCATGCATGTGTTTCGCTAGTACGTTACTTCAAAAGGCTACCAGTACCACACACAACCTTCCTTTCTTATAACATCGTACATAGTAGAGCGCATTACATGGTTGAGAGAAGTGGTTATAGCCACCAGAAGTTCTTATTACATCATACATAGTAGAGCGCATTACATGGTTGAGAGAAGTGGTTATAGCCACCAGAAGAGCGGGAACATTAAGAACACAGAGTCAGTCAAACAACGACAAGCACTACACATATTGGCAGACATGTAACTAAATAGGTTTTGGATACATGACAAGAATGTCTAAAAGCGTAGCCACCAGACGTGCCTGCAGAAACAGACAGCAGGACGAACAAGCAAACTACGGACAGAACCCTCTTGCCCCCAAATAAAAACAAGCAAACTAAACTTGGATCGGCAGTGTTAATAAAAACACAACGGAGGTATAGATAACAATAATAATCTTCTTCCTCCTCATCTTTTGTCCTACTGCTCTTGAAGTACGGCGTTGTAGAGAGATGGAATGCGTAGAATTCTTGTTATCGCCAAATCGGAGGCTTGTGCTGTCGTTAGGTGTAACTTTCTGAGAGTGTCAGAGACACCCTCGATCCATCGACATCGAGGTCTGCCCCTTGCTCGTGGACCGGAGATCTTCATATGATATGCTCTTGATGCAGGCTGGTCATAATGCATTCTGACTAAATGACCAAACCACTTGATTTGTTGGGAGTCATTGTAGGCACTAACTGGGTTTGTCCCCTGATTTGTTGGGAGTCATTGTAGGCCCTAACTGGGTTTGTCCCCTGATTCGTTGGGAGTCATTGTAGGCACTAACTGGGTTTGTCCCCTGATTTGTTGGGAGTCATTGTAGGCACTAACTGGGTTTGTCCCCTGATTTGTTGGGAGTCATTGTAGGCACTAACTGGGTTTGTCCCCTGATTTGTTGGGAGTCATTGAAGGCACTAGCTGGGTTTGTCCCCTGATTTGTTGGGAGTCATTGTAGGCACTAACTGGGTTTGTCCCCTGATTTGTTGGGAGTCATTGAAGGCACTAGCTGGGTTTGTCCCCTGATTTGTTGGGAGTCATTGTAGGCACTAACTGGATTTGTCCCCTGATTTGTTGGCAGTCATTGAAGGCACTAGCTGGGTTTGTCCCCTGATTTGTTGGGAGTCATTGTAGGCACTAACTGGGTTTGTCCTCTGATTTGTTGGGAGTCATTGAAGGCACTAGCTGGGTTTGTCCCCTGATTTGTTGGGAGTCATTTAGGCACTAGCTGGGTTTGTCCCCTGATTTGTTGGGAGTCATTTAGGCACTAGCTGGGTTTGTCCCCTGATTTGTTGGGAGTCATTGTAGGCACTAACTGGCTTTGTCCCCTGATTTGTTGGGAGTCATTGTAGGCACTAACTGGCTTTGTCCCCTGATTTGTTGGGAGTCATTGTAGGCACTAACTGGCTTTGTCCCCTGATTTGTTGGGAGTCATTGTAGGCACTAACTGGGTTTGTCCCCTGATTTGTTGGGAGTCATTGTAGGCACTAACTGGGTTTGTCCCCTGATTTGTTGGGAGTCATTGTAGGCACTAACTGGGCTTGTCCCCTGATTTGTTGGTAGTCATTGTAGGGACTAACTGGGTTTGTCCCCTGATTTGTTGGGAGTCATTGTAGGCACTAACTGGGTTTGTCCCCTGATTTGTTGGGAGTCATTGTAGGCACTAACTGGGTTTGTCCCCTGATTTGTTGGGAGTAATTGTAGTCACTAACTAGGTTTGTCCCCTGATTTGTTGGGAGTCATCGTAGACACTAACTGGGTTTGTCCCCTGATTTGTTGGGAGTCATTGAAGGCACTAGCTGGGTTTGTCCCCTGATTTGTTAGGAGTCATTGAAGGCACTAGCTGGGTTTGTCCCCTGATTTGTTAGGAGTCATTGAAGGCACTAACTGGGTTTGTCCCCACTGTCTGCCTCAGCGTGGCGTTGCGGATTCGGTCACGGATTGTCTTCTCACACAACGCATCTCCCAGTTCTGGATCTTACTCGTATGGGTTGTTAGTAAGGACCAAGATTGATATTGGTAGCACAATGTAGGAATAAATAGTCCATTTACACACACTGTTTACACTATTTTAATAATAATAATAATAATAATAATGATAATAATAATATAATAATGCTCGCTTAGGCGTCTGAGACCCGCTACGTCAGTCGGCCAAATCCATGATCCACTGCTGCGGCGTGGTTCCAGGCCTCATCCAGAGCGGAGGTGGATGTTGATATTAAATTAATGATAATAATAATATTAATAATATTGGTGGGCATCGTCATCTTGGATTACAACCTCCGCAACGTCCTCGAGCGGGCCTGCAGCACAGAAGCTATTTGAGTTTGTTTCCTTTCAGGTTTTTTTCTTCTCTTTTCGTGAGTCTGTAATAGACTCCTCCACCTCCATTGGATGTGGCTTTGTTAGTTGAGCTCTTTGTATATATGTGTATCCATGTTTCTGGCGGGAATATTCTTATAAGATATTCTTCCGTGACAAATTTGCTTTCTAAATCCGTATGAGTTCCCTTCTTCACTATTCCCTCTACGGTTTCAACAATCTGAGGGGATTTTGCTTTTTTTTTTTTCACGGTATAAATTGGGATGTTTGTTTTCAATCTTAAGCCACTGCTTGCCTTATGATCGTGTCCGTTCTTGCAAGATCTTTTGTTTTTGATGTGAAGTGGTTTCTCTTTAATCTCCCTCTTCCCATGCCCGTTATCCTGTCAGATATTGGATCATCTGGTATTCGTTTGAACTCTCCCCTTGCTCGAGTGTTTTTCTGGACTCTGCGCGCCTTTATACTTTCGATTCTTGTGGTGTTTTTTATTTCTTTTATTGGTTTTGTTCTCACAGATCCAATGACAATACGTATATCTTGGTTTTGAGTGGTATTAATTTGTTGAAAGTTATTTTATTTGTTGTTGTTGTAGATGTGGACCATGCTGCTATCCCGTATTTTATCCCTGGTCTTGCATAACTTGTGAAGTTCCTTTAAGATTGCTCGTGTCAGCTTTTTTAAATACGCAATTGTAGTTGAACTCTATCTGTCCACGATATTTCAGCATCCTTTTACAGCATTTCATTTCGAAAGATGGTATCTTTTTTTTGCAATTGTTTTGTTTAATGTCCATGTTTCGGTACCTTATGTTGCCACTGAAATAGTCTGATAATTCTGTTCTATCTGATCAACACTAATACATTTTGGTAGCGCCAATGATACTCCATGGGAGCACATAGGCAGCTATAAGGGCTAGAATTAGAAAGAAAGGGATAGCATTCATGTTACTGGATAATATATGGACATCTAGGGAAATAAAGACTAATACCAAGTTCAGATTGTTTCATTCCAGTGTTAAGTCAGTTCGGAGCGGAAACTTGGACAATACAGAGGAAACTCCAGTTGTTCGTCAATAAATGTCTACGAAGGAAAATGGGTATAGGTTGGCAAGGCATAGTAAGATTTGAAGATTTATGGGAAAGGAGCCGATAACAATCAGTGAAGTAACAAATCAGACGTCGGAAATGGGGCTTGATAGGACACACGCTACATAAATAAAAAGAGTAAGATTACTCTTTTGTGCACCTTGAAAAAGAGGATTAACTAGCGGATTTTAGTAGCTTTAATCACATCCCAAGCGTGCTGACGAAGGTGGACCGGTGTCCTCCAGACAATTGTGCTATGCTGGACTTCATCTGCATGTCGCTCACTACTACAATGATCACGTCAATCCTCTACCTCGTTAACCAAGCTGCCATGAAAACAGCCCGTTTCTATGAAGACCTGCGTGGATGTGAGGTAGGGGTCTTGGCCAGTATATTTTACCTGATCCTGGCTAACATTATCCTATCAGTGTTTTGCCTGACAAGACGTTAGTCTCCTCTTCCCGTAACAATGAAATAAACAACAGATAACGAATAAGATCTAACAAGGATGTGCTAAGTGAGACTCATACTATAAGCCAGCTAGTTAGACGCACTCATAATAGGCAATAATCCTGAAAATTGTGCGTAAGGAAAAGGTTAGAGCATAAATTCACAATGGGCAACATATCTGGAAACCTAAAAATAAGGACAAAATGAGAATATACTTGTTGGGTGAACCACAACCTACTGTAGATACAGTAAATCCCTTTGAAACGTCACATTCCAAGGCTGACTTAATAACGGGACTTGCACGTGTCAACTATTAGTGCAACTACAATAGCGTATTCGGGAAACAAAAATGGATATTTAGTTGGTTTCGGGGCAGGATTCTGTTAGGGGATAACTCTCAAGTTATTTGTTGTGTTTTATACTGTGAATTTGTTTTATTTATCTGCGTGGAGCATGGATTGATTAAAAAGTCTTGGCACAATGCGAATTCTGTTATTTAGTCGATGGTGAAATGTGACGTTTCATGGGAGTTTTCCCAGTGAGTCAGACGGCCTATATAAATTAGGTCATGGTGAACCTAGTCCCATGGAAGATAGTCAGGGCAGTCCAACAAATCGGGAGAGAAATGCGTGAAAATCCGTCATCACTTACGGCAGTTGCAAGCACATGAAGATGAAGCAAATAAGAACAACAATTACCGACATAAAACTCATAAAGTTGATCAATTTATTTCAGTATTTTTATTTTAAATGCATTAACTGACCCTGTCTACACTATTTCTTGTGGCAATGCATTCAAAGCATTCACTATTTTCAGACTAAAACAACATTTCCCAATATCTAATATGCGTCCTCTTGTCCTCGTAGCCGGCTGTACTTTCTTTGAAAAAAAACAACTTTGTTATAGTCTAATTTACCCTTTCCGTTTATTTTCTTAAAAATCTGTATTAAATCGCTTCGAATTTTTATCTTTTTTCAGACTTTGCAGGTCGGTTTTTTTCAATCTTTCCTCATAACTATACTTTCGAAATCCCACTATCAGTTTTGTCGCTCTTCTTTGTATCCTTTCCAGCATGTTTATATCCCATCTACTATAAGGACTCCAGACCTGTACTCCAATCTAGGTATAACTAATGCTTTTTACAACTTGACTATCATTTCCTTGCTCATATGTTTATTATTTTTAAAAATCATACCCAACTTTTGGGGTCGAATATACAGCAGTAAATAAAATAACATCATCCAGTGACTCGTAGCTGGCTGCTTGCATCATGGTCAGTGACCGATAACTTACCAAGCCCCTATTCCGCTTCCAAATAGCGGCCGTGGAAACAGACAACAACCATGCATTCTGCTAAGAGATTTTGGGTTGGACTTGAAAAAGACGTTGTATTGCAGTTTACAGTGAGGCTGCGATATCCTGGCCCGTCAACCGCTTTCTCTTCGACCTCTATTCTCTAAGCCAGATGATACGAGTGCAGCCTATTACTAGGGTCACAACTTAGAGGCGGAATAGGGCATTGGTCAGCGATTTTAACACAATCAGTCAGTCACGAGTCGCTTGCTGCTATCTGCGCATTCTCTGCTGCATCTTCGTCTCGTCCCATCCAAACCCAACTCTATCGACATATCGTATGCAAAGAAACTGATACAGACATCATAACAATAACATTCCCATAATGTTATTGTACCAAAGAATGAAACAGTTCAGTTCAAGGGCGTTCCCCGCCGTGAAGCACGGCTGCAGTGGATGTCTAAAACACTTAATCTCTTTCTATAAACTTAACTCAACGTCTTTATACTGGTTTAGAAGATTTTTCACAGTCTGTATACAACCAGTTTCTTTTACCTACCTTCATATAAAAACTATTATTAAATGCATTAATTTTTCCTGCCCCCGCTATTTCCTTTGGCAATGCATTCCAAGCATACACCACCAACTAACAAAAATATTGCATAGTATTTAATCTGGACCTATCTTTAATAAATTTGTAGCTGTGCCCTCTTGTTCTTGTAGCCGGCTGTACTTTGAAAAATGTATTATAGTCTAATCAATCCTTTCTGTTGATTATCCTAACAGTCAGTATGTACATGTCCTTTGCAGAAAGTTGCTCCTTACAACTGCCAACCTATTTGGGTGGTATAAGTGTCTTAGCAGGTGCGCAATATGGTACGTTGCCATTACTTTCCGTACGTCTTAGTCAAGAGGCGGATGCCCAGCTCTGGCGTTAGCTAGATGTAGCCGGCATGTGGATTTCCTGCTTACATGGCTAGACTCGAGCAACTTGTTACTCCGCTGTGTTGGGACAAGTGCCACAGAGGGTGGTTAATCGATGTAAGTAATAGACTCAAGTACTAGAGCAAAGTAGACCTACAGCCTGTTAGTCGCTATCCATGCTGCTATTAACAAACCACCTAACCATGCAACGTGTTATGACATTTCACACAGTAGCCTCTTACGACATGCTCTCTGTGGGGCAGTGGTGATATTCGTATCTCTGTCATATACAAAATCCATCACATATAATGAGGTCAAGACCATAATTAAAGCCAACTTCAGGGTAGAATGGGCTGATCAATATACCGACTTCCGAAAAGAAGACAGCTACTATAACTTAACTAGAGAAGAGCAAGTCATCATCTTCAGACTGAGAACTGGGCCTAACAGACTCAAGGGTCATCTTTACACAAAAATGAGGATTGGGACAGATGACAAGTGTCCATGTGGGGAGCATATCATGACCGTGGAACACATCCTACAAAGCTGCATGCTTACGCAGGAAAAGAGAGAACAATGCTGGCCTCGTGAGACAGATATGAGACAGAAGCTGTATGGAGATGAAACAGCCTTACAAACAACGGTGTCCTTTGTAAGAGAAACCGGAACCTTGATCTGAGGATGAACGACGAAGAAGAAAAAAGAAAAAAGCAGCAGCAGCAGCAGCAGCAGCAGCAGCAGCAGCAGCAGCAGCAGCAGCAGCAGCAGCAGCAGCAGCAGCAGCAGCAGCAGCAGCAGCAGCAGCAGCAGCAGCAG
Source organism: Ariolimax columbianus (assembly GCA_036924085.1). Lineage (NCBI taxonomy): Eukaryota > Metazoa > Mollusca > Gastropoda > Stylommatophora > Arionidae > Ariolimax > Ariolimax columbianus. The sequence continues at coordinate 18,325,471 of JAVGWX010000015.1, read as the reverse complement.
CAGCAGCAGCAGCAGCAGCAGCAGCAGCAGCAGCAGCAGCAGCAGCAGCAGCAGCAGCAGCAGCAGCAGCAGCAGCAGCAGCAGCAGCAGCAGCAGCAGCAACAACAACAACAACAACAACAACAACAACAACAACAACAACAACAACAACAACAACAACAACAACAACAACAACAACAACAACAACAACAACAACAACAACAACAACAACAACAACAACAACAACAACAACAACAACAACAACAACAACAACAACAACAACAACAACAACAACAACAACAACAACAACAACAACAACAACAACAACAACAACAACAACAACAACAACAACAACAACAACAACAACGACAACAACAACAACGACAACAACAACAACAACAGCAGCAGCAGCAGCAGCAGCAGCAGCAACAACAACAACAACAAGAAGAAGAAGAAGAAGAAGAAGAATAGACAAAGCCCGCGGCAGACCACTTTACGAACGTGGAGGAGCGAGAACAAACCTATGACTGCCAAACTGGACACGAGCGTGAATCGAACCGGGTGCGTTGTGATTGTGAAACGGACGCTTCACCTCTGATTATCTTACAAATCTGTATTAAATCACCTCGAATTCTTTACTTTCTTCTCTTTTCTAGGGCCGGTTTTCCTGAGACTCCCTACAACAGACTTTTTCCCTGTTCATGCCCTGACTCATTATTTCATATAGCTTTCCACATTTCGCGCGGATTCCAGGAATGCGAGGGCTCCCTAGAACCGGTCCCTTACACACATCGAGGGGTAATCTGCTAACAGGTCTTTGAGTGTTAATAATTGACACCGCTCTTGAAAGCGAGCACCCGTCACCGTCATTAAGTTCTAACATCAAAGCAAATAGGGCACTATTAAAACAGGTCCAAGGCATTACATACGTGAGCACTCTAATAGTATCCAGGCGTGGGAGGCACCTGTAGCTCATGAATCAATAATAGAGAAACTGTAACACAAATAGCCTTAGAGAAAAACTTCACAATGCCCCAGAGCAAGTTTATTTTAGTTTTTTAAAAGACTAACGTTATGGTGTTCACCAAAAAGAACAGGTTCAAAAGCTCTCATGTATATAGATAGAGTAATTCTGAAACAAGTGTCGAGCTATGTGTATGTATACATTAGGCAACTCATTTCGGCTCAGGTCACAACAGACTGAGGTACCATCTATTCAATAAACTGAAGGTAGGTGCTACTGACGAATGCATATGTGGTACAGGGGAATATGACCCCCGAACATCTGCTGCAAAGTTGCCCGACATACGATGACCCGAGAAATCCCATGTGGCCATCCTCAGTGCTTAACTAACTAACTTAACTTAACGTCTTTATACTGGTTTAGAAGACCTTGCAGTTAACGTCTTTATACTGGTTTAGAAGACCCTGCAGAGTCTGTATACAACCAGTTACATTTACATCAACTTGCTCTAAAAGCTATGCGCATCCAGTTTATTCTTAAATGCATTAACTGTCCCTGCCTCCACTACCTCCCCTGGAAATGCATTCCAAGCAGACACCACTCTCTGACTAAAAAATATTTCCTAATATCTAACCTGGACCTCTATTTAGTCAGCTTGTAGCTATGCCCTCGTGTTATTGTAGGTGGCTGTATTTAAAAAAAAACTTGTTATAGTCTAATTTATCGATTCCTCTGATCATCTTATAAACCTGTATTAAGTCACCACGAATTCTTCTCTCTTCGAGACACTATAGGCCGGTTTTTCTGAGTCGTTCCTCATAACTGTAATTCTGGAATCCCACTATCATCTTTGTCGCTCTTTTTTGTATTCTTTCTAGCATGTTTATGTCCCCTCTATGATAAGGACTCCACACCTGTACACAGTACTCCAATCTAGGTCTAACTAAAGCTTTATACAGTTTGACGATCACTTCCTTGCTCCTATGTTTAATATTTCTTTTTATCATACCTAACATTGCATTTGCCTTTTTCACTGCTACCTTAACTTGCTCACTCACCTTTCCTGTATGATCTATTATAACCCCTAGGTCCCTTTCCTTATATATCTTTCTAAAATCGTTTTCTCCCATTCTGTAATTATGTTCCATATTGGATCTACCCATGTGGATGACTGTACATTTATCTACATTAAACTCCATTTGCCAGCTTACATACCATTCTCGAATTTTATCTAAATCCGACATCAATATATCCACTTCGGCTTTAGATGAGACACTACTGCGTAGTTTTGTGTCATCAGCAAATTTTGCAATCACGGATCTCATATCAATGTCCAAATCATTTATATATATCAAGAACAAAATTGGTCCCAAAACCGAGCCCTGTGGCACACCACTTTTCACTTCACTCCACTCAGAGTACTCCTTATTTATGCCCACCCTCTGCCTTCTTCCCGTTAACCAATGTTCAATCCATTTGGCAACTTCCCCACCTATTCCATGTTTTAACTTTCGAAATAATCTTTGATGAGGTACTCTATCAAAGGCCTTTGCAAAGTCTAGATAAATAACATCCACTGGCTCCCCTTTATCTATGATTTTAGTAACCTCCTCCATGAATTCTAATAGATTTGTTAAGCATGATCTCCCTCTAGTAAACCCATGCTGACTATTTCTAATTAGATTACATTTTTCTAAATGCATTACAATGTTTTCTTTGATTATTGACTCTAACAATTTACAGACTATGCTCGTTAAACTCACCGGTCTATAATTTTCCGGATCTGATTTTTTGCCTTTTTTGAATAAGGGGATCACTCCTGCATCTTTCCAATCCCGTGGAACAATCCCTTTTGTAAGTGATTGAGAACATATAGCCAATGGTTTTGCTAGTTGGTCTCTAATTTCATACAGCAATTTTGGGTGAATACCATCTTGACCTGGACATTTATTCACCTTCAACCCCTCCAATTTTTTAAAAACCATTTCCTCTGTAATACAGATTGATCTTAATCCCGCTGTATCCATGTCTCTTTGAAAAATATCTATAGGCTCTGGGATCTCGGAGCAGTCCTCCTTTGTGAAGACTGTGCCAAAGTACTGATTGAGCAGATTAGCAGCCAACCTATTCTCACTTATTATTTTCCCTGTACTATCTATGAGAGGGCCTACTTTGTCTTTCGTTCTTTGTTTATTTCTAACATAAGAAAAGAAGCTTTTACTGTCAGTCTTGATCCTCTGAGCAAGTTTTTTTTCAGTCTATTTTTGCTGTTTTATTCGCTTTCTGAGATATGTTCTGCTTGTCCAAATATTTTACATATGTTTCTTTTGATTTACCTGCCTCTATATATTTTTTCCATGCTTTATTTTTTAAATAATAATACTAGACAAGTTCTATTGCTCAGGATGACCACTGCTTTCTTTGAACAAATTCAAGCTGGCGTCTGACAGCGTACAAAGAAGAAGAAGATTTCGGCTGATGGTAAATGAGGAAGGAAGATTATTTTAAAAATTGCAATGGCCAAAAATACATTTACCAGCATGAGAAATATACTTCTGTAAAAGCAAATATTTCAGATCTTAAAAATTTGAATTATTAATTGCTATGTGCATTCAGTTTTAATTGTATGGAGTAGAAACCTGGACCTTGACAAAGGAAATTGAGAAGCGTATTGGGGCATTTGTAATGATGTGGGTATTCATAAGACATTGACGAGTAAGGTTCTGGAACAACTCCAGGTGGAACCAATACTTCTGAAGGAAATAAAACATTTTGGTCATGTCAAGCGCCACGAGTCTGCTAAAGGCGATTACGGAGGGCAGAGTAGAGGGCAAGAGAGTTAAAGGGCGACAGAGGTGCAGACCTATTCTTGATGTGACCTGAACACAGTTTGACAGGGTGTACCAGCTTGGAGCTAGACAAAGTCACCTGGAGATCCATTACCGCCAACCTCCGTTGCGAAGACATCACTTGGTGAAGATAAACTGTTGTCCATAGTGTTCATCCTACAGTGGAAAGAGCTTGCGATGTGTATTACTAGGTTCATTCTGATTAGTGGGGTATGCCGGGGTTAGAGTGTTTATAGAGCTAGCGATTCAGACAACTTTCCCCTGCATTAATGACGTATATTGTTATCATCTTGCAAGGTGTCGTTTGGTTAATGATGTATAGCTAACTATTCGTGGCACGTAATAAGCATTTGTAGAAGGTGAACTGAGACGCTAGTACGATAAGGCACAACATACTGACCAATGCGATGCTATATATGATGAAATTTATGAACCAGTTCTCCTCTATACCAAAATCTTGTAGAATGTCTGCATTCTTCTTTTTGTTCAGTCCACGGTATTCCGAGGACCTTTCTTTCACATTTCTACTCGAAGTATTCGAGGTGTTTGTAACTGTCCATGTCTCATATCTTTATGTTGCCACGGGAAAAAAAACAGGTTCTCAAAAGTTTTACTGTTGGTTTGCTGGTATTCTGCGATAGTTTCCTCAGATTGTGTTTTTAATACAGCATGTAATTATTCTGCTACTGCCCACCTGAAAGCTAGTGGTCTGTATCGCACGGGTTAAAGAGCACTTGTCAAAATGAATAACGATTGTAACAGAAGAAAAATATAGCTTCAATGGGGAGAAACTATTAACCTCAGAGTGTAATGAAACACTCATCTAGATCCAATCTCACTACACCGACGGTCTCCCTGGAAACAGGAGGTGTTATATCAATCGTACCATCCAGGTGGAGATAGACATGGCAATCCACATTGTGGTGAGCATACTTCATTGCCTTGTAATAAGAGCAACTCAATCCGTCACCAAGAACTAAACTCAAATTCCAAGAAGAAGAAGAAGAAGAAGAAAAAAGGAGGAGGAGGAAGAAGAAGAAGGAAGAATGAGGAAGAAGAAGAGCAGCAACAACAACAGAACCAAACCAACCAACCCCACCCAAACCAACCAACCCAACCCAACCAACCCCACCCAACCAACACTTTCTTCAAAACATACGAAATTACTCCACAGGGACGGCGTGGGCTAGTGGTTAAATGGCACGGCTCACAACCCAAATGTGCTGGGTTCGCTCCCCATCACAGCACCACTCGGGAAACACCTAGAAACAAACTCTTAAAAAATGCAGGAGTAAGCAGACCCTTACATAACATGCACGGCGAAGTCGGATGCACTGTGCCGACAGGCGCAAAAAAAAAACATAGTGCAACGCACACCGCTTTGGGGAATAGAGAAATAAGGCGAACTGACATCCAACAGGCTTTTGGCCGAAGCGAATTCTGAACATTCATGATTTGGATAGTATTCTACCCTATAGTGCATAGCCAACACCGATAGCTGCCATTTACGACGTACTCTCAGTATGACATTGGTATTATTCTCGCCGGCCACACAAAAAACCGTCCAGGAAAGCACTCTGACAAATGGCAATGTACAAAACATGTTGCATTAAATATGTGGGCTATTGCGTGACCAACCGGTGGAAGCTTGTGATATGATCAGTTCTTGCCTCCCCATTTTCAAACAGAGATAAGGTTTTCGCCTCTTGCCTCGTTTCGATGAGCTATTTGTGGATTTCTTACCCACGTGTCGGAAGCGGTAGCAGACTGTGCGACATCGTGTGATCAAAGAGCACAATCTGACCTGAAAATGTATCGACAAAATGAAGAGAAAGAACAAACTTACCAACTCAAAGGCATTGTCTCTGTGTGATGATCTGAGGCGGTGGGGGGGGGGGGGGGGGGGGGGGGGGGGGAGGCGCCTCTTGGCGAGAAAGAGCTGTTAAAATACTGCTATTACCATGAATCTTCTTCTTCCACGTTCGTCCTAACAATGGCGTTGTGTTGTAGTTTACAGTGGACACCACTCACTACATCCTTGCCATCACTAGATCCATTATCACCAGCACATCCCTTGTCATCACTGCATTTTTTGTCAACAATTCATTCCTTGCCATCACTACATTCCCTGACATAACTACATCCTTTACCCTCACTACATCTCTTACCATCACTACATCGCTTACCATCACTACATGCCTTACCATCACTACATCTCTTACCATCACTACATGCCTTACCATCACTACATCCCTTACCATCACTACATGCCTTACCAACCATCAGTCCTTGCCAGAACTACATCTCTTAACAAACCTACATCCCCATCCATCCCTACATCCCCGGCCATCTCTACATTCACTTACATCACTACACCCCTTGTCATCACTACATTCCTGGCCATTATTGGTGAACTCCCAACCCATGTCTTCCATCATAGATCCTTGGTGAGCTCCAACCCGTGTCTTCCATAGATCCTTGGTGAGCTCCAACCCGTGTCTTCCCTCACAGATCCTTGGTGAGCTCCAACCCGTGTCTTCCATGGATCCTTGGTGAGCTCCAACCCGTGTCTTCCCTCACAGATCCTTGGTGAGCTCCAACCCGTGTCTTCCCTCACAGATCCTTGGCGAGCTCTAACCCGTATCTTCCATCACAGATCCTTGGTGAGCTCTAACCCGTATCTTCCATCACAGATCCTTGGTGAGCTCCAACCCGTGTCTTCCATCACAGATCCTTTGCGAGCTCCAACCCGTGTCTTCCAAAGATCCTTGGTGAGCTCCAACCCGCGTCTTCCATCATAGATCCTTGGCGAGCTCCAACCCGTGTCTTCCAAAGATCCTTGGCGAGCTCCAACCCGTGTCGAGCATCATAGATTCTTGGTGAGCTCCAATCCGTGTCTTCCAAAGATCCTTGGTGAGCTCCAACCCATGTCTTGCATCATAGATCCTTGGCGAGCTCCAACCCGTGTCTTCCAAAGATCCTTGGTGAGCTCCAAGCCGTGTCTTGCATCATAGATCCTTGGTGAGCTCCAATCCGTGTCTTCCCTCACAGATCCTTGGTGAGCTCCAATCCGTGTCTTCCCTCACAGATCCTTGGTGAGCTCCAACCCGTGTCTTCCATCACAGATCCTTGTGAGCTCCAACCCGTGTCTTCCCTCACAGATCCTTGGTGAGCTCCAACCCGTGTCTTCCCTCACAGATCCTTGGTGAGCTCCAACCCGTGTCTTCCCTCACAGATCCTTGGTGAGCTCCAACCCGTGTTTTCCATCACAGATCCTTGGTGAGCTCCAACCCGTCTTCCCTCACAGATCCTTGGTGAGCTCCAACCCGTGTCTTCCCTCATAGATCCTTGGTGAGCTCCCAGCACCTGTCCTAGACCAGTCCACACTTTTCTGAGCCTGCTCTGAATATGAGGATATCTACAAATGAGCACTTGTTTTTGCACGTGGCCGAATTGTGTCGATGACTGCCTGCCGACAAGGAGGAGAGCGGATCGATTTCCCTGTAAAGCATATGTTGTTTTCTATTAGAGATGAAATAAACAAACATAGCCAGCAGATAACATTGAGACAGCAGTAGTGAAGCGGCCTTAGTCCTCAGCCTTAAAGAAACCTCGACTACCCTAGCAATGAAAATAAAGTCGTATGAGATAGAGAGAGAGAGAGAGAGAGAGAGAGAGAGAGAGAGAGAGAGGGAGAGAGCGTGTGTTTTCCAAATGTCAACGTTCCGCCTGATCCTGGATATTGGGTACTTCTATTGTGCAGATGTGACGAGTGCATGTGAGCGTGAAGAATCCTAGAGCAGTTTCGGGTCTCGGTGAATTAATTTTGATTCTCTCCATCAGGGCAGCAACAGCTGTCTGGGACATCAACTATTATGTTGATTCCACCATCCACCAAACATCTACCAAGGCCATATATCCCATTAGGTTAATATATTATGTTAGTGGTTTCAAAGCCGCGGACCGCAGGCCAAATCTGATCCGCGAAGCCATTTTAATGACCAAGGACATGACTGGATTTAAAGTGCCTGATAAAGAAAAATAAAGCTTATACAAAAGTACACGGTCTTACTTACTATAAAAGGCGAATCTGCGTGATTCCAAAATACAGAAGCACGATTCAACTACTGAGAATACATTGATTAAATGTCCAATATTTTATAACCAGTGACAACCCCTCAGGTATTGAGAAGACACACCACAACCAGCGATGTCGCAAACAGATTATTGCAACGTCTGGTAGCACTTATTTTTGTGAAGTGTTTCTTGCCAATAAAGTCAGTATTAAGGCCAAGACTCCCAGGTCAGCATTTAGCAGCAACACAGACTAGTATCATCTCAGGATTAGACTAGTATCATCTCAGGATTAGACTAGTATCATCTCAGGATTAAACTAGTATCATCTCAGGATTAGACTAGTATCATCTCAGGATTAGACTAGTATCATCTCAGCATATTAAACCTAGAATTCATGTGCTGGTAGAAACAACACTTAGTCTAGTATCATCTCACGATATCGAAGCTAGCATTGATGTGCTGGTAGAAACAACACTTAGTCTAGTATCATCTCACGATATCGAAGCTAGCATTGATGTGCTGGTAGAAACAACACTTAGTCTAGTATCATCTCACGATATCGAAGCTAGCATTGATGTGCTGGTAGAAAGAACACTTAGTCTAGTATCATCTCACGATATCGAAGCTAGCATTGATGTGCTGGTAGAAACAACACTTAGTCTAGTATCATCTCATGATATCGAAGCTAGCATTAATGTGCTGGTAGAAACAACACTTAGTCTAGTCTCATCTCATGATATCGAAGCTAGCATTGATGTGCTGATTGAAGCAAAACACTCAACTACGTAGCCAAAAATTTCCCTAAAGCGAGCGTTGAAGTTCTCAAGCACTGAGCAAACTTTGATGCGGCACTGTTCCCCGTAAATATACGTTAGCTTTTAAATATTTGCATTATGAAGATGATTTGCTAAATGACACGTATATTTTACTGCGGTCGGCCGGCAGATATGAGCATTGCCATCATGCAACCCATAAGGGGGAGGACACAGAGAAGTGATGCTCTTCACTGTCCGTGATTGTGACATAAGGGGGAGGACACAGAGAAATGGTACTCTTCACTGTCCGTGATTGTGACATAAGGGGGAGGACACAGAGAAGTGATGCTCTTCACTGTCCGTGATTGTGACATAAGGGGGAGGACACAGAGAAGTGATGCTCTTCACTGTCCGTGATTGTGACATAAGGGGGAGGACACAGAGAAATGGTACTCTTCACTGTCCGTGATTGTGACATAAGGGGGAGGACACAGAGAAGTGATGCTCTTCACTGTCCGTGATTGTGACATAAGGGGGAGGACACAGAGAAGTGATGCTCTTCACTGTCCGTGATTGTGACATAAGGGGGAGGACACAGAGAAGTGATGCTCTTCACTGTCCGTGATTGTGACATAAGGGGGAGGACACAGAGAAGTGATGCTCTTCACTGTCCGTGATTGTGACATAAGAGGGAGCTAGAAAGAAACAAAAACAAAACTAATATAATTAAAAGTGATACTCCGTGAACTACATCACCGGCTCAATACAGTTGTGATACAGTGTGTTTCACGTCGTTGCAGTATTTTTTACAATGAAGAGAATGACAGACTGTCAGAGTAGCGTAATGCAGTGGTTAGAGCCGGCTTTACATTTGAGTGCTCCTGGGTTCATTCCCTAGTTGAGGCGAAAATGTTTTTGTTTTTTTTCAGATCGCAACGGGTCCGGGTCGACCCAGACTTAAATGGGTACAGATTCAGTCTGGGAAGTAAAAGCGGCGAGGGAGAGGAGATGGCTACCACCCTCATATAGCCGGGCCTTTGAAATGTGAGATCGCTAACACCTCCCACTCCTACGGCAGAAATGTGAGATCGCTTACACCTACACCCTTACGGCAGTAATGCTATGGGTTACTTTGCTTTGCTTTGAATACAAGAGAAGATAGAACGCTTCGTCGACCTGATATAGGTTTCACTTATGAAGAGGCCAAAAGGTTAACCAGGTGTTGATACAGGAACAAGTGGGAAGCAGAGCTCGCAGGGCATCAACCAAATGACGCACATTACCAGCTCAACAGAGGTGAGCAGGTGGTAATCTTTAGACTCCGCAAAGGCCACAACAAACTGGGATACCTTATGTTCAACAAACTACGAATAGAGCATACAGAATGATGTGTCTGCGGCACCGACAAAATAGCTGCTGAACATCTGCTACAAAGGTGGCCAACGTACGAGGAACAGAGGAAAGTGCGTGTGGCCATCACCGATATGCACTTCTGGAAAGCTCTATGGAGATACAAAAAAGGTTCATGCTTTCACTGCTTTCTTTAGATATATTCAAGTTGACGCCCGAAAATCGTACGAAGAAGAGGAGGAAGAAAATGAAGAGAAGAAGAACAGGAAGAAGGATGTACCAGAGCCGATTGATTTGATGGAGCTCTGTCGCAGACGGTAAACCGGTCTGCTATATTCTATTTTGCTCTACACTCCTTAATTACAACACTAAATATAAACACAATACAACAAATTCTTTGTTCAAGTAAAACTACCAACTATAAATTTCTAATAAATTCTTTCTCTCACACGCTTATCTAAAACACTCCTACAGCTAAACCTAACCTTATCGATACTGTTTTTGCCTGTTATTGCCCAGTTCTTTCTCCTCTCCTAAATCTGGCCTGCTGCGATCGAGCTTTGTTGCAGATTGCCGATGATGGTGAAGTTCGTAGGTTCTAAACCCAAGTATGACTTCCGTGATCCTGTTTCTCTTTGTCGGCGGTAGATAAAAGTGGTCTCGGCATGATCAGGATAGACTGCGTCAAATATGATACATGGGATCACTGGAAAACTGCCTCTAGCTGCGACCGACGATTTACATTCACGTGATCAAGGTGATATCGACGTGATCGGTGGGACTGCGTCAATATAATGAATGGGATGAATGGAAGACAGCCTCTATAAGCTACATACGACTTGTAATTACGACCAATACATCATATGAGGGTAGTTACCTTGCTTGCTTCGTGTCTATCTCAACTGCGTATCTCGATCTTCTTTTCTCCACTGAGCGTCTCTTTCTTCTTCTTCTTCTTCGTTCTCAATCTCCCCCTAAACGGGATTAAGTAGCAGAATGTAGTCCAGAGAACGGAATGCGTTGTGTCGTAGTTTACAGCTTGACTGCGATATTTGCACCTTTCGGTCCAACAACATCCGACTTCAGCAAGCATTTTTTTGTACCGGGTTAGCATTCACTCTTCGATACCTTCTCCTTAGCCAGTCTGCCCTGCTGCAGCCTGTTATCCAGGATCATCGCGTGGAGGTGTAGAGGGGTCTTGGCAGCTTTGGTTCGCTGGCCCTGACGCTAGCAGTCAGTTATGGGTCGCTGACCGAGCGCCTCTTTCAAAAGTAATCTAATGTTCTCTCTCTGTCTCTTAAGTGAAGTGTTCTCTCTATGTTTCTGAAGTTAAATGTTCTGTCTCTGTGGTTCTCAACTCAAATCTGCCTCAACTGCATTTCTCCGTCGCCTGCTCTCCACTGAGCGTCTCTCTCCAAAGTGTCAACATCTATGGTTCTCTCTCTCTCTGATGTGAAATATTGTCTCTCTATGGTTCTCAACCCAAATCTGCCTAAACTGCATATCTAAAATTTTCCTCACGTCTCTCCACCGGAATTTATATTCGATCCGCATTCCCAGATCGCGTGATTTCCAAAACGGGGCGCGTTTTTGTCAGTCTGTTTGTCATTATCCCCCATCCTGATCGCGCGGTTTCCGGACAACGCGGATTTGTCGGCGGTAGCAAGTCTACATGGCCACCACCGATCTCGTCTCACATGTGAACACATGGCTGGTGTTACATCAGGTTACGTATGTTTACCTAAACTCCCACCTGCGCACTTTGAGACAAAAACGTACTGGTTCGTTTTGGTTACTTAATTTAAATTCTGTTGGGACTAAGTTCAGCTGCACTGACTCGTTCCTAGTTAAATCCCAAGAAAGAGAAAGAAAAATGGGTGTCTAATATCTTTCTAACTTCCTCCAAACTTTGTTAAATGTTAAAACATGTCTCAACTTCTTCTATATATTGTCTCTACAGCTAAGATCTGTTCCAAGGAGACTGCGTGTTTCAGGTATTCGCCGGTCGAGCATGGTCGCTCCCTCGGGCCACACTGCCTCTCTTCTGTCTGTATAAGGCGGGGCAGTCCTGTAGAATATGTTCTGATGTTTGCTTGGGTGCTCCACAATCGCACAGGGCGGTGTCTCTGACACTCATTCGTTCATCGCCCCAAGAAGTGCATAACTTTACAACCACAACGACCTTCCCAGAGCACAGTTGCATCGGTATATAAGATAGCATCACAATCCTAGATATTTTCAATTCGTTTGACCAAGAGGTCCGCATTCTTACTGCACAATCTCTGTATTCTAACTTAACGCCTTCATACCGGTTTAGAAGATTCTGCAGAGTCTGTATACAACCCATTTCATTAACATTTCCTTGCTCTAAAAGCTATGCGCATTCAATCTATTCGTAAATACATTAATTGTCCTTGTTACCACTACTTCCTTTGCCGATGCATTCCAAGAATACACCACTCTCTGACTAAACAAATATTTCCCAATATCTAATCTGAACCTTTCTTTAGTTAATTTGTAGATTTCCCTCTTGTTTTTGTGCCGGTTGTGTTTTTTAAAAACTTGTTATAGTCTAATTTATCCATTCCTTTGATTATCCTATAAACCTGTATTAAGTCACCTCGAATTCTTCTCTTTTCTAGACACTGTAGGACGGTTTTTCTGAGTCTTTCCTCATAACTATAATTCTGGAATCCCACTATCAACTCTGTCGCTCTTTTTTTGTATTCTTTCCAGCATGTTTAAATCACCTCAATGATAAAGACTCCACACTTGTACACATTACTCCAATCTAGGTCTAACTAAAGCTTTATACAGTTTGACAATCACTTCCTTGCTCCTATGTTTAATATTTCTTTTTATCATACCTAACATTGCATTTGCCTTTTTCACTGCTACCTGGACTTGCTCACTCACCTTACCTGTATGATCTATTAAAGCCCCTAGGTCCATTTCCTGTATAATCTACTATAACCCCTAGGTCCCTTTCCTGTTCTATCATTCAAATATTGATCTCTCCCCAGAGTGATAATGACCCGGAGTAGTCTTGTCATTTGATATCCCGTGAAAATCCATTCCTCCCCTTTGTTTAGTATGATACCAAAATAATAATAAAGCTGACAAGTCGTTTAGACAGAGACGAACTGCAATACTGGTCATATGATTAACTGGATCAACATACCGGTAGACTGACTACAAGCGGGCGCCCGCAATGGTAGCTTTATGCCCTGCCAGAGAAAAAAAAACGCAGGATGATAGTGAGCCATCTAAAACAATGAGAGGACGTCGATGTAATGCTCTGTTACCAGTTACGACATGTTCTGGCCGACGCACATTCCAACCATCTGACGAAACGCCGTACCTGCGTCGAACTTCTAGCAGAACAAGGCGACCTGGATGCTGGCTCGCACTTTCTGAACTACAGCAGGCCAAAGTACAGCTACATTCCTGCCGTTCTAATTCCTTTCTCATCCCCAGGCTGCAGAGAATTTCGCATTCTGTCTAGGCATGGTCAGCGGTTCTAAAACCTGGTCTGTAATATATGTCAAGTAAGTGGTATGTCCATTGCAGAACGTCGCTTCCTACAACTGTCAACTCAGTCTACAATTATTGATTACCTCACATCTAAAGAAAGCTGGCCATGTCTACAATTAACTCTCATATAACGAAATCTCGCCCTATCTACAATTATCTCCCATCTAAAGAAAACATTGCCCTATCTACAATTATTGGTTAGCTCCCATCTAAATAAAACTGGCCCTGTCTACAAATATCTCCCATCTAAAGAAAACATTGCCCTATCTACAATTATTGGTTATCTCCCATCTAAAGAACGCAGGGTATTATCTACAATTATTGGTTATCTTCCATCTAAAGAAAGCAGGGTCCTGTCAACAATTATTGGTTATCTCCCATTTAAGTAAAGGAGCGCACTGTCAACAATTATTGGTTATCTCCAATTTAAGTAAAGGAGCGCCCTGTCAACCATTATTGGTTATCTCCCATTTAAGAAAAGAAGGTTAGCTCCTAATAAAAACAACAAAAGCAGATATCTACGTTTCCATAGCAAACGAATCAATACCTTTTATTCTTTTAATTAGGCCATAAGGATTTTCGAAATAGTAAAATAACTAATTTTGACAGATTTAGCTGTGTTTAATGGTAGGCATACTCTATAGGCTTACATGAATCATTATTTTTTAACTATTGACTCGATTTAGATTTAAACGTGACTGCGAGAGGCAGCCGAAGCCAGAGGGATTCCGATGTCACTCATATATGACCATCATAAGTAATATAAGCAAGAATGTATTTGCTTTCACACCATAAAGTCCAAATAATTACGATTATTTTTGTGACGTGATCATGGATAAGCTATTTTATATTTTTGACGCATGCGTATTGTCAGATGTACCAAATATATTTCAAGATACATCTAACGATTTGAAGTCTGCGTTCGAAGCTGGGTGCATCAATTCTTCTGTTGCCAAGCACAACCGAATTGTTTCAGCTTAATGATCAATAAAACCTATACCAGCAATAGTATGCAGAATGGCAGCATAATTTGACCTGGCTTTAGTGGTGATAGGTGGAACGTGTAGTCTAGTCGACAGTGAGTTGGCTTACTAGACTGGGATTACAGCGTGCCATGTGTTCAAGTTCACGGACGAACAGCAATAACATCCAGGCAGCGATTTGTGGCTGGTACGACCGCTCCTCCAGCCAACCCAGCTGTAAATGAGTACCTGACGTGTCAGTTGGATATGGTTAAAACAATGGAGGAAGGGAACTGGCCACCCCACCTCACATAAGTTGCGGCTACCTACCTACATGAAAGAGTTATCTTCTGCCCCAACAACAATCGTTGCCATGGCACTGACCTTTACCTTTACTGGCGATAGAAAAACGACTACTTTCCTGCAATCCAAGGGCGAATTTATGTGACAGATTAGAAATATGTATTTAGAAGCAAAGTAATGGGAATTTTGTGTTAATGTGTTTAATTAATTTGAAAACAATATAAATGTTGTTGTAATAATCTAACCATATTTCATTTTCATTAATGAAATAATTGTTTGGGACTGCTCCAAAATCGTTGACTTCCAAGAGGAAAAATGAATACGCCCAGATTATTGTGTCCTACAATATAACCAGTAATAATTGTGTACTCAAATTGGTATACACATTTCATAGGGGTCTCACAAGGATTCAAAAGCATTTGAAAATTATTTAAAGGTGAACAGAACATGGTGGAGCGTGTAGTCTAGTCTACAGTGAGCTAGCTTGCTTAGACTGGGATTTAACCGAGCCAGGGTTCGAAATCACGAACAGACAAAAAAATCAAGCCGTGGTTCGTTCCTGGCACGACTGTTCATCTAGTCGACCCAGCTGTAAATGGCTCCCTGACGTACGAGTTGAGAAAGATATAACCAGCAAGGAAAGGAACTGGATACCCCACTTCGCATAGGATGCGGCTTAGTCCATCAAGAGTTATCTTCGTTCCGGACGACAATTGTCGCCATGGGAACCATCCTAACTTAACGTTTTTATACTGGTTTTGAAGACTGTAATCAACCAGTTTCTTTTACATTTCCTTTCTCTAAAAGCTATGTGCATCCAATCTATTCTTAAATGCATTCATTGTACCTGCCTCCACTACTTCCTGTGGCAATGTATTCCAAGTGTTACCCACTCTCTGACTAAAAAAAATATTTCTTTAGTTAATTTGTAGCTATGCCCTCTGGTTCTTGTAGGTGGTTGTATTTGTTATCCTTTCCTTTGAATATCTTATAAACCTGTATTAAGTCACCTCGAATTCTTCTATTTTCTAGAAACTGTAGGTCGGTTTTTATGAACCTATAAGTTTACTCTTTTAGAACATTGCTACCTACAACCACCGACCATAATTTCAAAGGTGCTAGCATAACTCCAGAGTCCACCAACCTCCACTGATTATATATATATATATATATATATATATATATATATATATATATATATATATATAGAGAGAGAGAGAGAGAGAGAGAGAGAGAGAGAGAGGGATGTGTTGGTGTTGAACTAACATTATATCGATAGTACATATTTTTAGTTTATAGAACCGATAGTCATTTCCTCGTTACCACTTTTACAGGCATCTGTTGTTTCTATATTTAGTCTGTGGAAGGGTAACTCTATCTGTTGTGACCTGTACGGAGTCTGACGATCACTTGCGTTCTTCTGGAATCTAGAAATAGAGCAGGAAAGAATGGTTCTCAAAGTTCGGCTGAGTGTGTCACGTATTGATAACTATGTGGTCTCTTACAGGAGATTTAGTTCGTGACCCGCACTCATGAGTGGAATGACTTTGTGGGCAGGAGAAGCTATCATAACATTTCGACATGAAAGAGCATAGACAAATATCAATACTTGAAAATGGAACCAATAGAGATAACTAATTATGACATGTAACGAGATTAAGTTCGAGGGGCAGACGATTAGATGGATGAACAGTATAGTGAGATTAATCAGGTAAGAGAACAGAGAATTGAGTGGAAGAATAGAATAGAGAGATACACGAGAGACAGCAGAGAATTCAGCGGATGAATGGTACAGAAAGATAAATGTGGAAGAACATAATTGAGAGGATGAATAGAATAGAGAGATAAATGTGAAAGAACACAGAAATGAGAGGATGAATGGAATAGAGAGATAAATGTGGAAGAACATAATTGAGTGGATGAATGGAATAGAGAGATAAATGTGGAAGAACATAATTGAGTGGATGAATAGAATAGAGAGATAAATGTGGAAGAACATAATTGAGAGGATGAATAGAATAGAGAGATGTTTTATTGAAGCCTCACAATGAGTACCTTCACTCTTCCGTGCGCCATAAATATGGCGTTAAGCGAAAGGTTGTTGTGGCTTTCCGCACATCCAGAGCGTGCTGATGAACGTGTACCGAAGTCTTCCTGGCTATTGTGCTATATTTAGCATCATATGCGTGACGATCACTATTACAGAGATCACGTGGATCCCCACCAGATTAACAAAATGGAAACATTCTGTTTCCAGGGAGAACTTCATGAAAGTGGTCAGTATGTACATCCAGACCCTGACTAACATTGTCTGATCAGTATGACACCATCACCATAGACGTCTCAGTCTCTGTAGACCATGCGCGTGGCGCACTGTCAGTTTTGTCCAGCTGTCTCCTGTATTTCGACACTGTCAACTATGGCTGTAAGGGCTGATCCGCGAGTGACAGTCCCTGCCACAGATCGTACAACCATGTTGAGAAGGCTGGCTTGTCGGGGTGTTCCTTGATCACTTCACTTTCTCTTTTCTCTGCAGCCAGAAGAGCTCTGCCCCATCCAACCAGCTTCATCTTAAGCATTTTTTTCCCAGCCGTTGGATGGGATATCGCAAGAATTCATGTCCCTCTTGCCTACGTCCTTGAATCGCAGTATGGGACGGCCGATTTGTATAACTCCAATGGCCAACTGTTTGGCAAGATAGCGAGGTTCATCTAGGAGAACAGAAATTTCAGTGGATGAAAATGAAAAACGTGAATAGTGAATGATAAATGATAAAACATATGCATATACGTTGTAGACAAGCGATTCATAGCTATTAGACTAAAAATGCGTCTCGATCAAAAGGTCTTTATCGATTTCATATGTAGGTTTTATTGTGGATTTTTCAAAGTGGACTTTGACAATAGCAAAAGAAATAAGGGGCAACAAAGAAAGACGTTATTTGACAGTTCAACATCGTAGATATGAAGACTGTCAACAAGAAAACTGCTAACCTGTGACTTGAGACATACACATGTCCAGATTTACGATGATTTAAGTCGTCCGAAATGGTAAGTGAAGAAGATGTCTTAATTTCCATAGATGTAATGCGAGCGTGCATCTTCCCGGTGGCAATGTACGGATGTGATATGTGGACCACCACACAAACACTTAAGAAAAGGATTGAATCTTTTGAACTAAAATGCTATAAGAGAGTGCTCAAAATACCATGGATAGCGAAAGGGAAAAAATGTAGATATCCTAAAAGAACTGGAAATCGAGGAAAATTGGTTAGTAAACAATGTCTTTTCCAGAAAGCAAAAATAGTTTGGTCATATCAAACGTTATAATGGCCTGGAGAGAACTATACTGGATGGTATGGGGCATGGAAAGTGGGGCAGAGACAGACCGATGAGAAGGTGGACACAAGACATCACGTAGGTCTCGAAGAGGACAGCGACAGAGGCGGGAGTTCTGGCTAGAGATCGAGAGTTACACATCGGCTGTTGTGAGAACGGGAGTTCTGGCTCGAGATCGAGTCTTACAGATGGGCTGTTGTGAGAGCGGGAGTTCTGGCTAGAGATCGAGTCTTACAGATCGGCTGTTGTGAGAGCGACGTTCTGGCTAGAGATCGAGTCTTACAGATCGGCTGTTGTGAGAGCGGGAGTTCTGGCTAGAGTTCGAGTCTTACAGATCGGCTGTTGTGAGAGCGGGAGTTCTGGCTAGAGTTCGAGTCTTACAGATCGGCTGTTGTGAGAGCGGGAGTTCTGGCTAAAGATCGAGAGTTACAAACCGGCTGTTGTGAGAGCGATGTTCTGGCTAGAGATCGAGTCTTACAGATATGATGTTGTGAGAGCGATGTTCTGCAAAAGACATGATACATGATGATGATGTCATGGCCGAGCGCTGGTGTAAAATATCCAGAAAACAAACGGACCATTTAGTCAAGCTAACCGTCACAAAGTCAAGTCTGGCCTCTTAATACAACGGCTCGCTATATAAATGTTGTTAGCAAACATTCGAGGCCACATCTTAAAGACCTTTCGCAATATTGTACAACTATTTGCCTCCAGTGACTGTTTGGTGATGCCCTATTAATAAATGGAAGTATTTGCTCAATGTCTGACATTTTGTTGTCACGGGAATGTGCGCCAAACTTCTGCGAGCCGCGCGCGTGTGTGTATGTGCGAGTGGACGACGCGAAGAAGGGGAATTCATTCGAACATCCAACAAACAGTCATACTACAGTTTGAAATGCTTGTGTTGCCAGCACGCTCCTAAAGGTAGCAAAACGTGGACAGCCTTGGCAAACAAGAGCACAGGTAGTAACTGCTTCTATCTACGTAGCCTGCGATTCGTTAGTGGTATTACATGGACAGATAGTGTGGGGAATGTAGAGGTGCACTCTTGTACTTGTCTCTCAAGCCTATACACTCTACTTAAGCAGCGAGAACTAAAGGTGTGTCCCATAGTCAGGCGCAACATACTGACCAGGTCGTCGGGTTAGGGTCAGGCACAATACACTGACCAGGTCGTCGGGTAGGGTCAGGCCCAACATACTGACCAGGTCGTCGGGTTAGGGTCAGGCACAATACACTGACCAGGTCGTCGGGTTAGGGTCAGGCACAATACACTGACCAGGTCGTCGGGTAGGGTCAGGCACAACATACTGACCAGGTCGTCGGGTTTAGGGTCAGGCACAATACACTGACCAGGTCGTCGGGTTAGGGTCAGGCACAACATACTGACCAGGTCGTCGGGTTAGGGTCAGGCACAATACACTGACCAGGTCGTCGGGTTAGGGTCAGGCACAACATACTGACCAGGTCATCAGGTTAGGGCAGGCACAATACACTGACCAGGTCGTCGGGTTAGGGTCAGGCCCAACATACTGACCAGGTCGTCGGGTTAGGGTCAGGCACAATACACTGACCAGGTCGTCGGGTTAGGGTCAGGCACAACATACTGACCAGGTCGTCGGGTTAGGGTCAGGCACAATACACTGACCAGGTCGTCGGGTTAGGGTCAGGCACAACATACTGACCAGGTCGTCGGGTCAGGGTCAGGTCCAATGCTCTGACCAAGACCACAATCTCGCTTCCATGTAGTGTTCCCTGGAAACAGACTGTTGTCAAGGCAGCCTGGCTGACGAGAAGCGGATCGATGTGAGTCAAGCCAAGCATAGCACATCCGCATGGAGGACCGTCATCCGCACGCTCGGTATGTGCTGGCCCTTGCTACTCTGCTTGCCACCTCATCATCGAAGCTCATAGATCTCGACATCGTGCTGCCCAATTACGTGAATTTATCTACGACATTCAGCGTTTGCCCGCTGACTATAGTCTTTGGTTTTGTGTACGGCATGCATGGTGCTGGTTGGTACATGACCTGTTTTATTGGCATTTATGGCCAGGCCAAAAGTTTCGCTTGCGGTAAAGAACCGGCCTATTCCTACATGCATGTTCATTTCTGAGTTGCCGTTCAGAGCAAACACAAGCTTTTTGATTATGTCGCCAGCCGCTTTGGTTTTTGTCTTCATTCTTCTGGGATTGAGTAGCTTGCCATCCGTGCGGTACTTTATGGGTAAGTAAAGCTTCAGCGATCTGAAGGCGTCTGTCATCGTGGCCACGAACATAGTCGGGGCGAGTACACATCCTTGCTTTCCTCCGTTTGTTACTTGAAAAGTTTTAGAGATTTCCCCGCTGTCCAGTACACTAGCACACACGCCTTCGTGTAGTTATTTCACCGTAGTTATGAGCTTATTGGTGCGGCCAAGCTTAGACATAATCGCCCACAGCCCTCCTCTGTTTACTGTATCAAATGCCTTTGTCAAATCAATAAATGTGGTAGAGGGCTTGGTTTTGTTCCCGATACTTCTCTTGTAACTAGCGAGTGGCAAAGATCATGTCCACTGTTTCTCTTTCGACTCTGAATCCACAATGGCTTTCTGGGAGGTGGTGGCTTTGTTCAAGGTGTTTGTTGAGCCTGTTTAGCAGTAAGCGCGCTAGGATCTTGCCTGCTACGGAAAGAAGCGATATTCCACGATGATTGTCGCATTCATGCATTTTCTCTTGTATATGTGAACTATTAAGGCGTCGTACAGATCCTGCGGAATTTCTCCTTTAGCCCACATGTTGCAGACAAGTTCAGCGATCCTTCTGGCGAGGGGTGGGCCAGCTGGTATTGCATCAGCTCCTGGAGCTTTTCCTATAGATAGTTCACTGATTGCCATGTCGACTTCCACCTGAGTGTTGAGTTCACCCAGCAACAGATTCAAATTCACCTGCGGCATTCGCTGGAGAGCCTCCTCATTTATGGACGATGGGTGGTTTAGTATTTTGCAGAAGTGGTCCGCCCAACTGTCTAGGATCTGAACCTAGTCTGTTAGCAGAGCCCATCCGCATTGCGAACTGTGGAGTTACCAGAGGGCTGCGGGCCGTATAAAGCTTTCAGCGCCTCGTAAAACCGTTTGGTGTCATGACGCTCGGCAAAGATCTATATTTCGTCAGCTCTTTTACTGAGCCAGGAGTCTTGCATATCTCTAAGTCTGGTCTGGACAGCTTTGCGAGCAGTAATGAATGCCTCTTTTGCTGACAGAGATGGTGTGCCTCTTTGATGTTCTCTGTGAGCTTAACGTTTTGCATCGAGAAGGTCCTGGATTTCCATATCATTTTCATCAAATCAGTCCTTCTGCTTGCGCGTGAGTGACCCTATGTGTTTAACTGCTGTATTGTAGAAGGTGTTTTTCAAGGATGCCCAATTCTGTTCAAATTCGTTCTTTACAAACCGAAGCTCAGATAGTCTGCCCTCAAGCTCTTCATGGAAGCCGCTTCTCGTGGGTTAACATTTCAGCTGAGCGTATTTTAGCTTCCTCGGGTTTTTTTTCCCTGGGAGTGCATCTTGGGCTAGATCTTGAAGTTTAGCTTAGCAATGACAAGTCGATGGTCGATCCAACATTCTGCACCACACATGCTCTTCGTTATTCTAGAATCCGCGTGATCTCTACGTCTGATGATAGTGTAGTCAATGAGGTGCCAGTGGCCGAACCTTGGGTGCATCCACGTGGTTCTATTTCGGACCGGAAGTAGGAAAGCTGTGTTTGTAATGAGTAGTTCATTTGCGGCACATGTGTTCAGAAGGAGCAGTCGGTTAGTGTTGCATATTTCGATACCATGTCTGCCAATGGCCCCCTCCCAGGCTGTATGGTCTGTGCCGACCCTAGCGTACCATGTCTGCCAATGGCCCCCTCCCAGGCTGTATGGTCTGTGCCGACCCTAGCGTACCATGTCTGCCAATGGCGCCCTCCCAGGCTGTATAGTCTGTGCCGACCCTAGCGTATCATGTCTGTCAATGCCCCCCTCCCAGGATGTATGGTCTGTGCCGACCCTAGCGTACCATGTCTGCTAATGGCCCCCTCCCAGGCAGCATAGTCTGTGCCGACCCTAGCGTACCATGTCTGCCAATGGTCCCCTCCCAGGCTGAATGGTCTGTGCCGACCCTAGCGTACCATGTCTGCTAATGGTCCCCTCCCAGGCTGTATAGTCTGTGCCGACCCTAGCGTACCATGTCTGCCAATGGCCCCCTCCCAGGCTGTATGGTCTGTGCCGACCCTAGCGTACCATGTCTGCTAATGGCCCCCTTCCAGGCTGTATAGTCTGTGCCGACACTAGCGTACCATGTCTGCCAATGGCCCCCTCCCAGGCTGAATGGTCTGTGCCGACCCTAGCGTACCATGTCTGTCAATGGCCCCCTCCCAGGCTGTATGGTCTGTGCCGACCCTAGCGTACCATGTCTGCCAATGGTCCCATCCCAGGCTGTATAGTCTGTGCCAAACTTATTCAAATAATCGAGGATGACAATTTGTCAGATTTGGGGACTGTAGCGATGAGCGCCTCAAGATCCTCATTAAATTTATTTTTGGTCTAGTCGGGATTTGTCATGGTGGGTGTGTATGCACTGATAAGTGTGGCATGGTGCCCTCCCTGTTAAAGGTAGACGCATTCTAATGAGGCGGGCAATGTTGCCCCACGTAGCTGCCAGCATGCGGCAGCGACCATACCCGGGGCAACAGTCTCGGCTAAACCAAGCGAGGGTAGCCGATGGGTCTAATAAACTCACGATGATATAGGGTTTGTCTACCTAAGGCAGTGAAGACTGGATTCGCCGGACTGTACAAACAGTAAAGGCAAATACCAGGAACTCGCTGTAGAGCGTTTGGAGCAATGCTAGACACAGACGATCCCCTTGGTCGTCATCTGCATCAAGATTACTGTTCCAGTCGTCTTGATCTTACCTTGCCACTGGATTAAATGGAATTGGGACGAGAGAGTAAGGCTGACGGTGCGTAACACTCCCTCACTTAAATCCAATTCGCGCGCAAATCATTTTGGCATTTCATCAAAAATGACAATGTGGACCTCTTCGGAAACGATGGACAAACAACAACAATATATACACACACACTAGTAACATTTGCGTTTATTATGACAATCAAGATAAATGAACTGCACAATTATGCTCCTGTCATCGCAATTAAATTGTACAATAGATCTGCAACACTTATTGTATTCGCTACGTCTGGTTACGTGAGCTTCGCCTTTTCTCCTAATGCGGTTACTG
Source organism: Ariolimax columbianus (assembly GCA_036924085.1). NCBI lineage: Eukaryota > Metazoa > Mollusca > Gastropoda > Stylommatophora > Arionidae > Ariolimax > Ariolimax columbianus. The sequence continues at coordinate 18,302,100 of JAVGWX010000015.1, read as the reverse complement.
AATTATATTTTAACCTAATGGGACCACAGACGTAAATGCAGGTTGACGTTTCTTGAACAGGCGATTTGTGTGCGTGCTCTCACTGGTGCCACACATACATGCCCATGCACACCCCTCCCCCCCCCCTAACACACACACACACACATAAGTAGCTTGTCCTTTGCACAACGTCAAGTCTCACAACAGCCAACCTATTAGACTGTTTTAAGTATCTTCACAGGTGTGCAGTGCGGTAGGTAACCCTTATTTTACGACGTTGTTTGCGAATGCCCACAATGAGTAGGTTACTCTTTTGTAAGCCCTGAAACGGACGTTAAGTTGCGTGTTGCAGTAGCTTTCCTCACATTCCGAGCGTGTAGTTGAAGGTAAACCGGGGTCCTACAGGCGATTGTGCTTTGCTTGGCTTCATCTGCGTGTCACTCGCTACTACGGGGATCACGTCGATCCCTCGCCTGGTTAGCCAGGCTGCCATAAAAACAGCCAGTTTCCAGGGAGTGCTAGTAGGAAACCGAGGTGAGGGCCTTGAACCGTATATTTTGCCTGAACCTGACTAACATGTCTGATACGTTTATTTTGCTTGATTGGAGGCTAGTCTTCATCCCCCTTACTTTACGCTAATGGAGAAGCAATCATTGGAAGAAAAAAAAAACACTATCTGTTTCTCAAACAGGACACTGCGGGATTAGTTCTTAGCTTTGGGACTGTGAAACGTACGTTCCCCACATAAACCACACTGTCTCACACAAACATCATCATCATCATGTAGCATGTTCTTTATAGAACGTCGCTCCCATCACAGTCTGTATGAAAGAAACTCTTTCCTTTGCCAAAACTCCAGCCTCCACCACAGTCATACCTGGATATCTTGGTGCCATCGTCTTCTTGGTCTACCCCTGCCTCTTTTACCTGGCACCATACATTCCATCACCGTTCTCTCAAGACAGTTGTGCCTCTTGATGTGACCAAAGTATTTGCATTTTCTAGCCAAAATGGAATTGATAAACCAGTTCACGTCTATGCTCAACACTTGCCGAATGTCTATATTTGTCTTTTTTCTCCGTCCAGGATTTTCTGAGAATCTTTCTGTAACATTCTGACTCGAAGGATTCGATTCTTATATATACATTTCTTTCCAGGGAACGCTACATGGAAGAGAGATAGTGGTCTTGGTCAGTATATTGTGCTTGACCCTGACGCGACGTCCTGGTCAGTATGCTCTGCCTGATAGGACTATCGTCTCAGTTCCTCATTAAAAAAAAAGGCAACGGCCGCCGTCCATCGTAGACGATGATTGCATAATTTATTTTGCTAGAGCTATTTTTAGTAAGGATTAACTGCGCTACCTTTTATCTTCACTCTCTCGTCTCGAGGCTCTCGACCCCAGTGGCAAGTCAAGGACAAGACGACTAGGGGGCGACTACGAGATGCAGGGGACTCCGCATCAAGCACCTGTGAAAATAACGGCAGAGTCCAAAGTCGAACCCATACCACCTGATCACGAGGCCGACGGCTTAACCACTTCGCCACGGAATCCCCAGTTCCCCATATATATATATATATATATATATATATATATATATATATATATATATATATATATATACACACGCGCGCGCACGCGCGCGCACACACACATATATCAGGTTACATCACATCAAATCACATACGCGCAAGTCTATTGATACATGTTTGCTCTGACAGTGCCTATCTTACAAATCGTTATCGCTTCTGTGCTTCCCCAATCGACATGTTATTAAGCAGCATCAACAAGCCTCGCTCGCACAGACGCTCAAGGAGTGCAATAGTTCTGAATGTTGAACCTCCAGAAAAGGGAACCAGACAGACAAGTCATTGATCGCTCAACAATGTTCTCTAACCACTGCCTGTCACCGATCTAACATCACTGCTGCATGACTCACCTGCATACTAACAAGCCAGTGGTAGCTGACTCGTGGCTGTGAATCATAAGCTTGAAACACATCATCTAAAACACGCAGATGACTATCTGGGTCAGATAACAATGCGTGTACTACTGCTTCTTCCAGTCGACCTAGCTGTAAATGGTTACCTGACGATATCAGAAGAAAAAATCGGAGCAACCGCTGGAGCTAGGGAATTCGTGCTCTGTTGGTGGCACTTTCAGCAAAAGAAAAGGGAATGGACACATACATATGGGGGCTTCTGGCTACAATCTAGTCGGTTCTATGAACTATTCACCATTTGTGTACAAGCCTTTGTTCAGCTTGGCATAATCGTTGTCCGTTTGTATGGACGACGTCTATGTCCTCAGAACATCAGCACTCGCTCTGTGGGTTTTTTTTCTAGCTGAGAACGCCGCACCAGTCTGGAAGAACTCTGCACATGTCAAACATATAGATACAGCAATAAATGAGACAGGCCGTATAGTTACTGGATGCCTAGAACCTACACCAACTGAAAAATATACCCCATAATCGGCATAGTGCTAGCAGAGAAACGAAGAACTGTTGCATCAGAGGTATAGAGAAACAAGTAAATGACTCAAGACACTCTATGTTCGGACAGCAGGTGCTGCGCCCAAAACTAAAGTCAAGACCAAATTTCTTACAGTCAACCCAGCCCATACAGACTAGTCTAGGAAACCAACAAATTGAAATTTGAAAAGAGCGGACACAGGTCCCCTTGATCGAGTTACGGAAGGAACCTACGCCTGGACATCTCCTGCCCAAGGCAACGTGGAAGTCACTAAACAGACCTCGAACTGGTGTATCAAGATGCAGGGCAAACCTGAAAGGATGGGTATACAGGGATGATGAAACATGCGAATGTGGAGTAACACCAGTCCAGGCCCATCTGATGATCTGCACAAACCTCCCGGAGACATGTAGCATGGGTGACCTGCTGAGTGCCAGTGCCAGCGACAGCGCAATCCCTGCGCTAAATACCGGAAAAATGAAGTGTGACATAGTGCCTAGTACAGAAGACATAATTAAGTATGGACTTCTATTTCTCATATTTTAATCAACTTCCCCGTAACCTCGTCCTGAAATTGTGAGTAGATCCTATACTTGCACAAACTGTTAATCTATCAAAGTTTTATGCATCAAAGAAATTTCCAAACATCAATTCACAAAGAGAAACAACATAAGAAAATAACACTCGTGTAGTCCTAAAAATTAAAGTTTATGTACATTCTATTACAGGCCTCTCTGTAAGAGGGCCAGCTGTAGTTGTGGCCTTATGCTTCATTTGGAGCGAAAAGGCGAGAAAGCCCACCATTAATTTTACATCAAGAATAAGCTCATTGACAAAGAGCAATGCATGTCTTAATATATATATAGAGTTAGTTGTACTTGCTACTAGCAACATCGAAATGTATAACTGCTACAGAAATCACCACTGCAAGTGGAGCGTGTAGCCTAGTGAGCAGGGTTACACCGCGCCAGGGTTCAAAATCACGGACGGACAGAAAAAAAACCAGGGCGTGGTTCGTTTTTGGTGTGACCGCTAATCCAGTCAACTCAGCTGTAAATGTGTACCTGACGCTTCGAGTTTGTGAAAGTATAAACAGCAAGGAAGGGAACTAGCCATCCCACCTATTATAAATAAAAGATTGTAACCACAAAAAACGTAATTTTCACACAAAAATATTATCTTAACAGAAGGCAAGCTCGATATTTTGTATGATTCCTTAACATAGTCCTTACACTCGATTAATCATGTACCAATTTAAGTCTGAATAGACTTGATCGTAGCGTTATTAGATTATGTACCCGGTAGTGTTGCAGTGAAAGGCAAGAGCTCTAACCGATAAGCCTCTTTGATTCTCAAAACCGAAATTCAACAATCTCAAAAATATATGGGAGTGCAAAAATAACAACAATAAATGAGCTGAGAGCAGCCTGTTTATAAAGATATCAAAGATAATGACCACCGACAAAACACGATCAACATAAATTTACAGTGGGTGGTGAGGAGATAAGCCAGGTCACGCATTTTGATCTGTGTTCCAGAATTGATAAAAATGTTAACTGCCGCAAAGAAATCAGAAGAAGAATAGCCATGGCAACGCAGAGGCTAAGCAGCCTGAAGAAATTATGGCAGAGTACCAACAAACCGAAAGTCTTGAGAGCCTGTGTTCTTGTGGCGGAATATGCCTGCGAATCATGGGCGATCACCAAAACTTCTAGACAAAGAATCGAATCCTTCGAGTCAAAATCTTACAGAAAGATCTTCAGAATACCCTGGACGAAGAAAAAGGCAAATGTAGATATTCGGCAAGAGTTGAGCATAGAGGAGAACTGGTTTATAAATTCCATTTTGGACAGAAAATGTAAATACTTTGGTCCCATCAAGAGACACAGCGGTCTTGAGAGAACAATGATGGAAGGTATGGTGCCAGGTAAAATGGGCAGGGAAGACCAAGAAGACGATGGTACCAAGATATCCAAGAACGCCTGGTTATGACTGTGGCAGAGGCTGGAGTTTTGGCAAGGGAACGAGTTTCTTTCAGACACTGTGATGCGAGCGACGTTCTATAAAGGACATGCTACATGATGCTGATAGCTGCCGATTTCTGACTGCTTGTAGCAGTGTCAGTGACCCAAAACACTGACGTTCTTTGTTCGTTCATCACAAGATGACCCATCCTCTCTGTTCAGTCGTGTGGGTAATCCTTTCCTTTTGATCTGTCGGCTGAAAAAGGAGGCTTTAGCGATGATATGGATTAAAGTAAGAAAGGTGTGTGTAATATGTCAACCTCACTCTCTGGTCCCGAGCTACCTTTGGTCAATGGCAGCACAGGATGTAGATTTTTCCTCATGGTTCACTCCAGAAGCCTTTCCCGTAAACAAGTATACCGCAAGGCAGCGAAGGTGTGACATCTATTAGGTTGGGAATGTAGGATAACTAGGACTGAATCTCGATGTTCCTAACACATGGCACGTGAAACTGTTGTTACAAAATAATGTTCTAGATATTCACAGAGTGTTGTCACGCACTCAACGTCAAAGCCATCCACATAGTGACAGACGCACTATGATCAATCCGGCGTTTCTGAAATCCACAGGAGGCAGCGAAGGTCTTAGTCTTGGTCGAGCTGTACTTCTACAGGGGCATTATACCATGTGCAGGTACCATCTCTGAAGTGAGCTGGGTGTAGCCAGGAGGATATCTTGCTTAGCAGACTAGGCTCTAGCAGCTTATTACTCCCCTATGGAAGGTGGTTAACTCATGTGCGAGTCCATCTTAAAAGACTAAAACACCAGAGCAAAGTAGACTCGCAGCCTGTTAAGCGCCATATATGCTGCTCTTAACAAACCACCTTACCATGGCCGGTGGTATGCAATGTCATCCAGTTAGTCGCCTCCTACGACATGCTCTCTGTGGGGCAGTGGTGCTATTCTTGTCTTTGTCATACACAAAGAAAACGGCAAACCACTCGGCAGCGGAGGCAATCCAGCAAAATTGTGATGGTATGCGCTAACAGGCGATACACGTCAAAACAATTTCTTCAATGACAACGGAATAACTTGTCTATCGTTGTTTTGCGCTAACGTCTAGTCAGGCATAATATACTGATCAGACATGTTAGTCAGGGTCAGGCAAAATATACTGACCAGACATGTTAGTCAGGGTCAGGCAAAATATACTGATCAGACATGTTAGTCAGGGTCAGGCAAAACATACTGGCCAGGACCCTCAAATGCTCCGATACTCTTTCTTAATATCTGTGTGATAGTTCATGTCTCGCATCCGTAGATTGCCTCCGGGTATACGCATGTTCCGAGGATCTTCAATTGTAATTCTTTGTTAGTATTGTGCCACACATTTTGCACCGCTGTAGACAATCGTCTCCTCATTGCCCCCGTACAGTCCCCATCGTCTGTTATCAAAGAGACAAGGTATTCAAAGTAAATGTACGTAAAACCAACAAGAACATTTTCCCGTCCTTTGCTGAGTACAAATGTGACATAACAGTAAAGTAAAGGCCCCGTTGCACGCCATACGGCGTATGGGATGTACGCATGTACGGGATGGAGAGGATGTATGGCGTTTGGGTTGTATGGGATGTATGGCGTTTGGGTTGTATTGCGTTTGGGTTGTATGGCGTTTGGGTTGTATGGGTTGTATGGGGATGTATGGCGTTTGGGTTGTATGGGATGTATGGCGTTTGGGTTGTATGGGATGTATTGCGTTTGGGTTGTATGGGATGTATGGCGTTTGGATTGTATGGGATGTATGGCGTTTGGGTTGTATGGGATGTATTGCGTTTGGGTTGTATGGGATGTATGGCGTTTGGGTTGTATGGGATGTATGGCGTTTGGGTTGTATGGGTTGTATGGGGATGTATGGCGTTTGGGTTGTATGGGATGTATGGCGTTTGGGTTGTATGGGATGTATTGCGTTTGGGATGTATGGGATGTATCGGATATATGGGATGTATCGGATGTATGGGATGTTTCGGATGTATGGGATGTATGGCGTTTGGGTTGTATCGGATGTATGGCGTATGGGTTATATCGGATGTATCAGATGTATGGGATGTATCGGATGTATGGCGTTTGGGTTGTATGGGATGTATCGGATGTATGGGTTGTATCGGATGTATGGGTTGTATCAGATGTATGGGATGTATGGGTTGTATCGGATGTATCAGATGTATCGGATGTATGGCGTTTAGGTTGTATCGGATGTATGGGTTGTATCGGATGTATGGGTTGTATCGGATGTATCGGATGTATGGGTTGTATCGGATGTATGGGTTGTATCGTATGTATCGGATGTATGGATTGTATGGGATGTATGGGTTGTATCGGATGTATCGGATATATGACGTATAGGATGTATGAGGAACGAGATGTATGGAATGTATCGGATGGAGAGGATGTATGGCGTATGGGATGTACGGGATGTATGACGTATGGGATGTATCGGATGTACGGGATGTATGGCGTATGGGAGGTACGAAATGTATGTGATGTATGGCGAATGGGAAGTACGAGATGTATGTGATGTATGGAATGTATGGCGTATGGGACGTGCGAGATGTATGTGATGTTTCGAATGTATGGCGTATGGGACGTACGAGATGTATGTGATCTATGGAATGTATGGTGTATGGGACGTACGAGATGTATGGCGTATGGGACGTACGAGATGTATGTGATCTATGGAATGTATGGCGTATGGGGCGTACGAGATGTATGTGATGTATGGCGTATGGGACGTACGAGATGTATGTGATCTATGGAATGTATGGCGTATGGGACGTACGAGATGTATGTGATGTATAGCGTATGGGATGTACGAGATGTATGTGATCTATGGAATGTATGGCGTATGGGACGTACGAGATGTATGTGATGTATAGCGTATGGGTTGTACGGGATGTATGGCGCATGGTTCCAAATCTTAGTAAGTATAATTGGTTGGTTGGTTACTAATGCCCACACTGGGTTGGTAATCCTTTTGTGCGCCCTGAAAAGGACGGAACTTGTGGCAGATTGTAGTAGCTTTTCTGACATCCCGAGCGTGCTGATGAAGTCGACCGGGGTCCTCCAGGCTGTTGTGCAATGCTAGGCTTCATCTGCGTGTCCCTCACTACTACGGGAATCACATCAAACCTCATCTTGTTAGCCAGACTGTTGTCCTCGACAACAGCCCGTTTCCAGCAAGACCGAGGTGGTCAGGTGAGAGTCTTGGACAGTATATCTCTCCTGATCCTGGCTAACATTGTCTTATATATTATAGCCTCATCGTCCCGTCAGGTCATGGTCAGTATATTTCTCCTGACCCTGGCTAATATTATCTGATCAGTGTGTATTTGCCTAACCAGACGTTCGCCTGATCAGCCTGTACTGGCAAGTACCGAAAAACATTCTCTTTCTTTTTTTTAAAACAATATTTACTCGTTACACTGTCAAATGTCAACTGGGTACTGGTGCTGTATATATTTGCTGTCTTCCTCCTATACCAACTTGAAAATATCACAAGAAATCGGTGATCAGCGTTAAAATTTATTAGTATCTCCTTAGAGTTTGTACAGGAGATGTCTATATTTGCTGACTTCCTCCCTCCTACGCTTTCAGACGCCAAGTTAAATATATTTAAGGAAAGCAGTGGACATCATATGGATTATTAGTATTTCCATAGAACGTGTCCAGGAATGACACAGGGGATGACTACCCTATGTGCTTCCCCGATATTACGATGGCTAAAAGAAATGAAAAGTAAAACGCACTAGAAGACTGGCTTAGCCAGACGGACTTTGCCCTCTCCAGAAAATGCGTTGATAGAAATACGGGCTGACTTTTCTGGTGGAAAGAATCGGGACGTCGCAGTTCTGGTTCTTAGAATTCCGGGGGTACTTTGAGCTAGGGGAAAGACAGATCGAACAATAATACTGATTGGTCTGGGTTTGGATCCCCCGTGCTGTCTAGACCTGACACGAAGCGAGCAGAAACCCCGGCACCAATTTGGGCACCTCCATTCACATTACTCTTCTCATGAATGTATTCAGACTTGGTCATTACTGTAATCCTTCTTCTCTGCAGCTTTCCTGATTACGTTATTTGATTTGGTCGCATCTGTCACTGCAAGTGTCTCTCTGTCGATTAATATTTCAATCAAGTAACTGTTTCTAATGGTCTTACATTGTTTGTCGTCTCTTCCATTCTCACATTTCTTTCCGTCTATCGTCTACGTGCGTATTATGTTCATAGACTCATGTTTGTTATTATATCCATACTCTACTGTCAGGTCTAGTGGTTTTCACGATCATTTCTCTCCACAACCATCTGCCATTTTAGCATAACAGCAATTCATATTTCTACAATTAAAATAAGACGAGGCTGCGGCGGCTCACTGGATGTATATAATGGGAAAAAAACATGAACAAAAATGTAAAAGTTGATTAGGGTTAAGTTTAATCAAAATGTTTAATTGGGTATGGCCAGATACCGCACCGAGACGAGAACACAAACAAAACCTACGTTACTACCAATAGGCCTTCATCAGGGACAACAAATACTGAGCTAACAAATCAACATATAAGGAAAAAATGGTCTACTTATCTGATAGAAGACCCAATCTGTCTAAGCGACCGGTTGGGTCAGATGCTTGACTGAATATGAAGGGGAGCGGTCAAATAAGGTGGCCAGGAGAGCGTAAGAGGTGAGGGGAAATGCGCCGGATAAGCCAGTGGTGACCAAATATGGAAACGGCCAAATAGTGATCCAGGTGGGAGAACAAAAAGGTGATATAAGCCCGAGGGGGGGGGGGGGTAAGTTTAATATAGAAGGGGGGTGGCGAGGACTGATAGAAGAAGGGGGGAGGGCGGCAAAGGAAGACAAATATATGGGGGCCAGTATGAGATTTTAAGAAAAGGTATGGAAGATATTAATGCCATGCGGTTGGAGACAACCCATGCTGGAGATCAGTCTATTGTCAAGGGCAAATCGATGACGATAGTCAGAGAAGCAAGAAACTAGACCAGTGACACTAACGTCAGCCTTACCCCGGTGCTCAGGACCATTAAAGTGGCTGGCAATTGGGGAACCAGTGCAGTTGCGGATATCGTTGATGTGTTGGCGGAAACGCTCACGCAGTTCCATACCAGTTTCCCCAATGTAGGTCATACCACACTGGCGGCAGATGATAGCATAGATGAGGTTACGGGAATTGCATGCGACTCCCTCTTGATGAAGAATTCTGCTTTGGGAATGCACTTTTCTACCTTCCTCGACCTATTCTCTCAATCTTACTCACTGCTACACTGGTTTACACGTCTGCCTTTGTGAGTTATGCCTAAAGAGTTTTGCATGTCCGGTGTTTCATTATGTAGAAGTTACCATTTAAACGTTCCATCTTATTTTCATTGCTCTGTAATCCTGGCAGTGAATGGCATAACAAGAAAAGCGAACAAAACAGAAAAAAGGAAAGGAGTTCGTCCTGAAAAGAACATTGCGTCGGAGTTTAAAGCAAGGCTGCGATATCTGTGCCTTTCTGCCCAACACATTCAACTTCTGCTGGGTACCATCTACTCAATAAACTGAAGATAGGTGCTACTGACCATCTGTGGTACTGGGAAGATTACCCCCTAACTTCTGCTGGGTACCATCTATTCAATAAACTGAAGATAGGTGCTACTGACCATCTGTGGTACTGGGAAGATTATCCCCTAACTTCTGCTGGGTACCATCTATTCAATAAACTGAAGATAGGTGCTACTGACCATCTGTGGTACTGGGAAGATTGCCCCCTAACTTCTGCTGGGTACCATCTATTCAATAAACTGAAGATAGGTGCTACTGACCATCTGTGGTACTGGGAAGATTACCCCCTAACTTCTGCTGGGTACCATCTATTCAATAAACTGAAGATAGGTGCTACTGACCATCTGTGGTACTGGGAAGATTATCCCCTAACTTCTGCTGGGTACCATCTATTCAATAAACTGAAGATAGGTGCTACTGACCATCTGTGGTACTGGGAAGATTATCCCCTAACTTCTGCTGGGTACCATCTATTCAATAAACTGAAGATAGGTGCTACTGACCATCTGTGGTACTGGGAAGATTACCCCCTAACATCTGCTGCAAAATTGCCCGACATACGAGGATTCTTCGATTGTTAATTTACTGTTCCATTCGCTAGTTTTATATCATATGTGATTGCATATGATTTTATTTATGGTAAACGATTTTCTTACAAATCTCTTAAAGAAAACACGGCAACGCCCAGACTAATATCAATCTCAACCCGCTAAGCTTGAAAACCCTTCACACATTGTCAGGACGGGGAAATCTGATATCTGATTGCAGATTATCTCATGAAAATAACACGGGGACAAAATAATTCCGTTGACTGTATCAGAAGATATAGCAAGGGACACGAACCGTGAATCTTGATAATCATTTGATGTTGATTTCATTTAGCTATAGTTTGCCGGCCAAGTTTATTATTGTGCCTGTAGGGAAATTTCGCAGCTCGACGGAATCAAAAGGTCTGATATTTAGCACCAGACGTTTCATCTGATTTTGATGTAGATTTTTCGCGACATCAGACAGAAATTCCCGAGGGTTCGTGTCAGCGTTGGAATACATATGATGGTAGATGTGAAATCTGAATGGAGTGGACACATGGCTGGAAGCCAGATAGTTGTCATGTTTGGTGTTTCATGTAGCAAAGTATGCTATCTTTTATTAAAGAGACGGCCTGGGGAACTGAGACGCTAGTCCGGCCAGGCCCAACATACTGACGAAAACCACCATTTTTCTTCCATGTACCGTTGACCGGAAACAGGCTATTTTCAAGTAGTAATATCATCAGCAGAAATAGCAATAGCAGCAGTAGTAGTAATAGCAGTAGTAGTTCTAATAGTAATAGCAGCAGTAGTAGTAGCAATAATAGCAGTAGTAGTAATAGCAGCAGTAGTAGTAATAGCAGTAGTAGTAGTAATAGCAGCAGTAGTAGTTCTAATAGTAATAGCAGCAGTAGTAGTAATAGCAGCAGTAGTAGTAATAGCAGCAGTAGTAGTAATAGCAGCAGTAGTAGTAATAGCAGCAGTAGTAGTAATAGCAGTAGTAGTAGTAATAGCAGTAGTAGTAGTTCTAATAGTAATAGCAGCAGTAGTAGTTCTAATAGTAATAGCAGCAGTAGTAGTAATAGCAGCAGTAGTAGTAATAGCAGCAGTAGTAGTAATAGCAGTAGTAGTAGTTCTAATAGTAATAGCAGCAGTAGTAGTTCTAATAGTAATAGCAGCAGTAGTAGTAATAGCAGCAGTAGTAGTAATAGCAGCAGTAGTAGTAATAGCAGTAGTAGTTCTAATAGTAATAGCAGCAGTAGTAGTAATAGCAGCAGTAGTAGTAATAGCAGCAGTAGTAGTAATAGCAGCAGTAGTAGTAATAGCAGCAGCAGTAGTAGTAATAGCAGCAGTAGTAGTAATAGCAGCAGTAGTAGTAATAGCAGCAGTAGTAGTAATAGCAGCAGTAGTAGTAATAGCAGTAGTAGTAGTAATAGCAGTAGTAGTAGTTCTAATAGTAATAGCAGCAGTAGTAGTTCTAATAGTAATAGCAGCAGTAGTAGTAATAGCAGCAGTAGTAGTAATAGCAGCAGTAGTAGTAATAGCAGTAGTAGTAGTTCTAATAGTAATAGCAGCAGTAGTAGTTCTAATAGTAATAGCAGCAGTAGTAGTAATAGCAGCAGTAGTAGTAATAGCAGCAGTAGTAGTAATAGCAGTAGTAGTTCTAATAGTAATATCAGCAGTAGTAGTAATAGCAGCAGTAGTAGTAATAGCAGCAGTAGTAGTAATAGCAGCAGTAGTAGTAATAGCAGCAGCAGTAGTAGTAATAGCAGCAGTAGTAGTAATAGCAGCAGTAGTAGTAATAGCAGCAGTAGTAGTAATAGCAGCAGTAGTAGTTCTAATAGTAATAGCAGCAGTAGTAGTAATAGCAGCAGTAGTAGTTCTAATAGTAATAGCAGCAGCAGTATTAGTAATAGCAGCAGCAGTAGTAGTAATAGCAGCAGTAGTAGTTCTAATAGTAATAGAAGCAGTAGTAGTTCTAATAGTAATAGCAGCAGTAGTAGTTCTAATAGTAATAGCAGCAGCAGTATTAGTAATAGCAGCAGTAGTAGTAATAGCAGCAGTAGTAGTTCTAATAGTAATAGCAGCAGTAGTAGTTCTAATAGTAATAGCAGCAGTAGTAGTTCTAATAGTAATAGCAGCAGTAGTAATAATAGCAGCAGTAGTAGTAACAATAGCAGCAGCAATATTAGTAATAGCAGCAGCAGTAGTAGTAATAGCAGCAGTAGTAGTTCTAATAGTAATAGCAGCAGTAGTAGTTCTAATAGTAATAGCAGCAGTAGTAGTAATAGCAGTAGTAATAATGGCAAAAGAAGTAGTAATTATAGTAGCAATATCAACAGTAATAAACGTTAAAAATCCCTCGGCAGTTGGAAATCGAAAAGAGTAGGCTTAACGGCCGCTATCCCGGCAAAATTCACAATGATGTTAAAAACGTACCGAATCTATTACGGTATCCACGCCGGTGCTACGGAGTCTGTCCATTGTGCTGAGATTCTCCAGAAATATGGAGAATAACAAAGCACGTATTGGTTAAACCATGTGCAATGACGTTAATTCTTTGACTAAAGTAAACTAATATGTGTTTATGTTAAAATAGGGAGAGAAAGACTAGCCTCTTTTTAGGCAAAACATACTGATCAGGCATGTTAGGGAAAGAAAAATATAATGGCCAAGACCCTCACCTCGGCGTCCTCGTAGCCCTCCCTGGAAACGAGCTGTTTTTCATAGAAGCCTGGCTAACGAGGTCAGTGATTGATGTGATACCCGTAGTAGTGAGCGACACGCATAGCACAACCGTCTGGAGGACCTTCATAAACACGCTCGGGATGTAAGGAAAGCTACTACAACCCGCCACTTAACGTCTTTTTTCAGGGCTCACAAAAATGTAAACCTGCTCATTGTGGGCATTGGAAACAACATGTTAAATTAAACAAGAGGACGGCAAAAGAAAGAGGACCACAGTTTAACATTTTGGCACGAGAGACAGTCAACATGAAAACTGCTAAACGTGTACTAAGGACCATGTGTTCCTCGCCTATGCCAGTTGAAATGACAAGAGAAGAAAAGGGTATGCATGTGATCTTGTGGATAGATACCGTAAATTGTATGGAATAAATGCATTAAAAGGCGCACAACTGCTTACTCGGGGAACATGCGCCGGAAGAAGGTCACGAACGGAAGGTCAACGATGACGCAGATACGTAAAAACTTATATCGATTCTGGAGAAAACGGGGGGGGTCGCGCAAACAGAGGAGGATGGAGAAAAGATGGGTAGGGGATACGGGCTAGTTCAATGTTAATACATGATTTGGGAGGGGGAGAAGGCTGGCGAGAGTAGTGAAGGCATCATTGGAAGGGTGATAGAGGCATAAGGAGGTGGGATGACGGAGGTATAAGAAAGTGTGGTGGAGACGTTGCGAGGGTGATAGAGGCAGAAGGGTGTGATGGAGGTATAAGGGGTGTGATGGAGGTATGGAGGTATGATGGAGGTATGAGGGATGTGATGGAGGTGTGATGGAGGTATGAGGGATGAGATGGAGGCATAAGGGTGTGATGGAGGCATACGGGTGTGATGGAGGTATAAAGGATGTAATGGAGGTATAAGGGATGTGATGGAGGTGTGATGGAGGTATGAGGGATGTGATGGAGGCATGAGGGATGTGATGGAGGCATAAGGGTGTGATGGAGGTATAAGGGGTGTGATGGAGGTATAAAGGATGTGATGGAGGTGTGATGGAGGTATGAGGGATGTGATGGAGGCATAAGGGTGTGATGGAGGCATACGGGTGTGATGGAGGTATAAAGGATGTGATGGAGGTATAAAGGATGTGATGGAGGTGTGATGGAGGTATGAGGGATGTGATGGAGGCATGAGGGATGTGATGGAGGCATAAGGGTGTGATGGAGGTATAAGGGGTGTGATGGAGGTATAAAGGATGTGATGGAGGCATAAGGGTGTGATGGAGGTATACGGGTGTGATGGAGGTATAAGGGATGTGATGGAGGTATAAGGGATGTGATGGAGTCATGAGGGATGTGATGGATGCATACGGGTGTGATGGAGGTATAAGGGATGTGATGGAGGCATGAGGGATGTGATGGAGGCATACGGGTGTGATGGAGGTATAAGGGATGTGATGGAGGTATGAGGGATGTGATGGAGGCGTGATGGAGGTATAAGGGATGTGATGGAGGCATGAGGGATGTGATGGAGGTATGAGGGATGTGATGGAGGCATGAGGGATGTGTTGGAGGCATAAGGGTGTGATGGAGGCATATGGGTGTGATGGAGGTATAAGGGATGTGATGGAGGTATGCGGGATGTGATGGAGGCGTGATGGAGGTATAAGGGATGTGATGGAGGTATAAGGGATGTGATGGAGGTATAAGGGATGTGATGGAGGCATGAGGGATGTGATGGAGGCATGAGGGATGTGATGGAGGCATGAGGGATGTGATGGAGGCATGAGGGATGTGATGGAGGCATGAGGGATGTGATGGAGGTGTGATGGAGGTATGAGGGATGTGATGGAGGTATAAGGGATGTGATGGAGGTATAAGGGATGTGATGGAGGTATGAGGGATGTGATGGAGGTGTGATGGAGGTATGAGGGATGTGATGCTACATGATGATGACAACGACGACGACGATGACGATGTGGATTGCCACAGAATGGACGATTTGCGTTTGTTCTAAAACCTAGGTGATTCGTCCGTGGTCCTGTTATCCTCGTCGACGGGACGGTGTATTGCAGTGATTGTTGAAGAGCTTGATCGCTGTGCTAGTCAAATATTTATATAGTTAGACACTAGATTTTTTAGATACTTCTGTTAGACGCACACACACACACACACACACACACACAGGCAGGCAGGCACGCACGCACACACACACCATTAACTAATAATGTTTGTACTACCCCTTGAGCCAGGGGTTCTCAGCCTTTTACGATTGCGAGCACCGTTGACGTTTAATATTAAGTGTGTGAGCACCATGCAGTCTAATGGGTTTCATTTGTGAAGAAATGCAATACATTTGTAAAACACTAATGGGGCTAATCAACATTAAAATGCTAGAAAACAAGCTCAAAGAGGAGGTCCGTGAGGCATAGGTAGGTTGTAGAGAAGGTAGGGGGAAGATGGATCACATCTTTAACATAAGAAAATATATAAAAATATAGAGAGTACAATGTCGACGTACACACTTGCTTTATAGGTTACAGGAAAGCGTTTGACTGTGTACAACACCAAGTGTTGTGGGAGATAATGAGAGAGATGGGGTTCCCGGCGCACTTTATTCAATTGATCGAATCACTATACCAGGAAAACAAGCTTCGGTCAGAATAGCCGGCGAACCTTCAGACTTGCTCAAAGTTCAAAAGGGTGCAAGACAGGGATGCATACTCTCCACGTATCTATTCAATTTCTATAATTAGGAACGTCAAAAATGATGGAAATTATGGCAAGTACGAGCCATTAACAGCGGGTGGGAACGAGATACCAGAGCTCAAATATACGGATGACATAGTAGTTCTCTGAAAGTCGCTGCTGAAACGGGTGATCCTGCCGGTAAACCAACACAGACCAAAATATAAGTAAAACCACAATAATGATAACAGACAAGACAAAAACCAAACTTAAGTTATTCTAGTGTAGAAAGCTCTAGCTGGCTGACGTAGCAGACGGTCAAATGGGTCTGCTCTAACTAATTTCACACTCAAACTAATTCAAGAAACATTATTTCAATGAAAACACAATGGAATAGATTCTTATTTCAACTAACTATAAATTTGTTACAAATTAAATTCTCTCACGCGCTTGCTAAAATACTATTATAACTTGATTAACAAACTCAAACTTGATTGACGTACTAAAACTTGATTGACAAACTAAAACCTGATAGACGAACTAAAACTTGATAGAGGAACCGTCCTAATGTGGATTGCCACAGAATGGACGATTTGCGTTTGTTCTAAAACCTAGGTGATTCGTCCGTGGTCCTGTTATCCTCGTCGACAGGACGGTGTATTGCAGTGATTGTTGAAGAGCTTGATCGCTGTGCTAGTCAAATATTTACATAGTTAGACACTAGATTTTTTAGATACTTCTGTTAGACGCTGATTCATAAGATAATTCTGCTAGACCCTGATTCATGAGATAATTCTGCTAGTCCCTGATTCATGAGATAATTCTGCTAGACCCTGATTCATGACATAATTCTGCTAGACCCTGATTCATGAGATAATTCTGCTAGACCCTGATTCATGAGGTAATTCTGCTAGACCCTGATTAATGAGATTATTCTGCTAGACCCTGATTCTTGAGAAAATTCAGCTAAAACCCTGATTCTTGAGATAATTCAGCTAAGACCCTGATTCTTGAGATAATTCAGCTAAGACCCTGATTCCTCAGATAATTCCGCTAAGAATCTGATTCTTGAGATAATTCAGCTAAGACCCTGATTCTTGAAATAATTCAGCTAAGACCCTGATTCTTGAGGTAATTCTGCTAGACCCTGATTTTTGAGATAATTCTGCTAGACCCTGATTCTTGAGATAATTCTGCTAGACCCCGATTCTTTAGATAATTCTGCTAGACCCTGATTCTTGAGATAATTCTGCTAGACCCTGATTCTTGAGATAATTCAGCTAAGACGCTGATTCTTGAGATAATTCAGCTAAGACGCTGATTCTTGAGATAATTCAGCTAAGACGCTGATTCTTGAGATAATTCTGCAAAACGCTTGTGTTCAATTCAGGTATCTCGTCGAACACAATGTTTTCCTTATGTTATCAACCACCGCGTGTGGGACTTCAAAGTGTAAGTGTCGCTAGTGGACGTACTTTAACACTTTGGGTTCTGTCTAACTTTCAGACGAGATTTCAAAAGCTTGGCAAATTGGTTAATGGCTAGTTACTAAATGAACCTGTGTAGTTACTGCTTGAAGAAACTGTTTGGAGATATGTCTATGCTGAGAGAAAGTTGCTGGAATTCGACACTGGTAATCTCAGCAGCGATGTGAATAATAGTATCAAAGATGTCTAACTCGTAGCACACTATCTGTTTCTAACACTTGCTATGAGAAACATCAATTTCATGACTGTTTACCTCTCCTTGATATGCTGCGGAACATCTGGACTCGTGGTAAAATAATGTCTGTCAAAACCAACCAACCTACCTACCTATCCCTCCCTCCCCCCCTCTCTCTCCTCCAAAATCTAACTGCTTTCTCAAAACTGGTCTGTAGACTCTGTGTTTCGGAATCTGCTTTCCTCTCCTCTCGCTTTATCAAGACGGTCCTGTTCTCTTCGCTGCTCGGTCCCGAATGATCTGTCCTCTTGTCTCTCCTGGTTATCTATATCCGCGTATTTTTTCAGATCACGTGGTGCGCTAACGACGCGGGTTTTCTGATCTCGTACCTAGGTTTTTCTACCCGAGATATCAGAATAACCAGTTAATAGCATGTCCGGATTCAACCGTCACTGCTGATCACGCTGTAACGGGCGTCTAGACGTTATGCAAAAACACGCCCATGTTACGTAAACTACTAAAGATGTTATCTGCGTGGCTTGGAAACCAACGCTATGCATTCCAGACATTCATATGTCCGGATTTGAGTAAATTTGTACTGGCTAGATGTCTAAGTTTAATTCTGTAAGAAACAATGAATTGCTAGTGACTATCAATGCTCTACTCCCAACCTTTCTACCTTTAATTTTTTTTAAAACATGTCTAAAATCCTAACCCTAGTAAATCTACACAGCTGAGATCTGTTACACTAGATCAACAGGATATTGAGAAAGTCACAAGTTTTGAGTACCTTGGCTCAATTATAAGCAACAGTGGAGATTGCCTGAAGAAGGTCAGACAGAGAATGGCCATAACAATGCAGAGGTTGAATAAAATGAGAAACGTATTATAATAACTAATAACATGATGAAAAAAAAAATCCTGCGTACTTGCATCTTCCCGGTGGAAACGAGCCGAAGGTGAAACGTGGACCACCACACAAACACTTAAGAATAGGATTGAGAGTCTTACAGATCGGCTGTTGTGAGAGCAATGTTCTGCAAAGAACATGCTACATGATGATGACAACGACGACGACGATGACGATGACTAGGTTCATGACATCCATGAGCTTGAAAGGCACTCAGAAGTTCAGTAAGCACTCAGAAGTTCAGTGATTTCCAAGGAGAAGTCGCTTATAACATGTAAACAGTTTTACAGATGTGAATCAGTTAATCGTGCTTTAGTCTTGAGGTATTTCATAAGATCGAAAGCTTACATAGAGAACATAGCTAGCCATTTGAGAGAAACAGTATTTGTAACCTTTGTATATCTTCTGCTCCCCAAAAGGTTATGAATTTCTCCTTTTCAAACAAATATTTCAGCGCTAAGGAGGGCTGGAGATCTATCCACTCAAGTACCCATGACGCAACACAACGCTGACCCGCGTAGGGAAAACCCCCGAATCAAGTCAGGAGAACCTAGAGCGGTAACTATATTTACTTGCAGAAAATGCGTAACTTAACTTTCAGGTCGCCTAAAATATAATGGGTGGATAGCAAGATCATTTGTTTGGGTTCCAAAACGGGCCTGATGAGCGTTGGTACTCGCTAGCACGTTTTTTACTTGGATGACGCGAGCACTTCTTTTATTTGAATGACGCGAGGACTTCTTTTACTTGGATCACGTGAGGATTTCTTTTACTTGGATCACGTGAGGACTTCTTTTACCTGGATGATATGAACACTTCTTTTACCTGGATGATACGAAGACTTCTTTTACTTGGATGACGCAAGCACTTCTTTTACTTGGATGACGCGAGCACTTCTTTTACTTGGATGACGCGAGCACTTCTTTTATTTGGTTGACGCGAGCACTTCTTTTACTTGGATGAAGCGAGCACTTCTTTTACTTGGATGAAGCGAGCACTTCTTTTACTTAGACGACGCGAGCACTTCTTTTTCTTGGATGACGCGAGCACCAAATGGCATTCAAAGAGCACTGTGGTGGTCGCCAGGACAATATTGATAACGCCTGTCTTAAGCTGTCAACCTTCCACGTTCACTGGGTGACATTTGTAAAATGTACCGGTGCGCTTACGCGGGAGCTTGAGTGTCAGTGTTTTATTCAATGGCTTCCAAACCAATATTACGTGGAACAGTGATGTTCCTGTAAGGCAGTAGCACTCAACAGGGGGGACATTGTATGGATTCGGCTGTGTGTGTGTGGGGGGGGGGGGGGGGGAGTTGGGGCCACTTCAACCTGGACGATACGGTCTACTAGTGGGCGATTTTAGCTTTCATGTGGGCGGTAGCAGAATTAGTGTGTGCCGCAGTAAAGACACATCCTGAGAAAACTATCACAGATTACCAGCAAACCAACAAAAGTGCACATTTTGAGAACCTGTGTTTTTCCCGTGCAACATACTGATGTGAAACATGGACAGTTACCCAAACCTCGAATCTTTCGAATCGAAATGTTACAAAAAATTACCTGAGAATATCAAGGACAAAAAAAAAAGAAGAATGCAGACATTCGACAGGAGCTGGGCATAGAGGGAACTGAGTCATACATTTCATCGTGCACAGAGCATTGAAACACTTTGGCCACATCACAAGACACAACGGTCTTGAGTCTTCAGAGAACGGTAATGGAGATATGGTGCTGGGCAACATGGCGGACCAAGATGGCGATGACACTAAGAT
This sequence comes from Ariolimax columbianus, assembly GCA_036924085.1. Lineage (NCBI taxonomy): Eukaryota > Metazoa > Mollusca > Gastropoda > Stylommatophora > Arionidae > Ariolimax > Ariolimax columbianus. Next base: position 18,281,819 of record JAVGWX010000015.1, on the reverse strand, counting down.
TTCAAGCGATGTTGGGCATGGCTCTGGGGCAGGCTAGATATTTGGCAAGAGATCGAGTTTCTTTCAGACGGGATGTGATGAGAGCGACGTTCTGCAAAGGGCATGCTACATTTTGATTAAAAAGATCAAAAATACACAACAATCAGTAGACGATCGTGGAATTATCTTCAGGTTAGATTTCAGTGGGCGGTAAGGAAAATTAACCTTCACAAAAGTTATACAAGTCGGTTCCAGGTATAAAACGGGTGAAGTGCACTGAGTTTAGACTATTTTTGGAAGAGCGAACAAAGATGAAAGAGGGGAATGGGACAACAACAAGGTTGAGAACCACTGACCTTAGGGCTCTAGCGGTTCAGACAGAGAGAAAGACAGAGAGAATGAGAGAGAAACAGAGAGAGACATAGAGAGGGAGAGACAGAGGGAGAGATATATAAAGAGAGAGTGACAGACCGAGACAGAGAGAGACAGACCTAGACAGAGACAGAGAGAGAGAGAGACAGAGAGAGAGAAAGACAGACATATAGAGAGACAGAGAGATCGTTATTTAATTAACATACAAGTAGTGATTAGAAAAATTGAGCTCATAATTGTGACCAGTGATACGAATTGTCCTATATTTCAGTTTCAGTGACCAATAAATAGGCTATATTTTCCATAGATACTGTTTCTACGTATAATTGTGTGTCTATGGTTACTTTTTAACTCTGCCAAAAAAAACAAAAAAACAGCACATGGATATTGTGTATAGTAGTAATAGTCCCTTTCAGTCTTGGCTGACTTCAGGATGATACGACCTTAGAGTGGTAACCCTATAGAGTACACATTTTCAGTCATGAATGATGGATAATACGACCTTAGAGTGGTAACCCTCTATGGTACCCCCGTTCAGTCATGACTGACTATATGATGATGCGACCTTGGAGTGGTAACTCTAGTAGCCCCTTTCAGTCATGACTGACTATAGGATGACGTGACCTTGGAGTGGTAACTCTAGTAGCCCCTTTTAGTCATGACTGACTATTGGATGATGATGTGATCTTGGAGCCTAGCCCGTTAAGCAGGAAATCCTCCTCCCGGATCCATCCATCTCACGCCAAAGCTGGGTCCTGCACAATGGCATGTGCCCCTGTAGAAGTACAGGACAGCTAAGACTAAGACTATGAATGACAATTTAAAAAATAAATACAAGATCCGTTTAAGATCTTGGGGGTTTTCAGTTTCTTCTTCCTCTTCTGCGTACACAGTCAGACAGTAACCATTATTTTTTCGAAAAAAGCGGCGGTCGTCCTGAGACTCTCGCCACTACCATAGAGCTTGTCTTGCAGTTCCACTGGCAATGGCCACATCTGCTCTCTCTGATCCCCGTATGTCGGGCAGTTCTGCAGCAGATGTTCAGTGGTCATTTTACCAGTACCGCACGGGCATTCGTCGGTACACCCTATCTTCAATTTATTGAATAGGTGGTACCTCAGTCTATTGTGGCCAGTGCGAAGTCTGAAGACAACGACCTGCTCTCTTCGGTTCAACTGGTAATAGGCATCGTTTTTGGTGTAACCAGTATGTTCGGTTTACCATTTGGTCATGTACCTGGCTTTGATAAGCCGTTTTGACTCTTCGTACGTCATACTGGTATCTGTTTGTGGTAGCCTTGCACCTTCTTTTGCCAGTCTGTCTGCCTCCTCGTTGCCTTGGATGTTGCAGTGTGACGGAACCCACTGTACCACTACCCTTTTTGGTGCGGACAGCTGGCACAGTTTGCAGAGTGCTGCTCTTAAGTCATTAAGCTCAGTGTTTTTCTGGCTTTTTAGCGCTGTGACTACGGCGAGAGCATCTGTCAGCAAGACTATGTGGCTCTCGTTTTCACTGTGTGTTGCCATTTCTTCCACTGCCGCCCTCAGTGCCTCTGCCTCCGCTCTGAAATTGCTTGTGTACTTACCAGTAGCGAATGACAGTGTTATTTTTCTGCCATTTGGTAGGTTCAGGAATGCTCCTGCCCCTCCGTTCTGTGTAGTGTTTGTTACAGAACCGTCGGTGTATGCATGGGTCCAGTCCATGCTTGGGTAGCTTTTCGTTATGAAGCTTAGGGTAGTGTCTCTCCTTTCTTTTTCGGTCTGGCAGTTTTTGTTTGCAATACCTGGTATATTTTCTACCACCTCTGGAAATATATCCTGCCTCCAAGTAGGTTTTCGTACAGTAGTGATGGGTTTTGGTGTTGTTAGTGCGTTTATGGGATCTTCGTGCATCTTTGCTTTGGCTATTTCTGCAAAGTTTCTCCGCTTTAGTTTCCCAGTTCCCAAATTGTTTAGCCTCTGGTACATTGGATGGTCCGTCAGTCTTCGGAGTTTCTCTGACTGCAGCTGGGCTCTGCAGTCTCTTCTATCGGTCATGGATTGCAGTTTTGTAATCTTTTCAAGTTCTACAATTGGCGTTGACTTCATGCCACCTGTTATAATTCTCATGGCTTGGTTTTGAAGTTTGTTAACTTTATCGAAGTTCGCCTTCGCTGCTGTTGTCCATGCCGCGATGCCATACTCGAGAACTGGTCTCACTCTTCCAGTGTACAGTTTCTTTAGTATGCCTTCGTCTGCACCCCAGCTTGTGCCAGCAAGTTTCCTCATGATCGCCATTCTTTCTCTGGCTTTCATTCGGTTTCTCTCAATCTGACTTTTCCATGTCATGCGCCGATCAAATGTGACTCCCAGATAGGTTGGGTTGTCGTTTGGCTGCAGGATTTTGCCATTTAGGCTTAATTTGGTACTTTGGGGTTTTAATGAGAGCGAGAATATTGTGCACGTGGTTTTCTCCTCGTTTATTTTGACCAGCCATGAGTTCGCCCACTCTTCCAGCGATGTTAGGGCCGTTTGCATCCGATTTCTTGCTATGGTGAGATTCTTTTCAGAGGTCCACATAGCCAGATCGTCTGCAAACATTGAGCTATGGACTCTTCTTGGTATATTCTCTGTAATATCGTTTATATATACCAGGAAGAGTGTGGGTGACAGTACTCCCCCTTGGGGTACTCCCTGCTCGAGTGGGTTTTCAGTTTAATAATAAAAGAAAATTTGGAAAATTAGATATCTTCATATGACCTACATTGGTGATTTAAAGGCAGAGATTGAAGAAGGGCGAAGGAGGGTGGGATACGAAAATGACAGATCATTATTATCTTTAGGGGCTAGTGAATTAGGAACATTCAAACGGGACAAGAACATAGCTTTATAGGATGTGTTTTGTGTGTGGTTTTAGGGAGGTAAATGAAGGAGCGAGAGGAAGATAAAAGTTCTTTATAGGATCGTGTTTAACTGGGAAATAAATGAACAAAAATTATAACAAAATCAATTTTCTTTATAGGATCGTGTTTAACTGGTTTAAGGGTAATGAATGAACAAAAATTATAATAAAATCAATTTTCTTTATAGGATCGTGTTTAACTGGTTTTGAGAAGAAAAAAAAATCTTGTCATATTAAATCGAATTCATCTCTTTTCTAGACACTGTAGGCCGGTTTTTCTGAGTCTATTCTCATAACTATTATTCCGGAATTACACTATCAGATGTGTCGCTCTTCTTTGTGTCCTTTCCATGATGTTTATATCTCATCTCCTCTAACTAATGCTTTATACAGTTTGACTATCACTTCCTTGCTATGTTTAATATTTCTTTTTATCATACCTAACATTGCATTTGCCTTTTTCACTGCTACGTGGACTTGCTCACTCACCTTACCTGTATGATCTATTTTAGCCCCTAGATCCCTTTCCTTTTCTGTCATTCTAATTTTGTTCTCTCCCATTCTGTAATTATTTTCCATATTAGATCTACCCACAAAACAGATCCAAATGGGTACAGGCCCATAAGCCTACTGAGCTGTGTCGGCAAGCTGATGGAACGGATGATAAACACCAGACTGATGTGGCATCTGGAAGAAAAACGAATACTAATTCCACAGCAAGCCGGCTTTAGACAGCACAGATCCACCGAGGACCAGGTCATCCTCATAGCCCAGGAGATAGAAGATGCCTACCAGGCACAGAAACACACAGTAGCTGTTTGGGTGGATCTGGAAAAGGCATTTGACAAAGTCTGGAAGGATGGACTTACAGTAAAGCTAAGAAGAAGTGATGTCTGTGGAAGATGTACAAGTGGATCAACCACTACCTCAAACAAAGAACGGCCAGAGTCCAAGTACAAGGGCAGATGAGCAAAAAGGTGACACTCGAGCAGGGAGTACCCCAAGGGGGAGTATTGTCACCCACACTCTTCCTGGTATATATAAACGATATTACAGAGAATATACCAAGAAGAGTCCATAGCTCAATGTTTGCAGACGATCTGGCTATGTGGACCTCTGAAAAGAATCTCACCATAGCAAGAAATCGGATGCAGACGGCCCTAACATCGCTGGAAGAGTGGGCGAACTCATGGCTGGTCAAAATAAACGAGGAGAAAACCACGTGCACAATATTCTCGCTCTCATTAAAACCCCAAAGTACCAAATTAAGTCTAAATGGCAAAATCCTGCAGCCAAACGACAACCCAACCTATCTGGGAGTCACATTTGATCGGCGCATGACATGGAAAAGTCAGATTGAGAGAAACCGAATGAAAGCCAGAGAAAGAATGGCGATCATGAGGAAACTTGCTGGCACAAGCTGGGGAGCAGACGAAGGCATACTAAAGAAACTGTACACTGGAAGAGTGCGACCAGTTCTCGAGTATGGCATTGCGGCATGGACAACAGCAGCGAAGGCGAACTTCGATAAAGTTAACAAACTTCAAAACCAAGCCATGAGAATTATAACAGGTGGCATGAAGTCAACGCCAATTGTAGAACTTGAAAAGATTACAAAACTGCAATCCATGACCGATAGAAGAGACTGCAGAGCCCAGCTGCAGTCAGAGAAACTCCGAAGACTGACGGACCACCCAATGTACCAGAGACTAAACAATTTGGGAAATGGGAAACTAAAGCGGAGAAACTTTGCAGAAATAGCCAAAGCAAAGATGCACGAAGATCCCATTAACGCACTAACAACACCAAAACCCATTACTACTGTACGAAAACCTACTTGGAGGCAGGATATATTTCCAGAGGTGGTAGAACACATACCAGGTATTGCAAACAAAAACTGCCAGACTGAAAAAGAAAGGAGAGACACTACCCTAAGCTTCATAACGAAAAGCTACCCAAGCATGGACTGGACCCATGCATACACCGACGGTTCTGTAACAAACACTACACAGAACGGAGGGGCAGGAGCATTCCTGAACCTACCAAATGGCAGAAAAATAACACTGTCATTCGCTACTGGTAAGTACACAAGCAATTTCAGAGCAGAGGCAGAGGCACTGAGGGCGGCAGTGGAAGAAATGGTAACACACAGTGAAAATGAGAGCCATATAGTCCTGCTGACAGATGCTCTCGAAGTAGTCACAGCGCTAAAAAGCCAGAAAAACACTGAGCTTAATGACTTAAGAGCAGCACTCTGCAAACTGTGCCAGCAGTCCGCACCAAAAAGGGTAGTGGTACAGTGGGTTCCGTCACACTGCAACATCCTAGGCAACGAGGAGGCAGACAGACTGGCAAAAGAAGGTGCAAGGCTACCACAAACAGATACCAGTATGACGTACGAAGAGTCAAAACGGCTTATCAAAGCCAGATACATGACCAAATGGGAAACCGAACATACTGGTTACACCAAAAACGATGCCTATTACCAGTTGAACCGAAGAGAGCAGGTCGTTGTCTTCAGACTTCGCACTGGCCACAACAGACTGGGGTACCACCTATTTAACAAATTGAAGATAGGGTGTACCGACGAATGCCCGTGCGGTACTGGTAAAATGACCACTGAACATCTGCTGCAGAACTGCCCGACATACGAGGATCAGAGAGAGCAGATGTGGCCATTGCCAGTGGAACTGCAAGACAAGCTCTATGGTAGTGGCGAGAGTCTCAGGATGACCGCCGCTTTTTTCGAAAAAATAATGGTTACTGTCTGACTGTGTACGCAGAAGAAGAAGAAGATCTACCCAAAGTGGATAACAATACATTTTACATTAAACTCCATTTGCCTGCTCACAAACCATTCCTGAATTGTATATCAATCCGACCTCAATATATCCACTTCCGCATGGATATGTGTTATTCGCGAATTTTGCAATCATGAATCCGATATGATTGTCCAAATCATTTACATATATCAAAAAGAGAATGGTTCACAACTCCGAGCCTTACGGAACTCCCCTTTTTACCTCACCCAACTCAGATTATTTTTACTCTATGCTACTTGATCTGATTTAAGTAAAGAGTAGTTTGATCCAGTCATAGCAGAGGGAGGAAGACTAACGGCTGGTCAGGCACAACATACTGATCAGACATGTTAGTCAGGGAAAGGCAACAATATTCTGGCCAAAACATCCACCTCGACTTCCACGTAGGCCTCCGTGGAAGCGGGTTATTTTCACGGGAGCCTCGCTAACGAGACCGGTGATCGACGTGATCGCTGTAGTAGTAAGCGACACGCAGATAAAGCCAAGCCTAACACAACCACCTAGAGGCACCATGCCCACCTTCATCAGCACGTTCGGGATGTGAGGAAAGCTACAACAACCCGCCTGTAACGTCCTTTTTATGTCCCACAAAAAGAGTAATACTTCTCATTGTGGGCATTCATCAACAACAACATCAGACTCATAGTATTCCCTAAAGCATTAATCCCTTACAGTGCTTTTTATTGTTGCGTTTGTTTCTCCATACGCTGCCCTGTCTACGGTGTACATTGTTCTCCCTACCACAGTGACAAGTCTGTCTGCTTACTCTCTTCTGTGTAACTTGCAATGAGCAGGAGTCCACTGTTAAATGTAAAGCTGGTATCCTTCCCTACGTGTTTGGAGAGGCTGTCTAAATCTAAATTGATCTCAGCCCAAGTCAGTCTGAACCCAGACAAATCGGATGGGCCGAACAAGACAACAGCTAATAGAAGCTATCGACGTCTATTCTTAGAATACTTTCTGAAGACGAGGTCAGCGTGTACAGAAACTAGACAGAATGTAGTTTGTATAACTCAGGGCTCTCAAACACCCGACTCGCCAATCATTTCTACGGGTTGAAGTTGGAGGTATATTGGTCAGACAAAAAAACGGATCATGTGGGCTGCAGAGAAAGGTGTTATAAAATGGGATAAGTCAATGTTTCGTAACCACCGATCCGTGGACCGGTGGCGGTCCGATAAATTTCCTTCGGGCCCGCAGAAAAGTTATTGCGGCTTAATCCCGTTACGAAAGACATCACCGTGGAAAAGAAAAGCTGACCGAGTTGACTTCTGATGTCACTCTGTTGTCCGAACATAAACTGCAATTATTGTCACACTTTTGGACTTGACTGGAAAACGAATATCAAATATATAAATAGTTACAGAGCTTTTCAATTGTTGGTTGTATTTGCGACTACCTATTTTCGTGAGAAGACTTTTTCAGCCTGTCAGTGATCAAAATGAAACAAAGAAACAGATGGGATTTCAATGCAGCGATTGGTCTCTTAGAAACAACGCTTGAAGCCACTGTTACCAAATATTCCAATAACATAAGTAGCAACAGATTACGCACAAACTCTATTTGAATGAAATATTGCACCTCAACAATAATCATAAATTCTCAATCAGAGGATACCAGACCTTCCGTCTCGATAGAGAAGGTCACAAAGGAGGGGTCCTGATACTGACCCGAAACTGCATACCGAGTAGCGCGGTATCTGTCAATCACACCAGACAAGCAGAAATTGTAGGAGTTGACATAATGGCTCAAGAGTCCAAGATCCTCATTTTCAATCTGTACGGACCACCAAAAAAAGACCTATCGCTCTCGAGTATGGAAGTCAAAGACTCATACTACATAGTAGTTGGAGACTTCAACAGCCACTCGGAGAGATGGAGATACTCGGACACAGACAGCAGAGGTGACGAAGTGGAAGATTGGGAGATAGATACAAATCTCTCCCTAATCAATAGGCCGGAGGATAGCCCTAGTTTCTATTCTAGAACATGGCATACCACCTCGACTCCAGATTTGGCCTTCTCCACACAGGACATACAACATAAAATAGACCGCCAGGTGCTAAACCAACTGGCAGGTAGCGACCACAGGCCGATCAGGCTAGACATTGATATGGAAGTAGGCCCACAGGAAACAAAACCGCTCCCACGTTGGAATTACAAACGAGCCGACTGGGATAGATTTGCAATCCTGACAGATGGGCTGTGTGAAACCATCAACACACGAAACAACAAAATGAAGCCCATGGTGGAAAGCCTAAGCAAGGCAATAATGCAAGCCGCCACTGAAACCATCCCAAGAGGGGCAAGGACAAATTATAAGCCCTATTGGAATGATGAGTTGCAGAAAGCGGAAGATGCAGTAACAAATGCTAGGAACATGGCAGAGCGAGAACAATCTATGGAGGCAAACATCGCCCTCAAAGCCGTCACGGCGAAATACAAATACACTCTAAACAAAACAGCAAGATAGAGCTGGAAAAACAAAACCGAAAGCCTCAACCTAGACAAAGAAGGGAATAAGCTATAGAAGCTAGTCAGAGCCATGAATGACGAAACCCCTTCAAACAAACAAATTACCATCAAGCAGGGCGAAAACTTGCTCACTGGAAAAAAAGCCGCAAACGCTTTTGTAGAACACTATGCCAGAGCAAACCACATCGAGGTCCCTGCAGATAGGCATACCGACATTAGTGAAGAGCAAAAAGGGGCACGACAACATCAATACGGCACCAGAAGAGCATATGATGGCCAAATTAACAATGAGTGAAATGGAAGAGGCCATGAGAACATTAAAGAAAAGGAAATCTCCCGGAAAAGACGGGATAACAAACGAAATGCTGATGGGGCTGGGCCAAACAGCGAAGAGGAAACTGCTATCGGTCCTGAACCAAAGCTGGAAAAGGGGAATTGTACCCCAGGCATGGAAAGACGCAGTACTTGTACCAGTACCAAAAAAAGGAAAGGACAAAACAGATCCAAATGGATACAGGCCTATCAGCCTACTGAGCTGTGTCGGCAAACTGATGGAACGTATGATAAACACCAGACTGATGTGGCATCTGGAAGAAAAACGAATACTAATTCCGCAGCAAGCCGGCTTTAGACAGCACAGATCCACTGAGGACCAGGTCATCCTCATAGCCCAGGAAATAGAAGATGCCTACCAGGCACAGAAACACACAGTAGCGGTTTTGGTGGACCTGGAAAAGGCATTTGACAAAGTCTGGAAAGACGGACTTAAGAGTCAAGATAAGGAGAAGTGAAGTTTGTGGGAGAATGTACAAGTGGATCAACCACTACCTCCAAAAAAGAACGGCCAGAGTCCAAGTACAAGGGCAGGTGAGCAAAAAGGTGACACTCGAGCAGGGAGTACCCCAAGGGGGAGTACTGTCACCCACACTCTTCCTGGTGTATATAAACGACATTACAGAGAATATACCAAGAAGAGTCCATAGCTCGATTATTGCAGACGATGTGGACCTCTGAAAAGAATCTCACCATAGCAAGAAACCGGATGCAGCAGGCCCTAACATCGCTGGAAGAGTGGGCGAACTCATGGCTGGTCAAAATAAACGAGGAGAAAACCACATGTACAATATTCTCGCTTTTAATCAAACCCCAAAATACCAAATTAAGTTTAAATTGAAAATTCCTGCAGCCAAACGACAACCCAAACTATCTGGGAGTCACATTTGATCGGCGCATGACATGGAAAAGTCAGATCGAGAGAAACCGAATGATAGCCAGAGAAAGAATGGCAATCATGAGGAAACTTGCTGGCACAAGCTGGGGAGCAGACGAAAGCATACTAAAGAAACTGTACACTGGAAGAGTGAGACCAGTTCTCGAGTATGGCATTGCGGCACGGACAACAGCAGCAAAGGCGAACTTCGATAAAGTTAGCAAAATTCAAAACCAAGCCATGAGAGTTATAACAGGAGGCATGAAGTCAACGCCAATTGTAGAACTTGAAAAGATTACAAAACTGCAATCCATGACCGATAGATGAGACTGCAGAGCCCAGCTGCAGTTAGAGAAACTCCGAAGACTGACTGACCATCTAATGCACCAGAGACTAAACAATTTGGGAAATGGGAATCTAAAGCGGAGAAACTTTGCAGAAATAGCCAAAGCAAAGATGCACGAAGATCCCATAAACGCACTAACAACACCAAAACCCATCACTACTGTACGAAAACCTTCCTGGAGGCAGGATATATTTCCAGAGGTGGTAGAAAATATACCAGGTATTGGAAACAAAAATTGCCAGACTGAAAAAGAAAGGAGAGATACTACCCTAAGCTTTATATCGAAAAACTACCCAAGCATGGACTGGACCCATGCATACACCAACGGTTCTGTAACAAACACTACACAGAATGGAGGGGCAGGAGCATTCCTGAACCTACCAAATGGCAGAAGAATAACACTGTCATTCGCTACTGGTAAGTACACAAGCAATTTCAGAGCGGAGGCAGAGGCACTGAGGGCGGCAGTGGAAGAAATGGTAACACACAGTGAAAATGAGAGCCATATAGTCCTGCTGACAGATGCTCTCGAAGTAGTCACAACGCTAAAAAGCCAGAAAAACACTGAGCTTAATGACTTAAGAGCAGCACTCTGTCAACTATGCCAGCAGTCCGCACCAAAAAGGGTAGTGGTACAGTGGGTCCCATCACACTGCAACATCCAAGGCAACGAGGAGGCAGACAGACTGGCAAAAGAAGGTGCAAGACTACCACAAACATATACTAGTATGACGTACGAAGAGTCAAAACGGCTTATTAAAGTCAGATACATGACCAAATGGGAAACTGAACATACCGGCTACACCAAAAACGATGCCTATTACCAGTTGAACAGAAGAGAGCAGGTCGTTGTCTTCAGACTTCGCACTGGCCACAATAGACTGCGGTACCACCTATTCAACAAATTGAAGATAGGTGGTACCGACGAATGCCCGTGTGGTACCGGGAAAATGACCGCTGAGCATCTGCTGCAGAACTGCCCGACATACGACGATCAGAGAGAGCAGATGTGGCCATCACCAGTGGCAACACAAGACAAGCTTTATGGCAGTGTCGACAGCCTCAGGATGACCGCCGCTTTTTTCGAAAAAATAATGGTTACTGTCTGACTGCGTACGATGAAGAAGAAGAAAAATGAAATATTGCTTTCTCCAAACGTTCTATTATTAGCTATTTAAAAATGTATTGCTCGGCTTCTGGTTATTTTAACGTCTATAAAGTTTCATTTTATAATAGGAAAAACAATGAAAAAATAATGTAAAAGTTGATTAAGGTTGAGTTTAACGAAAATTTTTTAATGGGTATGGTCCGACACCGCACCGAGACGAGAACACAAACAAAACCTACGTTACGACCAATATGCCTTGATCAGGGACAACAAATAACAACAATACTGAACTAACAAATCAATATATGAGGAAAAAATGGTCTACTTATCTGATAAGAGACCCAGTCTGTCTAAGCGACTGGTTGGATCAGATGCTTGACTGAATGTGATATGAATATTTTATAATAGCAGCTTTTAAAACTTATACATTAAAATCCTATATTATATATATACATAGTTGTTAGTCGATCTGTACTCCTACAGGAGCAAATGCCATTGTGCAGGTCCCAATCTCTGGAATGTTCTGGATGTAGTCAGGAAGAGGATTTTCTGCTTAGCGGGATAGGCCCTAGCAGCTTATTACTCCGCCGCGGAGTGTGGTTAACCGATGTGCAAGTTCATCTTAAAAGACTCAAAGCAGCCGGTTAGGGACCATCTATGCTGCTCTAGACAAACCATCTAGCCATGGCCGGTGTTATGCCATGTCACACAGTTAGTCGCCTCTTACGACATGCTACCTGTGGTGCTATTCTTGCCCTTGTCTAACATACACAAAGACCCCTTCTTCTTCCTTCTTGTGTCCTTCTGTTCTTCTTCTTCCTTCTTGTGTCCTTCTTCTTCCTTCTTGTGTCCTTCTGTTCTTCTTCTTCCTTCTTGTGTCCTTCTTCTTCCTTCTTGTGTCCTTCTGTTCTTCTTCTTCCTTCTTGTGTCCTTCTGTCCTTCTTCTTCCTTCTTGTGTCCTTCTTCCTTCTTGTGTCCTTCTGTTCTTCTTCTTCCTTCTTGTGCCCTTCTGTTCTTCTTCTTCCTTCTTGTGCCCTTCTGTCCTTCTTCTTCCTTCTTGTGTTCTTGTGTCCTTCTTGTGTCCTTCTTCTTCCTTCTGTCCTTCTTGTGTCCTTCTGTCCTTCTTGTGTCCTTCTTCTTCCTTCTTGTGTCCTTCTGCCCTTCTTCTTCCTTCTTGTGTCCTTCTGTCCTTCTTCTTCCTTCTTGTGTCCTTCTTCTTCCTTCTTGTGTCCTTCTTCTTCCTTCTTGTGTCCTTCTTCTTCCTTCTTGTGTCCTTCTTCTTCCTTCTTGTGTCCTTCTTCTTCCTTCTTGTGTCCTTCTGTCCTTCTTCTTCCTTCTTGTGTCCTTCTTCTTCCTTCTTGCGTCCCTTCTGTCCTTCTTCTTCCTTCTTGTGTCCTTCTTCTTCCTTCTTGTGTCCTTCTTCTTCCTTCTTGTGTCCTTCTTCTTCCTTCTTGTGTCCTTCTTCTTCCTTCTTGTGTTCTTCTTCTTCCTTCTTGTGTCCTTCTGTCCTTCTTCTTCCTTCTTGTGTCCTTCTTCCGTCCTTCTGTTCTTCTTCTTCCTTCGTGTGTCCTTCTGTCCTTCTTCTTCCTTCTTGTGTCCTTCTTCTTCCTTCTTGTGTCCTTCTTCTTCCTTCTTGTGTCCCTCTGTCCTTCTTCTTCCTTCTTCTGTCCTTCTGTTCTTCTTCTTCCTTCTTGTGTCCTTCTGTCCTTCTTCCTTCTTGTGTCCTTCTTCTTCCTTCTTGTGTCCCTCTGTCCTTCTTCTTCCTTCTTGTGTCCTTCTTCTTCCTTCTGTCCTTCTTCTTCCTTCTTGTGTCATTCTTCTTCCTTCTTCTGTCCTTCTGTTCTTCTTCTTCCTTCTTGTGTCCTTCTTCTTCCTTCTTGTGTCCTTCTTCTTCCTTCTTGTGTCTTTCTGTCCTTCTTCTTCCTTCTTGTGTCCTTCTTCTTCCTTCTTGTGTCCCTTCTGTCCTTCTTCTTCCTTCTTGTGTCCTTCTTCTTCCTTCTTGTGTCCTTCTGTCCTTCTTCTTCCTTGTTGTGTCCTTCTTCTTCCTTCTTGTGTCCTTCTTCCTTCTTGTGTCCTTCTTCTTCCTTCTTGTGTCCTTCTGTCCTTTTTCTTCCTTCTTGTGTCCTTCTGTCCTTTTTCTTCCTTCTTGTGTCCTTCTTCTTCCTTCTTCTGTCCTTCTTCTTCCTTCTTGTGTGTCCTTCTGTCTTTCTTCTTCCTTCTTGTGTCCTTCTTCTTCCTTCTTGTGTCCTTCTGTCCTTCTTCTTCCTTCTTGTGTCCTTCTGCTTCCTTCTTGTGTCCTTCTGTTCTTCTTCTTCCTTCTTGTGTCCTTCTTCTTCCTTCTTGTGTCCTTCTGTTCTTCTTCCTTCTTGTGTCCTTGTTCTTCCTTCTTGTGTCCTTCTGTTCTTCTTCTTCCTTCTTGTGTCCTTCTTCTTCCTTCTTGTGTCCTTCTGTTCTTCTTCTTCCTTCTTGTGTCCTTCTTCTTCCTTCTTGTGTCCTTCTGTTCTTCTTCTTCCTTCTTGTGTCCTTGTTCTTCCTTCTTGTGTCCTTCTGTTCTTCTTCTTCCTTCTTGTGTCCTTCTTCTTCCTTCTTGTGTCCTTCTGTTCTTCTTCTTCCTTCTTGTGTCCTTCTGTCCTTCTTCTTCCTTCTTGTGTCCTTCTGTCCTTCGAAGAGGGAATGCTAACCCGGTACTAAAAAAATGCTTGCTGAAGTCGGATGTGTTGGACCAAAAGGTGCAAATATCGCAGTCAAGCTGTAAACTACGGCACAGCGCATTCCGTTCTCTGGACTACATTCTGCTACTTAAGCCCTTCCAGTGTTTGGTAGCGGGAGATTGAGAATGAACGAAGTCAAGCCAAGCCAAGGCAAACAGGATCCTGATACAGACTATTTGTTGGAAGCATGATGAGGTTACCTGCTGCTATGCTTCTATCAGATTGTCACAAGCCCTGAAAGTCCTCGTATCGAGAGACGGCCTGAATTGACGCAGGCCCCAGAGATGGAACTTCGATAGGAACCTGGTCCCGGACATCATCTACCATACACGACATGGAAGTCGCTGGACAGACTCTGAACTGGTGTATCACGGTGCAAGGGCAATATGAAACGATAGGGATACACAGATGGTGACATGCGTGACTGTGGCGCAATGCATGGCCCAGACCACCTGATGACCTTACCCAACCTCCAGGAAACATTCAATAGGTGTGACATGCTGGAGGCAAATGACAAGGCAACTCATGTCGCTGAATACTGGATGCATGTTGTATGACGCGGTGCTTAACACGGAAAGTACGTAAGTCAGAAAACAATAAATGGATTTGCAACAAATTGTAACGAGCTATTAAGAATAATACAGGGGAAATCTGGTGGGCGACGGGAACAAGGGTCGAAGTATATTTTGCGAAATGTCACGCCAAAAAAGTAATGAAAACTTAAATAAACTAATAGTGGCATTCAAATCAAATCGGGACTTTTTGTTCTAGTTCTACCTGAATGGGTTATAGCATGCTGGAACTACTATCATTAGTTAGGGGCGCTTGTGTCCCATTAATGCTAAGTGGTCCATTTGCCACGCCCCAGTCACGTGACAGGTAAATACAAATGGCCGACAACACTGCTAGTATTTCCTTGGAACAACGTAATGCGAAAATTTACAGAAGGCTGCAAAATCACAATACGCTGATGAGAAACTCAGTCGCAGTAAGACATTTGAATAGTGTAAACGTTTTAGAGAAGACCGTACATCCGTGTGTGGTGATCACGGTCATGGTGACTCTCAACCCTCCACAGTCATTCCAGAGAATATCCAGATTGTGGAACGCCTTATCCTATAAAATCGACGCATAACCTGTCGCGAAATTGCATAAAGACAGTACTTCTCTGGGTACGGTGAACACTATTATTGCATTTCCGGAAGGTGAACGCACGTTGCGTGCAAAGACAGCTTTCCGCTTTTGACCAGTAGATATATATATATATACACATCACACGCGCGGGCACACACACGTATATATACATGTGTGTATATGTACAGCGGTGCGTGTAGAAAGTATAGTCTATATTATGTATGAATATGAACGAATTGTTAGCTCGTAGTGTTCCTCTGAGTGTCTGTGGCAGCCAGGTTCAAAGCCAACAGTCTAGCCGTTGTTCACACTTGGGAAACTTGTCAAATCTTCCGTCCCCTAAATTCTCTAACAACTAACTCTCCAACCCCTACCAATAAACAAGCCGGCAGAAAGTGCCTGTCTGACATTGGTCGTGTAACCAGCCAGACTTTGATAAGGTCACCAAATCTTCTTCCTAGTGCCATAGCCAGCTTGTAGACGATAGGGCTGCATAATAATGTCAGTACTTTGGTACTTCTTTACCCAACGGACTCATCCATTTTTGAACTGTAAGGACTAGGAGGAGAGCAGGGAAAAGGGGATTATGTAGTGGTATGAACAAACAAAGTAGTCTGGTCCAGTCAAGGCTTTGCTAATAATAGATTAGGTAGAGTAACTGTTTTTAATGTGGCATCTCATTTTTTGTTTTCGTCACTCGCTACTGGAAAGGGGGAAATCTTGCTAGGAAGGATCTTGGTTTTTTAAATTAAATATATTAGCAAGGAAGTGATAGTGAAATTGTCTTAAGCATTAGTTAGACCTAAATTGGAGTACCGTGTTCAGCTGTGGAGTCCTTATCGTAGAGGGGAAAGGATTCAAAGAAAAGTGACAAAACTGACAGTGGGATGCCAGGTTTACAGTTTTGAGGAAAGAGAAAAACTGGCCTACAGTGTGTCTAGAAAATAGAAGAATTGTAGGTGATTAAAGTTGTTTATAAGTTAATCAACAGAAAGGATAAATTATACAATGTAAAGTTTTGTTTTTTCAAAATACAGCTGCATACAAGAACAAGAAGGCAAAGCCAACAATTAATTAAAGAAAAACAAAGAGTAGATACCTGGACATATTTTTTTACTCAGTGAGTGAGGAATGTTTGGAATGAATTGCCGCAGGAAATAGTGGAAGCAGTGTCAATTAATACATTCAAGAATAGATTTGATGCACATTGATATCTTTAATAGATTTAATTAGCCTAATAAGGGGCTCAGGTAAGGTGTTCGCCACAAATGCCGGAGGTAGCAGGTTCGAATCAAGATGGAGACCGTGATTTTTTCACGTGATTCTTCTGGTAAATAAATTCCCCTGATCTCTGGATAATGTGAGCGGACTCCCGTGTTCAGTGTCAAGGACGTTAAATATACCATGGCAGTTAGAAAATCGAAAAGAGTAGGCTCAACTGCCGCTGCCTGGACAAAAATTATAGTTACATAGCTACCCAAATTATTTGTATCTTCCCCCCAGGCCTAGTAAGCTGCAGGAAGTTGTATAATACCTCTTACATATAGCCGAAGCGTTCGGGTACCTGGCAAAAAACATTAACATGCATGTTTGAATACCAGGATTCCAAGTATTTCTAATATAACCGTTGTCGGTTTGCGTATATTTCTATTTCTCTAATGTTTACCAACTTCCTGGGATCAAGATGCGGAGCAGAGCATGAGCTGTAGCGGTGAGAGACCCATAGATGACTGCTAGAGTCAGGCCCAGCAAACCAAAGCTGCCAAGACCCTTCTACACCTCCACGCGGTGATCCTGGATAACAAGCGGCAGCAGGGCAGACTGGCTAAGGAGAACGGATCGAAGAGGAAATGCTAACCCGTACTCAAAAAATGATTGCTGAAGTCGGATGTGTTGGACTGAAAGGTGCAAATATCGCAGTCAAGCTGTAAACTACGACACAACGCATTCCGTTCTCTGGACTACATTCTGCTACTTAAGCCCTTTCAGGGTTTAGTAGCGGAAGATTGAGAACGAACGAAGCCAAGCCAACAAACTTCATGATACGCTAGATAAGTATTTCCCAACATTTTCACACCTGCGGACAGGTGAAAATAGGAAACATTTTTCCCGGACAAAGTGAATATATGAAACATTTTTCGCGAACAGGTGAATATATGAAATATTTTTTCGGGGAAAGGTGATTATATGAAACATTTTTCGCGGACAGGTGAATATATGAAATAGTTTTCGAGGAAAGGTGATTATATGAAACATTTTTCGCGGACCGGTGAATATGTGAAACATTTTTCGCGGACAGGTGAATATATGAAGCTTTTTTCGAGGACAGGTGAATGAATATATGAAACATTTTCCGCAGACAGAAAAAATAACATTATTTTTTAAATATTTGGGTATTAGTTTTTTAATCTAATATTATACAATGAAAATTATATTTAACAACCAGAAACCAAGCAGGAAAAGTAAATGCTAATAAAAGAAAGTCAGCTGTTGTGACGTAGTGTTTTCTTTTATAGCGATCCTGCAATTTCTGCGCCTTTCGGTCCGACACATGCTATTTCAGCTAGACTTTTGTTAGTACATGGTTTGCCTTCCCACTGCGCTCCATGTCCTTAGCCTATTGTTAGGGCTGCCACATGCAGTCGAAAAAGGGTCTTGGTCAGCGATGGTGCGCGCCAATCCTGATGCAAGCAGCTCGCTGCTATCGTCATATGTTAAGGGAATCAGCAACGATAACTTTTTTGCCGACCGGCAGGAACTGTCTGTGGGCAGGCACCGGTCCACGGACAGGCATGGGTCCACTGATCGGCAGGAACTTTCTGCGGACAGGCATCAGCCCACGAACTGGCAGTTGAGAAACACTTCCCTAGACTGCTTAAATGTTGTACATATGCTCCACTAGTGTGACATGTTAATCTATTAAATGTAATGGATTTTAGACAGGTCATTGAAAATGTTTTACAGAGACACGTAGGTTCTTTATATTTACTATTATATTTACATATTAGAGATATCAGAATCCACTTATCAGACCTGCCACATGATATGTGAGTGTGTTAGCACGAGGTTGTAGATTCCATACATCGTATGTGACTGTGTTAACACAAGGTTGTAGACTCCACACATCGTATGTGAGTGTGTTAACATGTGGTTATAGACCTCACACATCGTATGTGAGTGTGTTAACATGTGGTTATAGACCTCACACATCGTATGTGAGTGTGTTAAAATGTGGTTGTAGACCTCACACATTGTATGTGACTGTGTTAACACGAGGTTGTAAACCTCACACATCATATGTGACTGTGACTGTGTTTTGGATTCTATTAAAATAAAGGTAGACCTATAGGAGACACTGCTGTCGGAGATGAAGTTTCAGAGACTTCAGTGTACGAGTTTATCGCTTGTTTATTAGGTTGGTTGGTCAGTTCACTTCCTCGCAGTTTTTCCTTCCATTGTTGGTTGCTCAAGGCAAGCGATGATGGCGACACCATGAGGCGGGTTTGTCTTGGTGATGTAAGTTGCGCTGTATCTGGATTATAGTGAGGAAGAAACTGCGATTGTCATCAACCTCACCCTCTGGTCCCGAACTACCTTGGACCAGTGGCAAGACGACTGAAGGTAACCCAGGGCGCATGCACTCTGGTTCCACCTTCCTTGAGAGCAGGGATCGCTTTGAAACGTGTGAGATTCGATGGAGCACCATGTCCGTTCATATCTTTGAGAAACGAGTTTCCTACCTCTCGACCACAACGACCGCTTCCATAACAGCAAGGTTGGCTGCAGCGGTCCGCTAACGGAAGTTGAACCACGGACACATGTCGCACACATTGAGTGCTCTAACGCTTCCCTAACTAGGACCTCTATTTTGGATTCTATTTATTTCTGCATTTTAAAACGCCATGTTATACTTTTTAGCTGGTGATGAGGGTGGGGTGGAGGGAGAGAGAGGAGAGAGCGAGAGTGAGAGATAGCCTGGAGAGAGCCTGGAATCTAATTAGCTGTATGAGAAGGGTCTTACTCTTCATATCGGGGTATATATTGATTTCTCTGACATTTCAACATTGGATGCCAGTCTCGTGCCCCGTATTGAGCAATTCTATTCACAACAATCTTTCCCCTGAGGATTTCACTACCTGGCTTTTCCAGGCATTCTAAATCATTACTCTACCTTTCTCGACATCCCTTGCCTTTGATCTTATCCGCTGTCGGAAACTTTGTCAATGATCCGTTCGACGAAAGGCAGATTTTTTAGTTTCCCTTGCGAATTTCAAAAGCAAAATCTTGGAATCTTGCAACAGCACGCTCTAGTCTCTTCAGCTAATAACTTGGCACATAACTACGACAATACAACGGAGACCGGGACTCTGAGATGATACCACTTATGGAAAATTTGAAACACATTCTGCCATTTCTATCATAACATTTCTTAGCTGAGTGGTCCGCTGGGGTCTGTCCATGACAAAGATAAGAATATCACCACTGCCCCACAGAGAGCATGTTGTAAGAGGCGACTGTGTTACATGGCAATACGCTGGTCATGGTTTAGCGGTTTGTTTAGAGCAGCATAGATGACGCCTAACAGGATGTGGTCCTACTTCGCTCTAGTGTTTTAGTCTATTAAGATAGCCTCGCACATCGGTTAATAACCCATTCCGGCACTTGTCCCAACGCAGCGGAATAATAAACTGATCATTCCTAGTCCGCTAAGCAAGAAATCCTCCTCCCTGCTACATTCAGCTGACATCAGCACTGGGACCTGCCAAAGGGCGTCTGCCCCTGCAGAAGTACAGGTCGAATAAGACATGACATACCTTCTTGCTTAGTGACTCCTCTTTTACCCTGGGTTGTAAAGATCTTTCAATTTTGTTCTGGACCTTCTATTGGCTGCTGTAAATTTCTCTTACCCAACTCTCGTGAGTCACGTCTGACATGCCTGGTATGTTGCAATCTATCTATCGTTGCTCCCCTTTTTTAAAGTGATCTATGCGCCTGCCTCTCAGCCGACCCCTTTAGCCAGATCTACCAGCGTTGTTAGACATACGTGGAGGTTGAAGAGGGCACATTCACACGAGATGACCAAACCAGAGTACTCGAATGTCATCTATGCGCCTGCCTCACAGCCGACCCCTTTAGCCAGATCTACGAGCGTTGTTAGACATAAGTGGAGGTTGAAGAGGGCACATTCACACGAGATGACCAAACCAGAGTACTCGAATGTCATCTATGCGCCTGCCTCTCAGCCGACCCCTTTAGCCAGATCTACCAGCGTTGTTAAACATAAGTGGAGGTTGAAGAGGGCACATTCACACGAGATGACCAAACCAGAGTACTCGAATGTCATCTATCCACGCACCTCGCTTTCGCCCACTAACCCTGTAGTCAGATCTACCAGTACTGTAAGCCATCAGTAGAAGTTGATGAGGGGGCATTATCACAAGATGACCAAACCAGCGTACTCTAATGTCATCTATCCACCTGCCTCGTTGTGACAACTCCAGTTGGAGCATGCGTGTTTAGGGCAGGAGAGATTGGGCTGGCGACTCTAAGAACACAGGTTGCCTGATTGTGTGCCAAGGTCAACCACCGGTTCGACACTAGGTCGACAATGGAAACGAGGGATTTAGATGGAAGACTTTGCCTGGTACAGAGGTGGGTATTTCAAGCTGAGGTAGATGATCGGAGCTGTCCCATATGGCGTTCAGAATTCGTGCAGATTAGGGTTGGTGAAAGTCTGATGTGACTACGACATTTAGAGTGACAGTGATTCGTGGATAGTCCTCCAATAACAATTAGTTGGGGGTGGTTCCAAATTAGAGTTATGGCTAAGTCAGACAACCAACAGAAGACAATTGGACAGCCATGTTTTTGGTTAAGACTATAAAATACTCTGCACGGGCGAACTCAACAGACTAGCTAGGAGGACGGATGAGAGTGAACCTGAGAGTGAACCTTTCAATTTTATTCTGGACCTTCGATAGGCTGCTGTCGATTTCTCATGTCCAACCCTCGTGAGTCACGTCTAACATGCCTGGTATGTTACAATGTATCTATTGTTGCTACCCTTTCGTACCCTGGAAACACAGGCGAAAACCATAACATAATCCCATAACAGCACTCTTGAGATAATGTCTTTGTTTCTTTGGTTTGTTTTGTGTTTTGTTTTTGTTGCTTTCGCCTTACTTCTCTATTCTCCTAGGGGTGGGGGGGGGGGGGTGGGGTGGGGTGTGCGTTGAACTATGTTTTTATTTTGCGCCTGTTGGCCCAGTGCATCCAACTTCGGCATGCATTTTATGTACAGGTTTGCTTCCTCCTGCATTTTCTAAAGGTTTGCTTCCCAGGGGTACGGCCAGTGCTGTGATTGAGTAGTGAACCCAGCACCTTCAGATTGTGAGCCGTGTCACTCAACCACTAGACTCAGTCGGCCTCAATGCTCATTGTTTCAAACAATCAAAGCCCGTCGCTCCTCTTGGTGAATAGGCCAGCTACATCCCGCCAGCATAGGCGGTCCTGTGCATCTCTTTCCGTCCCTCTGTGTAATCATTTAATCTTCCTTCCTTCTGACATGCTCTTCTCCGTGCATTGTTGGTTCTACCTCTCCTCCTCTTCCCGCGAGGAGTCCATGTAAGAACCTGTCTCACTAAGTCGGGCGATGCCTTCCGTGGCGTACGCATTTTCCAACCCCATTTTCTCAGCTTAACCTGCTGTTCCAGTGGCTGTTGTTGGCTCTTTTCCACACGAACGATGATTATAACATAAGACCACCAAAGAACTCTTGTATTCGTTGTTTCGGCAAAGAGTATTTCTTAACCAACTACTGAAAACTGCCAAGAAGGCTTTGCTAAAAGCAGATGGGCAACACGATGGATAGATCTTCAAACATATGGCCAGCCCAAATCTTACTGATGGTTTCAACCCCCGGAAAAGGAGTGATGACAGCACTATTGTCCTTCGTCGTACGCAACACATACAACTTTACAGTCACTTTAACAGAATCCAACCACAATATACTTCAGTTTACAGGTTGTGCATACATGAGTGTCCGACTCTCGTCAGTATAAGGAAAGAGCTCCTTCGTCCGAAATCTAGACAAATGGAACTCAACAACTGCTCACAAAAACTGGAAGATATCCCTATTTGGTAATGGACAAAGGGCAGTGGTCCGCAGCTTGCTGGATCATTAAACAACTAGCAACATTTACCGAAATGACTGTGGTTGACAGAATATTTATCATCATCATGAAGCAAGTCCTTTGCAGAATGTCGCTCTCATGACAGACTGGCTGTGGGAAACTGTCTTAACTAATCTTCCGATCTGCCTCCAAGGTAAAATCCAGCCGTCTCCTTGATGTTCTGAGTCCATCGTCTTCATGGTCGACCCGCGCCTCGTTTTCCAGTGGCCATGTCCTACATAACTATTCTTTCCAGTCCGTTGTGTCCTTTAACGTGTCCAAAAAACCTCCGATTTCGGGTCATTACATCATTTATGAGCTAATTCTCCTGCACATTCAGATCTGGCCGCATGGATTTGTTTGTTTCTTTCTTTGTCAAAGGGATTTTCAGGACTCTTCTGTAGCACTGTGTTTCTTCTTCTTCTTCTTCGTTCGTTCTCAATCTCCCGCTACCAAACCCTGAAAGGGCTTACGTAGCAGAATGTAGTCCAGAGAACGGAATGCGTTGTGTCGTAGTTTACAGCTTGACTGCGATATTTGCACCTTTCGGTTGAAAACACATCCGACTTCAGCAAGCATTTTTTGAGTACCGGGTTAGCATTCCCTCTTCGATCCCTTCTCCTTAACCAGTCTGCCCTGCTGCAGCCTGTTATCCAGGATCACCGCGTGGAGGTGTAGAAGGATCTTGGCAGCTATGGTTCGCTTGCCCTGACGTTAGCTCATGTGCTGCTCAGCATCTTGGTCCCACTGTGTTTCAAAAGCACCGATCTTCACTCTCAGTGCTTTTGCAATCGTCCATATTTCGCATCCATAGGTTGCCACAGGAAAATTACTTTACAGCACGAGTCTTAACATGTGGGCTGCAAGATCATTGGGTCCAACACGCCTTTGTCAATGTCCACAGAACGTGAAATTTGGGTAAGTGATAACATCAGTTGGAGAGGAAGGAAATTAAAGTATGTAGTGAGAAAGAGAGACAGAAAGAGACACAGAGAGAGAGAGAGAGAAAGAGAAAGAGACACAGAGAGAGAGAGAGAAAGAGAGAGTGAGAAAGAGACAGATAGAGCGAGAGAAGAAGAAGCAAAAAAAGAAGAAAAAAAAGGAGATGAAGAAGAAGAAGAACCAACATCCCCATTAATGTCAATTCACTAAACGTTGTTGAATGGAAACATTTATAAATAATAATAATGTTGTTGTTGTTTGCCCACTATGAGGAGCATTACTGTTTCGTGCGCCCTGAAAGGAACGTTTAGTGGTGGGTTGGTGTACCTCTCCTCGCATCCAGAGCGTGTTGATGAACGTGGAGCGGGGTTCTCCGCGCGGTTGTGCTATGCCTGGCTACTCAGCGGAATACGTCGTTAGCCAGGCTACCATGATAACAGGCCGTTTCTATTGAGAATTACAGGGAAGCCGAGCTGGTCTTGGCCAGTATGATTTGCCCGACCCTGACTAACATGTCTGATGAGTACGTCTTGCCTGACCCTGACTAATATGTCTGATCAGTGTAAATACTGTAAAGGTTTATCTCACAGTAGCTACACTACTATCGGGGAATAATGTTGTTAGAGACTTCATTATACTAAGCCACAGCCTGTATACGGTAAGGTGCGATAATAAATAATGTTCGATACGAAAGTGGTCTGCGCCTGACTGTAATGAAGACAACTTCCTTGAATTTGAGCAGCCAATAAATGAAGTTCGTGAATAGATGTTCGAGTGAGCACAGCACGCTAGGTTCATTTAGGTTGAAACAGAAGCTGTTGTGCAGTTGCTCAAATCACGTATTGAAGAATTATTAGATGACCTCACGCAGAGTTTTATAAACCAGTACGAAGAACGGTAAGGTGGAACAACAGCAAGCAGTTGACCAACATGACAAAAATGACGGGTTACGTCCATGCTTCTCAACAACATGTAGCTATGACAATTGGTTAGGTTTTTATTTTCTCCTCACTTATTTCATTGTGCGAGGAGGAGATTAAGTTTTATGTCCTGCGCCAAGAGCGTTGCGTCGGTCGTTGTTAGCTCGTGTCGTTGTACAATTAAACTAATGTCATCTATCCACCTGCCTCGCTGTCGCCCACTTACGCTGTAGCCAGATCTACCAGCGTTGTAGGACAAAGTGGAAGTTGATGAAGGCGCATTCACACAAGGTGACCAAATGAGCGTATTTTGTGCCTGGAAACGTACTCTGCACAATGCCTAGTGCCAATCATATTATGAATGTTTTCGTTTCACATTGTCTTTCCTGGTAACGTTGTGACCGTCCACAAACATTTAATTTCACACGTCGATATTCTGCTCTAACGCGCTCTGGACAGTGTCCAATTTTGGTTGCACACAGTCGGCATAAATATACTGCTGTGGTCGAAAGGTAAACACAGGCACCTCTCAAAGCGATGAACGGAAACGGCGTGGGTTCGAACCCCGCAGGTTTTAAGCCACCCCTGGTCTCAAAGAGGTGGTACCAGATGGCCTGCATCATGAATTACCTCCAGTCGTCTTGACTTAAGTATTGCCACCGGCCCAAGGCAGCTCGGGACCAGAGTGTGAGGTTGAGTACAAGCACAGCTTCTCCCTCACTTCAATCCAAATACAGCTCAAGTTACGTCATCAAGACAAAAACTTTTCACCATCATCCATTGCGATGGGCAGCTAACTGTTTATCAGCTGTTGATTTATTGTCAAACAAATGTCCGGGTGCCTAAGCAGTGGTGACGGCTGATAAGTCACAGCAGATTTCTGACACCTAATCTCGATACTCTGCCGAGCCTACAGACTACCGACAAAATACTGCCCAAATACTTGAACTCATTGGACTGTTGAAGAGCAATATCATTTTGTTGATTGTCCCATGTGATCTCCCGATCCTCATAGTTTACGTTATTTTCCTCGTGTATTCGCATATTCTAATTGGTACAGATAGTCAGTCCGCTCATGTTACTTTGCAGAAAATTCTCATCGTCATACAGTGATCATCGACAAAGAGCAATTCGTGCATTGTATTCGGTTCTGCGTCTGATATCTGAGTCTGTCTGGTCACTGGCGTGATTTTGTCCATTTTGATGTTGAACAGCGGAGGGGAAAGCACACACCCGTGTATCACACAGGTAGTTATTTCAAAAAGCCTTTGTGACGTCATCAGTTGTTCATATGAGGTTTATACTCTTACAAAGCCGATAAATAATGACAAACCCTGTAAGCCGCCGTATGTGTAGACAGGTTAGGAAACACTGGCATCAGTCATAACATACAAATCATAAGTGCACTATCAAAAAATAGCGACATTATTCCACGCACAAAAATGTAGAGAGAGAACTAAATTCAAGCATGTGAAACAGGATCTGATACAGACAATCCACGTGATGAGTTTACCATTTGTTATGCTTCTATCAGATTGTCACAAAGCTCTGAAAGTCGCAGTATCGAGAGACGGCCTGAATTCATGCAGGCCCCAGAGATGGAACTTCGGGAGGAACCTGGTCCCTGATATCATCTACCATGTACAACATGGAAGTCGCTGAACCCACTCCGAACTGGTGTATCACGGTGCAAGTGGAATATGAAACGATAGTATACACATATGATGACACATGTCACTGTGGCGTAATACGGGGCCCAGACCACCTGATGACCTTATCCAACCTCAAGGACACATGCAATAGGTGCGACATGCTGGAGGCAAACGACAAGGCCATCCATGTTCCTGGATACTGGATGCTTGTTGTATGACGTGGTGCTTGGACAAGGGAAGTAAGTGAGTACATTACAAAGTAGCTAACCTTGCACACCACAATCATCCAGTATCGTTCAAAGTTTAATCCTGTCTACCCAGTGGTCTCGAGATAAAGTGTTCGCCTCGGGCGCTGGAGGTCGCGGATTCAAACCACGCTGGAGATCGAGATTTCTTCACGTGGATCGTCTGGTAGAAAAATTCCCACGATCTATGAATAGTGAGATCAGACACACGTGTTCAGTGGCACGCACGTTAAAAACCCCTTGGCAGTTGGAATCGAAAAGAGTAGGCACACTTCAAGTTAAAAATCGACTCAAATTATTCTAGGGATTCTTGCCCCATAGAGAATCTGTCGCAAAAATGGAACTGTGTGGCTATAACATCAGGTCTTTGGTGCGTGGTTAGCTAAACGGCATAGATGGCACCTAACAGGATGCGGGTCTGCCTTGCTCTAATTTACGCTTCCAAAACCACCAGTCCCCAAAAAATGCAATCGTATTCCAGGGGCTACCAACCTAATAGTTGTTAACAGATACTGGGATTTACCTGACAAGTCACCATGGAGAATTTTCGCCTGCCAAAGAAATATGAAACAAAGGCCAGACGTCTAACGACACAAGCGGACTGAAGATAGACGTTTTGTTATTGATCAATGAAAGCATCGCTCAGATTTTCGTTACATTCTATTTTTATTGTTTATATTTGTGTGTTCGCCTTATTTCTTTATTCCTCAAGGTAGTGTGCGTTGCACTATGTTTTTATTTTTGCACCTGTCGATTCAGTGCATCCGACTTTGTCATGCATTTTATGTAAGGGTCTGCTTCCTTCTGCATTTTCTAAGGGTTTGATTCCTCCGGAGTAAAGGTGGGTGCTAAGATTAATGAGCGAATCCAGCTTCTTTCGGTTGTAAGCCGTGTCACTTGACCACTAAACCACACCATCATTATACTGACATTTCATATAATTGCTTTTACTGCTACGACAATTTGTCTAGAAAAATACTCTCAAATACAAACATGTTCACAACCCAATAGGATAAATCCAGTGGACACAATTGTTAAAGGCGAGTTGTACAAACAAATAAAAGAAGAATTCACGTCAGCAAACGATGCACGTGCTCACTCCCGACTGAACAAAAGAAGACGGTCCAGCCGGAGCAATACCACCACCTGTCACCCTACCCCAATCTGACCCCAATTCTCTTCACACGTTTGAGGGGTATGAAATTGACACGGTTCTCCTTTATCCACCGACGAGTGCTATATGCTGCAGAGATCAACCTCAGCTCTAGGGGTTGAATGCATTCTCGCCTCTATCAATTAAGCCCATGGACGGCGAGGGTGTGTAGGCTAGTTGACATTGCACCTGTCCCTTTGTCCCAGATGGCGGGGACGTTAGATGCGCCATAACCACCCACATATGGGTAGGGGTTGATTGAGGAATGATGAGCGCACTATGTTCCATTCTGCTTTGTTCTGGGGGTCTCTGTGGCCAAGTGACCAAGCCGTTTGCCTCGTATTCAGACGGTCGAGGTACGAATTCGAGCTGCGTTGGTCGGTTCATGATGTAAATTTTTCCAGAGATTCCTGGGTCCATTGCTGGAGCTACGGGGTTCGTGCTTTATGCCATACTCTCGGCAGGCGGGATACCTTCCTTGCTGGGAGAGAGACCATATGGGGATATCGAGTCCTTGCTTTTAACCTTTAAGATTTCCCTGTCCAACAATCATACACACACTAGCATACAGACACACACACGCATCCAAGCACTGTTCATGCAACCCTAGGTACATTAACTTCAGTTCAGGTAGCCCTAGGTACATTAGCTTTAGTTCATGCAGCCCTAGATCCAGGTTAGATATTAGGAAATATTTTTTTAGTCAGAGAGTGGTGTCTGCTTGGAATGCATTGCCAGGGGAGGTAGTGGAGGCAGGGACAGTTAATGCATTTAAGAATAAACTGGATGCGCATAGCTTTTAGAGCAAGGTGATGTAAATGTAACTGGTTGTATACAGACTCTGTAGGGTCTTCTAAACCAGTATAAAGACGTTAAGTTAAGTTATTAACTTTAGTTCAGATAGCCCTAGGTACATTAACTTCAGTTCAGATATCCCAAGGTACATTAACTTTAGTTTAGATAGCCTAAGGTACATTAAATTTAGTTCATGCATCCCAAGATACATTAACTTTAGTTCATGCATCCCAATGTACATTAACTTTAGTTTAGATAGCCCAAGGTACATTAACTTTAGTTTAGATAGACCTAGGTACATTAGCTTTAGTTCATGCAGCCCAAGGTACATTAACTTTAGTTTAGATAGCCCAAGGTACATTAACTTTAGTTCATGCAGCCCAAGGTACATTAACTTTAGTTTAGATAGACCTAGGTACATTAGCTTTAGTTCATGCAGCCCAAGGTACATTAACTTTAGTTTAGATAGCCCAAGGTACATTAACTTTAGTTCATGCAGCCCAAGGTACATTAACTTTAGTTCATGCAGCCCAAGGTACATTAACTTTAGTTTAGATAGCCCATGGTACATTAACTTTAGTTTAGATAGACCTAGGTACATTAACTTTAGTTCATGTAGCCCAAGGTACATTAACTTTAGTTCATGCAGCCCAAGGTACATTAACTTTAGTTCATGCAGCCCAATGTACATTAACTTTAGTTTAGATAGACCTAGGTACATTAACTTTAGTTCATGCAGCCCAAGGTACATTAACTTTAGTTGATGCAGCCCAAGGTACATTAACTTTCGTTTAGATAGCCCAAGGTACATTAACTTTAGTTTAGATTGACCTAGGTACATTAACTTTAGTTCATGCAGCCCAAGGTACATTAACTTTAGTTCATGCAGCCCAAGGTACATTAACTTTCGTTTAGATAGACCTAGGTACATTAACTTTAGTTTAGATAGACCTAGGTACATTAACTTTAGTTTAGATAGACCTAGGTACATTAACTTTAGTTTAGATATCCCTAGGTACATTACCTTTAGGTCATACATTCTGCTAGGTAGTCTAGTTTCAAGTTTCAAGTTTTTATGTGTTACTGTAGTGCTGGTTACTGCATTGAAGGACAATGGCACACTGTATATCTGATGACTAGCTGTAATAACAAATATAGACACGAAACAAAGTACAGATAGATAGGACATATCCTTATCAAGAAATATAAAATATAACTAAGCATGCAATGGATTGGAAGTCATGAGGGAAAGTCAATTTTTCTTCTTCTTCTTCTTCACCGTCTTTTCAATGTTTATTCTCAAACCCCAGCAACCAAGCCATGAAAGATGCTTTGCAAGTAGCAGGATGTAGTCTGGAGAACGGAATGTGCAGTTTACAAATTGACTGCGAGGAACTGAGATGCTAGCACAGTCAGGCACAAGATACTGTGCAGGACGTCACATCAGAGTTAATACACTGACCAATACCATAATCTCTCTTCAATGTACTATATTTGGAAACAGACTGTTTTCAAGGTAGTCTGGCTGATGAGATGTGTATCGATATGATCCCTGTAGTAGTGAGTACCAAGCAGATGAAGCCAAGCATAACACAACCGCCTGGAGGACCGCTGTCAAGCTCCATCATCATGCTCAGGATGTGAGGAAAGCTACTACAACCCACCACTTAACGTCCTTTTCAGGACGCACACAAAAATTAACTTACCCTTTATGGGTATTAAACAACAACAGACTGACTGCGATATTTGCACCTTTCTGTCTGACACGTCCGACTTCAGCACAGCATTAGTGAGTACCAGGTGAGCCTTCCCTATTTGATTCCTTCTCCTTAGCCAGTCTGCCCTGTTGCAGCACATTAACAGGATCATTGTGTGAAGGTGCAGAAGGGTCTGGGCAGCTCTGTTTCGCTGGCCCTGACGCTAGCAGTCATCTTTGGGTCAATGTCCACTACAGCTCATGTACTGCTCAGCATCTTGATCCCGGAAGTTAATGAACAGTGAAACAAGAGGCCAAAGCAACTGTAGTATCACTGGTTGGGTACACGAAGACAGCCCAAAATATATATGGGTAGACAGTATGAGAGTATGAGACATCATCAGCAAGGTAGGTTACATGTCTGAATAAGGTCAAACAGTGGTGGTTTAGCATGGTGAGTATGCTCTAGAGACCTATCCAAGGGGAGTTTTCATTATTTAGAACCATATCCAAGGACTGTTTTCATCATTGAGACCCATATCCAATGGATGTTTTCATCTTTGAGACCCATATCAAAGGGTTTTTCCATCATTGAGACCCATATCCACTTGTGTGCTATTACTGCTATATGTGACAAATACATAAAAATGGCAGACAGCACTGCTAGTGCTTGCATGGAACAGCGTGTTATGATGAAGTTTCTGCAGAAATTTACAGAACGCTGCAATCACAATACAGTGATGAGACACTCAGTCCCAGTAAGACATTTGAATGGTGTAAACATTTTAGAGAAGGCCGTACATCTGTGAGTGATGATCCCATCCTGCAAGATGACGCTCAACCTCATGAAGGCACTATGTGCCATTTGCAGCAACTCGGCTGGGAGGTATTGCCACATCCACCTTACAGCCCAGATTTCGCTCCAAGCAATTTCCACGTGTTTGGCCCATGCAAGAATTCCTGGCAGGTCAGCATTTCAGCAATGATGAGGAAGTGAAACAGGCTGTCCTGAATTGGTTCAGACATACTGACAAATCTTTCAATGCTGAAGCTTTTCATGCAATACTAAACACCGCGGATAAGTGCATACACGTTATATCATTATATCGAATAATAAATGACATTTTGACTACTAGAAGGATTTTTATTTTCCCCATTACAAAAAAAGTCCCGGTGGTTTGACTTGAAGGTGGCTATATTATGTCCACCACAATGAGGCAGAGACGACGGGGTTAAGTAGAAACGACGGGGTTAAGTAGAAACGATGGGGTTAAGTAGAAACGAATAGAATAGATTATATTCAATAGAATCACATACCTGAACAGTGGTTCTCAGCCTCCAGAGGAAGATGATAGGTGCAAGTAAGAGCATCCAGGACATTATCAGGACTGTTTAGGCAGGACTGTCGCTTGTAAGTAATGATATAGCGTCCTTCCCACGATCTAGGCATTGTTATACCGCGGACCTGGAATCAAATGTAGGACATGATAAGTTAGTCACATAGTTCGTGCCCCATGTAAAACAAGCACAGCATACAGCTACACAGGGTTTCCATAGAGACGTGCATTAACAGACATTAATAAGGAAGTAAAACTAACGTCTGGTCAGGCAAAATATACTGATCAGACATCGTAGTCAGAGTCTGCCAGCACATTCTGGACACGACCTTCAACTTGGCTTACTCGTAGCCCTTCCTGGAAATGGGCTCTTTTCATGGCAGCTTGCCCAACAAGGTGAGTGATTGACGTGATCCCCGCAGTAGGAAGTGATACGCAGTTGAAACTAAGCATAACACAACCGCCTGGATGACCCCGGGCCACCTTCATCCGAATGCTTAGGATGAGAGGAAAGCTATGACAACCCGACACGTAACGTCCTTTTTAGGGCGCACAAAAGAGTAATCTACTCATTGTAGGCATTCAATGACAACAACATTAACCTGGACCCTGATAAAGAAAACGGAGAAGCGTATTGAAGCCTTCGAAATGTGGGTATTCAGAAGACTTGGATGAGTTTCTTGGAAAGATAGGAAGACAAATGGTGATGTTCTGGAACAACTCTATGTGGAACAGATACTTCTGAAGGAAATATAAATCAGAAAAAATAAAGGTTATTATGGAGGGCAGAGTAGAGGGCAAGAGAACCAAAAGACTACAGAGGTACAGATGGACAGACAACACCAAGATGTGTTCGGGACTGGAGCGTGACATAGACAGGTGGAGATGATTTATCGTCAACCTCAGTTGCGAAGACGGCACTTGATGGTGATGATAATTTAGCAGACAAGATCGATAGCTTGCAGGCTGCTTCTTCAATAATATCATTATTATGTGCCGTGCCGACTAACATGGGCGATCACAGATCTGCATAGCTTTCTGCCCTGTATGCTGTTTCGACCTTACTTGCCTTTATGTTTAAAAGAAGTCATCCATTGTTGTTGTTGTTGTTGTTGTTATTGATAATGCCCATAATACTTCAGTTAGATACTCCCGACGACTTTCCTTGATGACATGTTACAATGGCTCTTCTCACATCCCGAGGCATACTTGAGATAGTGAACCACAGTTCTCCTGGCTGTAACGCAATGTGATAGGTTGACTTAAACCTCTTGGTTTGGATACATTGCGCACGTTTCCAAAGGCTTCCTTCTCATTTTGCCTTCTGAGCGCATGAGTTGCGGTGGTCAGCGACCCATAGCTGACTGCTAGCGTCATGGCCAGCGAACCAGAGCTACCAAGACCCTTCTACACCTCGACGCGGTGATCCTGGATACCAGGCTGCAACAAATCAGACTGGCTACGGATAAGGGATCGAAGTGGGAAGGCTAAACCCGGAACTTAAACAAAATGCTTGCTAAAGTTGGATGTATCGGACCGAAAGGTGCAAATATCGCAATCACGCTGTAAACTACGACACAAGGCATTCTGTTCTCTGAACGACATTCTGCTACTTAAAACCCTTTTATGGCTTGGTAGCGGGAGATTGACAACGAACGAAGCCAAGCCTAAGCCATTTTGCCTTCTTTTTCCCTTCCATTAAAATGTTTCTTCACATCTCTCTCTTATTATTATTGTTCATTCAACAATTTGTGCACTCGTATCTTCGTATACGTGTGTCTCTTGACATTTATTTTTTGTTACTGTTATTGTTGATGTATCGTTTGTTTTTAGTATGTGTCACTATTTCTGGTTGCTCCACGGACATGCAATGTCTCACAATTTCCTGTCACATCCTGTAATGGCGGTAAAATTAAATCGCTCATTTTACATAATGTCTGGTTTTTCTTGTGAATTCTTATAATATTAGGACAATAAAAAAAAAAGGAAAGGGACCTAGGTGTTTTAATAGATCATACAGGAAAGGTACATGAGTAAGTCCGGTTGCTGTGAAAAAGGCTACTTTTTCAGCGGCGGCTCCGAAATTGTCCGCTAGCTTCGTCAGGCACCCAATTTACAATTGGTTCAACCAGAAGAATCAGTCATACCACGAAAAAACCCCGATATGCCCTGTCTGTAAAACTGAGCACGACCTGAATCAAAACCGATTCATTGGGTGGTAAACCAAGCTCGCAATCCCTAGGCCACCGACAACAAACTACTACTGACTCTACCACTATAAGCGTACGTACATGTTTTAAAGAAGGCTTCCAGCAAAAAGTGCTGCATCATCATCTCCTCTACTAAACGTGTTCCAAACCTTCAACAGCAAATTTCGATTACACCAATTAAAGTCTACTGTCAGGAACTTCAATACAAGGTAGGGCAAAACTTCAATATACGACAAGGCAGAAATGGAGATAATTGTTACCCAACACTGCCAGATAATAGCTTACTGAGCCGAATTGATCACAAGTGATTGAGTCTAGCTTGAACATGCCTTCTAGTATGTAATTAAAATACAAACCCTGGCGTTTTAACAAGTGCGTTTCACCAGAAGGTTCTGTGAATCGGTCATTAAAGGTGAACTGCGTGGCATGCATTTCTTATTTATGTTATATTATTTATCTATTTTCGGTTTATACGTTCGCACTTTGTCCAAAGTCATCCTGTGATATGAACATTATTGTTCGTTCGGTAGAGTTGAGTCTACATATAGCAAGACGCACTCTTCCAAAAGCAGACAATGGCTTTATTTGAGCCAACATATGGCAAGACGCTCTTCCAAAAGCAGACAATGCCTTTATTTGAGGCAACCTATGGCAAGACGCACTCTTCCAAAAACAGACAATGTCTTTAGTTGAGCCAACATATAGCTATTTATACCCATGCAAAAACAGACTGACTTTAGTTGGGCCAACATATAGCTATTTATACCCATGCAAAAACGGACTGGCTTTAGTTGAGCCAACATATAGCTATTTATACCCATGCAAAAACAGACAATACCTTAAGTTGAGCCAACATTTTGGAAGACACACACTTCCCAAAACAGACAATGCCTTACGTTGAGCCAACATTTTGGAAGACACACACTTCCCAAAACAGACAATGCCTTAAGTTGAGCCAACATTTTGGAAGACACACACTTGCCAAAACAGACAATGCCTTAAGTTGAGCCAACATTTTGGAAGATACACACTTCCCAAAACAGACAATGCCTTAAGTTGAGCCAACATTTTGGAAGATACACACTTCCCAAAACAGACAATGCCTTAAGTTGAGCCAACATATCGTATTATAAGACACACACTTTTAAAACAGAAAATCTTTTAAGTTGAGTCGACATAAGACAAGACACACCCTTACTAACATGTCTTTATGGATAGTATAGTGGTAGAAAGATCACACAATAACAAAGTTTGATCGTCGACGCGCGTCAGTCTACTCAGCTGTAAATGGTTATCAGGCTCCGCGTTAGGAAAGGAAAGAGCTAGAAAAGGAACTGGGCACCCCACATGTAGAATGCCGATTTCTAGTACACTTCATCCCCTACAGCAATGTCTGGTATGGAACTAAGTTGACCTTACTACCCCACATCGAGGTCTTAGCTCGGCTGTATTTCGTCTAACCTTAATAACAAACTAACCAATACACGGGTAAACAAAATAACGCACAGCCTAATGTTGGTGTGCACTAGCTAAGGTGCATCCTAATATCACAGACAACTCAATTAGCGGCATTCTAACGTCAGAAACATTTTTAGAACAGAGACCATTACAACTAATCTACAACAATCAAATGAATGGTAAATACCTCTATGTATTTGCATTGTGCATTTTCTAAAGGCATTTGATAGTTTAGACAACATTGTCAGGTGGTAAATACTGAGCCATACCTCACCACCAATGTCTGAGCTCAACCCTGTTAGCCATACCTTCCCACCAATGTCTGAGCTCAACCCTGTTAGCCATACCTTCCCACCAATGTCTGAGCTCAACCCTGTTAGCCATACCTTCCCACCAATGTCTGAGCTCAACCCTGTTAGCCATACCTTCCAGCTATTGTCTACTGAGCTCACCCCTGTTAGTCATACTCCAACATGGGTCTACCTTGCTGTCTACATAGCCACACCCCAACATCGGTCTACTGAGCTTACCTGTGTTAACCATACCCCCACATCGGTCTACTCAGCTCACCCGTGTTAGCCATACCCCCACACCGGTCTACTTTGCTGTAAACTTAGCCATACCCACACACCGGTCTACTTTGCTGTAAACTTAGCCATAGCTCCACACTGGTCTACTTTGCTGTAAACTTAGCCATACCCCCACACCGGTCTACTTTGCTGTACGCTTAGCCATACCCCCACATCGGTTTACGTTCCTGTATACTTGGCCATACCCCACATCGGTCTACTTTGCTGTCTACTTAGTCATACCTACCACATCGAACTACTTTGCTGTATACTTAGCCATACCCCCCCACATCGGTCTACTTTGTTGTCTACTTAGTCATATCCCCATATCGGTCTACGTTGCTGTCTACTTAGCCATACCCCCACACTGGTCTACGTTACTGTCTACTTACTCATACCTCCACACCAGTCTACTTTGCTGTATACTTAGCAATACCCCCACATCAGTCTACTTTGCTGTCTACTTAGTCATACCTCCACACCAATATACTTTGCTGTATACTTAGCCATACCCCCACATCAGTCTACTTTGCTGTCTACTTAGTCATACCTCCACACCAGTATACTTTGCTGTATACTTAGCCATACCCCCCACATCAGTCTACTTTGCTGTATACTTAGCCATACCCCCACATCAGTCTACTTTGCTGTATACTTAGCCATACCCCCACATCGGTCTACTTTGCTGTATACTTAGCCATACCCCCACATCGGTCTACTTTGCTGTATACTTAGCCATACCCTCACATCGGTCTACTTTTGCTGTATACTTAGCCATACCCCCACGTCGGTCTACTTTGCTGTATACTTAGCCATACCCCCACATCGGTCTACTTTGCTGTATACTTAGCCATACCTCCACATCGGTCTACTTTGCTGTATACTTAGCCATACCCCCACATCGGTCTACTTTGCTGTATACTTAGCCATACCCCCACATCGGTCTACTTTGCTGTATACTTAGCCATACCCCCACATCGGTCTACTTTGCTGTATACTTAGCCATACCTCCCTACCATTGATGTGCTCCTGGTAGAGGCAGCCACCAAACACTATCAATACTTGTTGCTGGATGCGACAGTGCGCCTGCCAGACAGACCTCATTACATCTCCTCTTGTCTTCCTCTCCTCCTGCCCGGATCTATGCCAGTCTGAGGACAGCCAACCTGCTCCGCCCAGCCAATAGAGGCCATAATATCATCCCTCTTCTCCGTATCACACTAGAACGCACACGCCCAAATGTCGAGATCAACGAATCTCAAACTTCGTTTCTTCAGGGGGACCATGGGAATCTTTGAGACCTCATTAATGGGCTTCGTGTTCATAAATATGAACTTTGATTTTCTGAACAAATGTTTCAATATGTCTAAGTGTTGTACTATTAATAACTTGCATTATTCTATGTCGGATCAGACTGTAGTTGCTTGTAGATCGCACGACGTCAGGGAAAGCTGTGTAGACGGATACACTCATATTAAAACATATATTTTTCATTCAGATAACCATGTCAGGGTTTCTCCATGCATACAGTTAGTTGGCTATTTCCAAATAAAGACAGGGGAAATCTCATTGACAAAGTTCACGAAGACGACCCAAAACAATAGTTAGAGTAGAGCATCTGCTGCAGCTCTCTGTTCCAGTGAGAATCTCACATCAAGCAAATGTGCCAGTTGGAAGTAGTGAATTCCCTTTCGTAGAAAGGCTAATGTATTGAAGAATATAAATACGAGGAGCATACCAACGGTCAAATTTGCTAACTTTCATTATTCGTCGACTCATAGTTTCCTCAACAGAACGTTGAAAGCATTGCGGGTGTGATACGAAATCCGTCCAGAGTTGATCAGCAAGCTGTGATTCGGTTTCTAACATTTGAAGAATGTCGACAAGTTGACATTCTTCGCAGAATGAAGGCAGTGCTTTGTGACAAAAGTGTGTCGAAGACAACAGTGAAAAACTGGACAAAGATGTTTAAGGAAGGACTGAGTTAAGAAAAGACTTTCCGAGACCAGGTCAGACGCATACTGTTGCCTCAGAAGATGCCATCGCGAAAATTAATGCAACAATTCGGGTGGACCGTCGCCGGAGCTTACGTTCGCTAGCAAATGTATTCGCTGTGTTGCTAGGAACAGTTCAAATGGTGGTGAGCGAGAAACAAGTATCGGAAGGTATTCACAATGGGTACCGATACTTTAGTTTCTTGCTAACGACTTTAACTGCCCTTAGCGACACAAGTATTTCTTTCCTATCGAACGTAAGCTCCGGTGACGGTTCACCCGAATTGCTGCATCGATTTTGGCGATGGCATCTTCTGACACAAGAATATGCGCCTGACCTGGTCTCGGAAGATCTTTTGTTAACTCGCGTCCGTCTTTAAACATCGTTGTCCAGTTCTTCACTGTTTGTTGTCTTCGACACACTTTTGTTACCATACACTGCCTGCATTGCGCGATGAACATCAACTGGTCGACATCCTTCATCTGTTAGAAACCGAATCACCGCTCGTTGATCTTCTTCTTCTTCTTCGTACGCTGTCAGACGTCAACCTTTATTTTTTCGAAAAAAGCAGCGGTCATCCTGAGGCTGTCGAAACTGCCATAGAGCTTGTCTAGTGTTGCCACTGGTGATGGCCACATCTGCTTTCTCTGATCCTCGTATGTCCGGCAGTTTTGCAGCAGATGTTCAGCGGTCATTTTCCCAGTACCGCACCTGCATTCGTCAGTGCCACCTATCTTCAATTTATTGAATATGTGGTACCTCAGTCTATTGTGGCCAGTGCGAAGTCTAAAGACCACGACCTGCTCTCTTCGGTTCAACTGGTAATAGGCATCGTTTTTGGTGTAGCCAGTATGTTCTGTTTCCCATTTTGTCATGTATCTAGCTCTAATAAGCCTTTTTGACTCTTTGTATGTCACACTAGTATCTGGTTGTGGTAGTCTTGCACCTTCTTTTGCCAGTCTGTCTGCCTCCTCGTTGCCTTGGATGTTACAGTTAGATGGAACCCACTGTACCACTACTCTTTTTGGTGCGGACTGCTGGCATAGTTGACAGAGTGCTGCTCTTAAATCATTAAGTTCAGTATTTTTCTGGCTTTTTAGTGCTGTGACTACGGCCAAGGCATCTGTAAGCAGGACTATTTGGCTTTTATTTCTGTTGCATGTCATCATTTCTTCTACTGCAGCCCTCAGTGTCTCTGCCTCCACTCTGAAAGTGCTTGAGTATTTTCCAGTTGCCACTGATAGTGTTGTTTTTCTACCATTTGGTAGGCTCAGGAATGCTCCTGCCCCTCCGTTATGTGTTGTGTTTGTTACAGAGCCGTCGGTGTGTGCATGGGTCCAGTCCATGCTTGGGTAGTTTTTCGTTATGTATCTCAGGGTTATGTCTCTTCTTTCTTTTTCAGCCTGGCTGTTCTTGTTTCCAATACCTGGTATATTTTCTACCACCTCTGGAAATATATGCTGCCTCCAGGTAGGTTTGCGTACAGTAGGGATGGGCTTAGGTGTTGTTAATGCGTTCATAGGGTCTTCGCTCATCTTTGCTTTGGCTATTTCTGCAAAATTTCTCCGCTTTAGTTTCCCATTTCCAAAATTATTTAGTCTCTTATGCATTGGATGGTCTGTCAGTCTTCTGAGTTTTTCCAGTTCTACATTTGGCTCGTTGATCAACTCTGGAAGGATTCTATATCACACCCGCCATGTTTTCAACGGTCTGCTGGGGAAACTATGAGTTGGAGGATAATGGCATTTTGCAAACTTGACGGTTGTTATGTGCTGTTTAGACTTGAAGTGAGTCATCATGCGCATCGTACGTATGTTCACTCGGTGCAGTTAGGCCCGGTTTCATTTGAACATGCTCGTATGTTTGGACACCAAGTGCACTTTGCGGCGCACAAGACCGAAGTCTAGACAGTTTCTTACAGTCAATTCAGCCGCTACAGACTAGTCCCAGAAAACGGTTCATTGAGAGATGGAACAAACTGACGCAGATCCCCTGGATCGAACTGCGGCAGGAATCTGGGCCAAGACACAACTTACCTTACGCAACATGGAAGTCACTAAATATATTCCTAAATGGTGTATCACGATGTTGGAAGTACTTCAAGAGATGGATGATACAAGAATGATGAGACGTGCTACTGTGGAGCAACACAAAACCCCGACCACCTGATGATCTGCCCAAATCTTCAGGAAACATACAATGTGGACGACATGTTGGGAATGGCTACGTAATCCACGTAGGTAAAGATTAGAAACATGATGTCTGGCCTAGTGCACAAGACAGGAGGTAATCCACGTAGGTAAAGATTTGAAACATGATGTCTGGCGTAGTGCACAAGACAGGAGAAGTAAGTCAGTAAGTAAGACGTGGCAGTTTATAATTCCAACGTTGCCAACATATAGCTAGAGAAGCTTGTTGTGTCTGGCAATAGGATTTTAGCAGTGTAACTTCCAGAGCTTAGAACCGGCAGCAAAAGAGGTTATAGAGCTGGGAATTCATGATAATCAGTGTGTGATGGTTGTTGTGGTTTAATGTCCACAATGAGTAAGTTTGCGCCATGAAAATGGCGTTAAGAGGCGGGTTGTAGTAGCTTTTCTCACATCTAGGGCGCGCTGATGAGCGCGATACTTCAGGCGGTTGTACTATGTTTAGCTTCATCCGCGTGGCACTCACTACTACGGGGATCACGCCAATCCACATTTCGCTAGCCAGACTGCCTTGAAAACAGAACGCTACATGGAAGAGAGATTGTGATCTTTGTCAGTATACTGTGCCTGTCCATGACGCGACGTCCTGGTCCGTATGTTATGTCTGACCAGACTAGAATCTCAGTTTCCCAGTGTGTGATAGTGTCACAAATACACTCTTTTGTAAGAAAGCCATCAATATAACTAGACATGCCTTTGCGTGTCGCAAGAGGAGTTTGAAGAAGAATGTGCATGGAACTGGCAATCCTGCTGTGTAGAAACTATTGTAATATCACTGAACTGCTAAATACTGGAATCAGGTTTTCCCAAAAGCTGGTTAAATGAATCAAATGCAGTGTCAGACATATGCTTCCACAAAGAGAGACACAGAGAGAGAGAGAGAGAGAGAGAGAGAGAGAGAAAAGTTAATCTTTTTCAGTCCAGCTAACAGTTTAACCCTTTCAAAACCCAACAAGCCAGTTTAACCCTTTCCGGTCCAGTCAACAGTTTAACATTTTGCAGTCCAGCTGGCAGTTTAACCCTTTCCAGTCCAGCCAACAGTTTAACCCTTTCCAGTCCAGTCAGCAGTTTAACCCTTTCCGGTCCAGCTAACAGTTTAACCTTTTCCAGTGCAGCCAGCAGTTTAACCCTTTCCAGTCCAGTCAGCAGTTTAACCCTTTCCGGTCCAGCCAGCAGTTTAACCCTTTCCGGTCCAGACAGCAGTTTAACCCTTTCCGGTCCAGCTAGCAGTTTAACCCTTTCCGGTCCATCCATCAGTTTAACCCTTTTCAGTCCAGCCAGCAGTTAAACCCGTTCCAAATTCATCCAGCCAGTTTAACCCTTTCAATCCAGCCAGCAGTTTAACAACCCTTTCTTGCTGGCAAAACTAGAATGAGTTGAACTGCTGGCTGGACTGGAAAGGACTAAGTTAAATCATGATTGTGGAATTTGATTTAGCCAGAGCTCAAATGCGTGCACTAGTGTGGCCAATGTCTATACCGACCAAATCTGTGCATTCAAAAGATTCTATAAGTTGTCAAATAGTTCATACAAACAGATTGTGGCTAAAATTGTTGAAGATTCGAATTGACATCTCAAATGTATTGCACAATTGTAATGTTGGGAAGAAAACTATTGAACGTTTTAAGAATTGATTTGTGCGGGCTATGATTTGTTCTGTAGACTAAGTTAACGAAAGCTATGCGCGAGCACGCATATTGCTTATATGGAACATTGATCTGAGCCCAACAGATGTGATGGAGAATAGTGGATTAATCTAGAAACACTTTGCCATCAGCAACATTAAAGGAAACTATAGCAACTAGAGTTTCCTGGACAGAAAACGAGAAGACGGCACAAAAATCAAAGGATGTACATAAATTTTTACATCTCGAGTGGTCCGTCGGGGTCTTTGTCTACGACACGGACAAGAACAGCACAACTGGCCCACATAAATCATGTGTAATATAGCATAACACCGACTATGGTTAGGTGGTTTCTAAATAGCATTCATTCCCCAGTTGAGGCGGTAATGTTTTGTCAGACCGCAATGGATCCCGGGTCGACCCAGTCTTAAATGGGTACCGGTTCAGTCCGGGAAGTAAAAGCGGCGAGGGGGAGGAGATGGCTACAACCCTCATATAGCCGAGCCTTTGAAATGTGAGATCGCTAACACCTCACACCAGTACGGCAGTAATGATATGGGCTATATTACAAATAGCAGCAGATGGCGCATAACGGACTGCGGGTCTACTTTGCTCTGTCTATCAAGATGGACTCGAACATCGGTTAACCCCGTTCCGTGGCACTTGTCCCAACGCAGATGAGTAATAAACTGCTTGATCCTAGCCCGCTAAGCAGGAAATCCTCCTCCCGGATACATCCATTTCACGCCAGAGATGGGACCTACACAAAAGCATCCGCGCCTGTAGAAGTACAGGTCGACTAAGACATCCCCGTGGTTATTCTTCTTCCTCATTTTCGTTTTTCTTTTTCGTCTTCTTTTCGTTCGTCTGAAAAGAGCGGTTGTAACGGTGTGTAGTAGTTTACAGCGAGGCAGCGACATCAACGCTTTTCGGCTCGACACATCCAATTGCTGAACATCATTTTTAGAACCGGGTTTGCTTTCCTTCTTCTTCTTGTTCATCCTGAAAAGGGCGTTTGTGACGTTGTGTCGTAGTTTACAGAAAGGCTGCGATATCAACGCCATTCGGACCATAAGTCAGGCTGCGTGGTTTCGGCCTGTTTCCAGGACCGCCACTTGTAGTCGGAATCGAGTCTTGGCCAGCTATGGGTCATTGACCTTGATGAAAGCAGCCTGTTATGAGTCGTTGGCTACTGCCATCTCATTCCCAAATGCCATCTCCTTCCCTACTGCCATCTCCTTCCCTACTGCCATCTCATTCCCAAATGCCATCTCCTTCCCTACTGCCATCTCCTTCCCTACTGCCATCTCCTTCCCTACTGCCATCTCCTTCCCTACTGCCATCTCCTTCCCTACTGCCATCTCCTTCCCTACTGCCATCTCCTTCCCTACTGCCATCTCATTCTCTACTGCCATCTCCTTCCCTACTGCCATCTCATTCCCTACTGCCATCTCATTCCCTACTGCCATCTCCTTCCCTACTGCCATCTCATTCCCTACTGCCATCTCATTCCCTACTGCCATCTCATTCTCTACTGCCATCTCATTCCCTACTGCCATCTCATTCCCTACTGCCATCTCCTTCCCTACTGCCATCTCCTTCTCTACTGCCATCTCATTCCCTACTGCCATCTCATTCCCTACTGCCATCTCCTTCCCTACTGCCATCTCCTTCTCTACTGCCATCTCCTTCCCTACTGCCATCTCATTCCCTACTGCCATCTCCTTCCCTACTGCCATCTCATTCCCTACTGCCATCTCATTCCCTACTGCCATCTCATTCCCTACTGCCATCTCATTCTCTACTGCCATCTCATTCCCTACTGCCATCTCATTCCCTACTGCCATCTCCTTCTCTACTGCCATCTCATTCCCTACTGCCATCTCATTCCCTACTGCCATCTCCTTCTCTACTGCCATCTCATTCTCTACTGCCATCTCCTTCCCTACTGCCATCTCCTTCCCTACTGCATCTTCGACAGCATCCCTATGGTTCCATGGAAACTAACAGGACCACAAGCTTTTGTTGAATGCCCACAATGAGAAGAATTACTCTCTGTGCGCCCTAAAAAGGTAGTTAAGTGGCGGGTTGTCGTAGCTTTCATCACATCCCGATCGTGCTGATGAAGGTGGACCGGGGTTATCCAGGCGCTGTGCTATGCTTCACTTCATCTGCGTGTCACTCACTACTACGGGTATCACGTCGATCCCTCACCTTGTTAGCCAGGCTGCCATGAAAACAGTCCGTTTCCAGGAATTGCTACGAGATAGCCAAAGAGAGGGTCTTGTCCAGTATTTTATGCCTAAGCCCGAAGAACATGTCTGATCAGTATATTTTGCCTGACCAGACGTTAGTCTTCCTCCCCAAAAGGACCACAGACAAATTCAAGAGACGACGAGACTAAGCAGTTTGAGAACTAAGACCGTTCCAGGTCATCCCGTCTGACAGCCGTCCCGTGGATCGATGCTTTCCTTCCTAGTCCCTACTCTTTTTCCTCTCCCTATCTAAATGTGGTAGTCACGGTTACGACCTTCAACTTTCTGCACTGGAACCTATCCATGGCATTGCGGAATGCTTCTGCAACGCTCTGAGCCAGTGGTATAAGATGCACATGATTTATTATACACGATTATATTTTCTTCTCTCGTTCTTTAGTTGCGGGTAAGTTCCTTTTGCGCAGTAGCGCCCTGTCAATCACACAGTCGTTTTGGTATATAAACGAGTGTATGTATGTATGTATGTATGTATATCTATCTATCTATCTATCTATCTATCTATCTATCTATCTATCTATCTATCTATCTATCTATCTATCTATCTATCTATCTATTTGATCCATCTAATCCATCTGATCTTTCTACCTGATCTACCTACCTACCTGATCTATCTATCTACCTGATATATATCTCTATCTATCTACCTACCTACCTACCTAAGATCTAACACCCACCCATCCATCTGTCCGTCCATCCATCTATCTATCTAATCATCTTTCTTTCTGTCTGTCTACTCCTTGCCTACACTCAAAAAACGCCTTGTTCTGAAATCTAGGCACGTCCGTCCGTCTATCTCTCTATCCCCCTCTCCCCACACTTTGTCTCTCTCCCCCTCCTCTCCCTTCACTTTTTCTTTCTCTCCCCCTCTTTCGCTGTATCGCAAACTCACACACACACACACACACACACACACATATAATCATACACCCATAATCACACACACTTACACACACACACCTCCAGACGTTTCCTAAATTGAGCTAGGTCATTTCACCTCCAGCGGACATCGACCTTCTTGTTTGCAGCCCCAACAGGAGGTTGGGACCAATACGACAGCTGGCCTCGTTTGCAGGAAGCCTGAGACAAATGCATTTATGTGTTGCGGCAGTGAAGGCTGCTATAGCACGTTAATGAGATTGCCAGTTCAATGCACATCCCTCAGTAGTAGCATTTTATCTCGTGTATAACAGGGTGCATTAATATGTTGTTCCGGGGCTTCACGGATTTGGTGGAGAGATGGGGGGCGGGGCGGGGGGGGGGGGAGACAGAGAAAGAGGAGGGAGGTA
The DNA here is from genome assembly GCA_036924085.1 of Ariolimax columbianus. Classification (NCBI taxonomy): domain Eukaryota; kingdom Metazoa; phylum Mollusca; class Gastropoda; order Stylommatophora; family Arionidae; genus Ariolimax; species Ariolimax columbianus. The sequence goes on along the minus strand of JAVGWX010000015.1, from coordinate 18,237,245 downwards.
GAGGGTGGGACAAACGGAAATAGAGGGAGGCAGAGAGACAGAGAAGAGATGGAGGGAGAGGGGAGAGACAGACAAAGAGAGAGAAAGACTCGGACAGACAAACTATGGTAAATGTCCTCTGGCTGCTGTACAACATAGCCTCAAATATTAACAAAGGTAAAGTGAGACCAATTTGAGAGGACTGCCGTCGGGGAAGAAGTGGTAGAGTCTTCATTGTACTAAGCCACAATTTGTGCGGTAGGGTTGCTAGTTCTCTTGCTCGTTGACTTTTTCTTTGCCCAGATGGTAGCCAGGTACCCATTTACAGCTGGGTCGACTGGAGTTGCTGGTAGCGGAGTTGAACCCAGTACCTTTGCCATGAAAAGCGAGTGCTCTACTAATGCATTGTTAAGCCGCTCAAAAAGGAGGAAGTCTAACGTCCGGCCAGGCAAAATATACTGATCAGACACGTTAGTTAGGGTCAGGCAAAATATACTGGTCAGACATGTTAGTCAGGGTCAGGCAAAATATACTGGTCAGACATGTTAGTCAGGGTCAGGCAAAATATACTGGTCAGACACGTTAGTCAGGGTCAGGCAAAATATACTGGTCAGACATGTTAGTCAGGGTCAGGCAAAATATACTGGTCAGACACGTTAGTCAGGGTCAGGCAAAATATACTGACCAGACACGTTAGTCAGGGTCAGGCAAAATATACTGGTCAGACACGTTAGTCAGGGTCAGGCAAAATATACTGGTCAGACATGTTAGTCAGGGTCAGGCAAAATATAATGGCCAAGACCCTCACCTAGGCTTCCTAGTAGCCACCCCTGGAAACGGGCTGTTTTCATGGCAGCCTGGCTAACGGGGTGAGGGCTGGACGTGATCTCTGTAGTAGTGACCGACACGCAGATGAAGCCAAGCATAGCACAACCGCCTGGAGGACTACGGTTCACCTTCATCAGTACGCTCAGGGTGTGACGATAGTTACTGCAAATCGTCACTTAACGTCCTTTTCGGGGCGTACACAAAGCGTAGACCTACTTATTGTGGGCATTCGAAACCACAACAGGCCGCTCAAATGAGATTATATTACTAGACGGTATCAAAAACTTCAGAATACAAGACACGTGAGATTCTGTTTCTCAAAAGTAAAATCTTCTGGGGGGCCTGTATACGAGCCGATGTGTTGGTTCATGGACCATGTTACAGGATACATTTGATACTTTCAAGATAGAGTTGTTGGTTGCTACTATTGTTTTCTTGTCTGAAAGCCATTATCTGTTAGTACACTGTAGTGTTGTTTTCTTGGCTGAAAGCCATTATCTGTTAGTATACTGTAGTGTTGTTTTCTTGGCTGACATCTATTGTGTTAGTATACTGTACTATTGTTTTCTTGTCTGAATACCAGTATCTGTTAGTATACTGTAGTGTTGTTTTCTTGTCTGAAAGCCATTATCTGTTAGTATACTGTAGTGTTGTTTCCTTGGCTGACATCTATTGTGTTAGTATACTGTACTATTGTTTTCTTGTCTGAATACCAGTATCTGTTAGTATACTGTAGTGTTGTTTTCTTGTCTGAAAGCCATTATCTGTTAGTATACTGTAGTGTTGTTTCCTTGGCTGAAAGCCATTATCTGTTAGTATACTGTAGTGTTGTTTCCTTGGCTGACATCTATTGTGTTAGTATACTGTACTGTTGTTTTCTTGTCTGAATACCAGTATCTGTTAGTATACTGTAGTGTTGTTTTCTTGTCTGAAAGCCATTATGTGTTAGTATACTGTACTGTTGTTCTCTTGGCTGAAAGCCATTATCTGTTAGTATACTGTAGTGTTGTTTTCTTGTCTGACATCTATTGTGTTAGTATACTGTAGTGTTGTTTTCTTGTCTGACATCTATTATCTGTTAGTATACTGTAGTGTTTTCTTGTCAGAAAGCCATTTTTTGTTAGCATGGTGTAGTGTTGTTTTCTTATCTGAAAGCCATTATGTGTTAGCATTGTGCAGTGTTTTCGTGTCTAAAGCTATTATTTCCTGAAGAGATCATGGTCTCTCTGTTATAAAAGTTAAATTTCATTTCAAGGTCTCCAAGTTAGCTCTAAGTATTCGTTATTTGTGTTCAAATCTTCTATTCTACTCCAAACGCAATTAATTTGCGTTGCCCTTGCGGTGTAACTACTGTCTTTCGTTTTCAGGTCAGGTCATCCTGACTAGTGAGGTCGTTGGGTCACACATGAAGACATCCTCACAACCCTATGCCACCCTTCTCTGTCAGCGGCTGCTGCCTGTGCCTCTTCTGGTCGGAGATTGGTCCATTCTTTTATGTTGTCCTCCCACCTCTTTTTGGGACGGCTCTTCGTCATCTGCCTTGCACCTTTCTGTGAAGGATCGTATTTGCAAGACTATTTGATCTCGTTATGTGACCGTACCAAGCTAGTTTCATTCTTTTGACAGTTGCCAAGAGGTCGTCAAAAGGCCCTATTGCTGTTGTAATTCTATCTCAAATTTTCTCATTTTTAACTCGATCTTTGCACGTGACGTTTAAAAGTCTTCGGAAACATCTCATCTCCAAGGTCTGTATCTTTCGCTGAAGCTCAGCATTAACTGTCCATGTGTTACAAGCATAGAAGAATATTGACAGAACCAGTGTACGCATTAATCTGATTTTCGTGCATAATGCTAACTGTTTATCTTGCCAGATTTTGTTAAGCCGTGCAAGCGCCGCTATTGTCTGTGCTATTCTGGCCAACGCCTCACATTTTGATCATTCATCACTGACAATCGAACCCAGATATTTAAAACGGTCAACCACCACTTCGAGTTCCTGGCCATTAGCTTTTATCGTACTGTTGAAGCCCTCGGCGTTGTTGGTCATTAATTTTGCCTTTACAGCGTTTAACTCCATACCATAGTCAAGAGCTGTTTCATCGAGCCTTCTGACCCATTCCTGGAGTTCTGCTTCTGAACCCGCCAACCCGTCGATGTTATCTGCAAAACGAAGGTTGGTAATGGTTCGGCTTCTTCTCCCGCACACCCTTTCCATCTTGACAGTACCACCGTGACCTCTAAGTGCCTCACTCATAATTCTCTCAATGAATATATTGAAAAGAGTTGGAGAGAGTGTACAACCCTGTCTCACACCAACTGATGTACGGAACCACATGAAATGCATTCTTGTTTAATACTTACAAATATAATCTGACCTTGAGGCACCAATCCCGATGCATGTCCCATGATATGTTTATAGGGACAGTTGTTTTAGACCCCTGCTTGTTTATTAATCATATGTAAGGAGGGAGGATGATGTGTGCTGCATTATTTGACTGATCGATGGAGATATCTGCGAGCGGCATGTCTTTGATTTGGGTTAGTTTCCTCTAGTGTTGGTTATCACCAGACTGCAGGCAAGGAAGCAGGTGGTTTGAGTTTGTCGCTTCCACTGGTTGAATTACCAAATGTCACTTGCAGGTTACATCTACATAGAGTATCCTTCTTCTTCTTCCTCGTTTGCCTTCAGACCTCGACTTCAATGACTCTAACGAAGGCAGCAGTCGACTCAAGGCTCCGTGCACTTCTGTCCACGCCAAGCTATACGATGGACAGGACTACAAAATGTGTTCTTCCGTCATTGGGGCTGTGCCGCAGAAACAAAGGTCCGTAGTGCCAACCTTGAACTTGTGCAAATTACATCTCAGTCTGTTGTGTCCTGTGCGTAGCCAGAGAATGATCACCTAGTCTCGCGTGGAGAGTTGGTGGTAGGCATCGTTTTCTATGTGGCCAGGGTGGTCTTGTTTTTGGTCATATTGCACGGTACGTTGTCCTGATGGAAATTTGTGTCTGGTATGTGATTTCTGTATCACTCTGCTGCGGCTTTTCTCCCTCTCTGATGAGTCTGTGCGCTTCCTTGTTACCAGGAATGTTGCAATGGACTGGCATCTACTGGACTAGGCTTTTTTCTAAGCAGAACGACAGGCGTTTTGAGTGAGTCTGCCAGAGCGTCGAGTTCATTTTTGTGCTGGTTCTTGAGCGCCGATAACACTGAGGGAGTCTGTGAGAATGACCACTTGCTTTTCTGCTGGTTCTTTGTGGTTTACAAAATCCCAGTTTTAAGTTGCCCATGACGCTGTTAACAGGGAAAAAAACAAATAAGGAGAAGGAACATATCCTGATAGAGACCATGTGTTGCATATGAATTTGGTACATTTAGTTCGAACTGATAGCTCAACCTCATTTACACTGCACAGGCTGTTACGGTATTAGACAAACCGAGAATATGATGTTAAGCATGTAAGTAGGTCGCAGACTGATGGGGGATAACAGGCAAATGTAGTTGGTAGTTTCTAAAGATGTCATTATGTGACAGCTTCTTCTTATTTTTTTTTCTTCTCCTTCGTTTTCCAACTAATGCTATATGGTTCTAGTCTGGTGAGGTTCATAAATGATTCAGTGCGTGCCAGGTCTTCGCCGGTCCCCACAGCGTTCCGAACTTGGTAGATTCCCCGGGTCTCCCTTCGGTCTATATAAGTGGGGCAGTCCTGGAGGATATATTCTGGTGTTTGTTTGGGTGCTCGACAATCGCACGTGTCAGTGTCTCTGAGATCCATTCTGTGGAGGTGGACCTTGAGTCTACAATGTCCCGTTCTGAGTCTGAAGATCTTTGTCTGCCCATCTCTGCCAAGTTTGTCTATGCTGTCATTTTCTGGCTTGTATTATTTGTGCTGGTCTCTCTATTATGTCCTCATAGATCGTTTGATGAGTGTCTTTGCTTCTTTATATCTCTGTGGGTGGGGAGTTTAAGTACTGTCAATTCCGGCTTTTGCGAGCTCATCTGTTATCTGGTTTCCAAGGATCCCACAGTGGGCCGGAATCCACTGTATACCTGTGATAGGGCCAACAAAGTTCACCGAGTCATTTACCGTGTAATGATTAAATCTAGGTTGATTATGAATCCCTTTACAGGTGCGATATTTCACACCCGAACAGTTAAAAAGTGTACTGTTCTGTGACGGCACTACCCTCAAATCCGATGCCAAAAATAGATATCCGGTGTTAAAGATATACATATTTTTTTTTTTGGGAATTAAGACAAGTACCCTGCTTTCGTACGCTACAGCGGTTTCTTTCCCTATCGGGACTACCACATAATGAACACTTCCAGATAACAAACAAATACTGTCCGCCCTGCCTAGCACAAAGACTATAAGTAACAACATCATCTTCGGTAACGATACTACGGAAAATGCCGAATAACGAGGGAGGTTACAGAGAACACATTTCGGATTATGCAAACACAATCATAATGAAAAATTATCTGCGAGTCGTAGTTGTTTTCCTTCGTGGAAATACATTCAAACTTGTCGAACACATTTTAACTTTGAAGAAGTCGATCAGAGAAGGCTTCTAAATTAATTTTCAGGTAATCGACCGCTTGACAACAGCCAATTTTTGTTACAATGTGTTCAGCATTCAGATTTTGCGGTGGGATAGCTGTTGTTGATATTGAATTGTTTGGGATCAAGATGCTGAGCAGTTCATGAGCTGCAGCGGTAAGCAACCCATAGCTGACTGCTAGTGTCAGGGCCAACGAACCACAGCTGTCAATACCTTTCTCCACCTCCACGCGGTGATCCTGGATAACATGATGGAATAGAGCAGACCGCTCGAGTGGTCCGCCGGGGTCTTTGTGTATGACAAGGACAAGAATAGCACCGCTGCCCCACAGAGAGCATATCGTAAAAGGCGACTAACTGTGTCACATGGCATAACACCGACAATGGATAGGTGGTTTATTCAAAGCACCATATATGGCGCCCAATAGGCTGCAGGTCTACTTTGCTCTAGTGTATGAGTCTATTAAAATGGATTCACACATTAGTTAACCCCCTTCCGCGGCACTTGTACCAGCGCAGCGGAGTAATACGCTGCTTGAGCCTAGTCCACTAATCAGGAAATCCTCCTCCCGGCTACATCCAGCACATACCAGAGCTGGGACCTGCAAAGTGGCATCCGCCCCTGTAGAAGTACAGGTGGATTAAGAACTGTGAACTAAGAATAAAGCAGGCGGGCTAAGTAGAAGGGATCGAGGAGGGAAGGCTAACCCGCTACTCAAAAATATCTGCTCAAGTCGGATGTGTCGGACTGAAAGGTGCAAATATTACAGTCAAGCTGTAAACTACGACACAACGCATTCAGTTCACCTGACAACATCCTGCTGCTTGCAAAGGCCTTTTCGGGGCTTGGTTGCAGGTGATTGAGAACGAACGACGAAGAAGAAGAATAACTGTATATTTGGTAAGAACAGTGAATGTAGAAATAAGAACACCGATCGAAAGACGACATTTCTTGCAATGGATGAAGAGTCGGAGCCCAGTGATAATCGCTTAATGTATCAAATCTTTGTACTTGAACAGTGTTTCCCAATCGTTCTACACCTGCGGACCGGTGTAAATAGAAACGACATTTCGCTGGTCACTGACATTTAAAAAAAAAATTTCACAGAATGGTGAAAATATGAAAAACATGTCGCGAACCAATGAAAATATGAAAAACATTTCGCGAACCAATGAAAATATGAAACATTTTTCGCGCATAGCTCACACAGAAATAAAAACCACTATGTGTATACGTTTTTTAATCTAACATGAAAGTACTGTTGTCGTTTGAAATCAGTAGAAAGCGAGCAATAAATGCATATACTTATAATAGAAGGGTTTGAGAAAAGCTCCTTTTTTTTTTTATTCAAATAGAGTTTGTGCCAAATTTGTTGCTGCTTATTTTATTGAAATATATGATAACCGTGGCTACAGCGTTGTTTCTGAGAGACGATGCGCTGCATTGAAATCCATTCTGTTTCTTTGTTTCATTTTTGATCACTGGCATGTTGAAAAAAGGCTTCTCACGCAAATAGGTAGTAAAAAAACAACAACCCACAATTCTATATATATATATATATATACACACACACACACATATATATATACACACATATACACACATATACATATATGTATTCACACACACGTACGTACGTACGTGCGTGCGTGTGTATATATATATATATATATATTGGATATTCGTTTTCCAGTCATATCCAAGATGGAGACAATAATTGCATGTTATATTTGGACATCAGAAGACAACTCGATCAGGTTTTCTCTTTCACGACTATCAAGTGCACATAAGTTGTCTTCCATGAAGGGTTTAAGCCGCAATAACTTTCTCGCGGACCGGCAGAAAATTGATGCTGACCTGCACCGGTCCGTGGACTGGCGGTTGGGAAACACTGCTGTAACAGATGTGAGGTGTATGCCTTGTCTTGCAACTCCTTGATAAGCAGGTATTTTGTTTGTTTGTTAGTTATCGCAGTATAAATGCCAAATAATGAGTACAATAGATGTAGGTTCCCTGAAGTTTTCCAATGAGTGTGTGTGTCTCAAGCTCTCTCTCTCTCTCTCTCTCTCTCTTGTCTCTCACTCTCTCTGGCACTCTCTCTCTCTCACACTCTCTCTCACTATCACTCTCAATCTCTCTCATTATCACTCTCTCTACGTGTCTCACTCTCATTCTTCTTCTTCTTTCGTTCGCTTTAAAATATTGTCTATATCTGCAATGTTGTCTCTTGTATAAACTTCACTGTCTTTTGTAGTTCACACACAGGTCCATAAAGTTTCTCTTCCAGTGTTGTTTCTATGGGCCAGTGAGATGTTCTCTGTATATCATATTCGGGGCAGTTTTGCAGTATGTGCTCTGCTGTCTGGGGCGCCTGTCCGCATGTACACATGAAGGTATCCACTGCATGACAATCTTGCGCTGGTTGCTGAGTTCAGACAGTAGAGCCTGTAGATCTGGCAGTTTCTCAAATTTAAGTGCTTGGAGTGCTGATTCTGCATCTGTAAGAAATACTACAGGTTGTGGACCGACATTGGTGTTCAACAGTTTCTCAGTTGCCACCTTGATTGCCTGTATTTCTGCATCATATATATATGACAGAATTTCCCAGTTGGTACTTTGACTGTATCCCTAATGTTGTTTGGGTATTCTATGTACACTCCCGCTGCAGAACCATGTATGGAGACAGCACAAAGCGCTCAGTTACAATCCTACCAAAGGATGAGAAAGAACCTGAACCAACATTGGAAGAAGTACGCTCTGCAATTAAAAGCCTGAAAAAGGGAAAATCCCCAGGATGCGATGATATCCCAGCAGAGCTACTACAAGCAGGAGGAGAGGCATGTGCTCGAGTCTACCACAAGCTGTGTAAACAGATATGGCACAGTGCAGAGTGGCCAGAAGCATGGAAGAAATCAATTTATATTCCCCTCCCCAAAAAAGGCAACCTGAAGCTGTGCACGAACTACCGAACTATCGCACTGATCAGCCATGCTAGCAAGATACTCCTGCGAATCCTATTAAGAAGGATAGAGAAAAGGTTTGAATCTGAAATTCACGTAGTCCAGGCAGGTTTTAGGAAAGACAGAGGGACCCGGGACCACATATTCAATTTAAGGAATATCTATGAAAAATGTAGACCTGTACACATGTTTCATTGATTACACTAATGCCTTCGACACGGTAAAACATCAAAATCTGTGGAGAATCATGAAGGAAATGGGGTTTCCTTTGCATATAGTCCATCTCATTGAAACATTATACCAAGATCAACAAGCCGCTGTCCGAGTATCTGGGCAAACATCAGATTGGTTTGCAGTACAAAAGGGAGTCCGACAGGGATGTATACTCTCACCTTATCTGTACAACATATATGCGGAATGTATAATGAGAAATGTCCGAGAAGATGAGAACATTGAAAGTTTCGACCCATTTACGATTGGGGGGTACGAGATTCCAGAGTTACGATATGCAGATGACACAGTGATACTATCAAGAAGTGCGGAAGGGCTAGAGCAGCTACTTTCAGCCGTTAATGGACATAGTAAAGATCAAAATCTGTTCATAAACATAAACAAAACAAAGATAATGACCAACGATAAAACACAATGTCAGCATACATTTACAGTGGGTGGTGAGGAAATAGATCAGATTACACATTTTGAATATCTAGGCTCCAGAATCGACAAAAATGGTGACTGCTCGAAAGAAATCAGAAGAAGACTAGCTATGGCAATGCAGAGACTGAACAGCCTGAAGAAATTATGGCAGGGCACCAACAAAACGATAAAAGTAAAAGTCTTGAGAGCCTGTGTTTTTCCTGTGGCAGCTTATGGCTGTGAAGCATGGACGATTACCAAAACTTCTAGACAAAGAATCGAATCCTTCGAGTCAAAATGTTACAGAAAGATCCTGAGAATACCCTGGACAGAGAAAAGAACAAATGTAGACATTCGGCAAGAGCTGAGCATAGAGGAGAACTGGTTTATCAATTCCATTTTGGCTAGAAAATGCAAATACTTTGGTCACATCAAGAGACACAACGGTCTTGAGAGGACGGTGATGGAAGGTATGGTGCCAGGCAAAAGAGGAAGGGGTAGACCAAGAAGACGATGGCACCAAGATATCCAGGAGTGCCTGAGTATGACAGTGGCGGAAGCTGGAGTTTTGGCAAGGGAACGAGTTTCTTTCAGACAGACTGTGATGGGAGCGACGTTCTACAAAGGACATGCTACATCAGAGACTCCCGCTCCACCATTCTTTACTGCATTTTGTGCTGACCCATCTGTGTATACTCTGATCCAGAGGTCTTGTGGGTATTCTTCATCCAGGAAATTGAGGATCACTATCCTACGTTGCACACTGTTCTGTTCATCCTTGTCTAATATTCCTTTCACTTTTGTTTGAATGCATACTGATAGTCCATGCTCTTCTCTCCAAGGGGTTTGTTCTGGCACAGACTTTAGGGGGATGTCAACTTCAGGTAGATCCATAATTTGCCTGCGAAGTCGTTTCGCCTGATGCATAAAACTACTTCTTTTCAGTCTTCCCATTGCTAAGTTTTGAAATCTGTCTTTCATTGGATGGCTCGGCATGCAGTGGAACGTTTCTGCCTGTGTTAATACCTTTGTGTCTCTGCGCTCTCTTAGTGCTTGTATCCTTCCCATTTTCTCCATCTCCACAATAGGTGTTGATTTCATTGCTCCTGTAATGACCCTAAGTGCCTGATTTTGCACCTTATCCACCTCTTTTAGGGTAGTGTTTGCTGCGGGGCACTACGCTGCTGATCCATATTCTAGATGTGGCCGTATACCTTGTTGGTGAACTTTGTTAAGTATTTTTCCACTAGCACCCCATGTGGTTCCACTTAATTTTCTCAGGATGGCTAACTTCCTCCTGGCTTTTTTGGCTGCCTTGTTGACGTGTTCCCTCCATGTCAACCTATCATCAAATGTAACTCCAAGATAAGTGGGTTGTTTATCTTCTTTAAGGTGTTCTCCATTTATCTTGATAACTCCAGCTTTTCGTTTTGGGGAGAGGGTGACAAGCGTAGTGCTACATTTTTCGGTGTTAATGTTTACACACCATCTGTTTGTCCATGAGGTCAAGGCATCAATAGCTCTTTGCAGCATTCTGGTGGCCACTGTTGCTTGTTGTGGCACAAGAAGGTTTTGGCTCTCAAGATACCACTGGAGCCTTAGGTTCCATTGTTGTACATATGCAGCTTGTGAGGCTGATTGGTCTATAGGTGGATGCCATGGAACTGTCTCTCCCTGGTTTTGAGAGTACCTGATGTCCAACAAATGTTGAAGATCTGAAGCAGCTTTGTTTTTGCTGCTGTTCCCAAGTTCTTGATCATCTCATTGGACACTCCGACTGTTCCTGGCGACTTTCTCATTTTCTCTCACTTTCAATCTCTCTCTGTGTCTCACTCTCTCACTCCCCCCCCCCCCCCAGTGTGTGTGTGAATGGATGTGCGTGTATATGAAGAAAATGAGGATAATAACGTGTGGTTATTAAAGAAGGGTGATCAAAAAAGTATCCGATCTTATGCTGGGAAAAACTAACCCAACTATTTAGTTCAAAACTGTTCTCCTTCTCCTCTTCTTCCTCGTTCGTCTTCAGACCTCGACGTCAATGAATCTAACGAAGGCACCAGTCGACTTGAGACTACATGCACTTCCATGCAGCTTCTCGTGGAAGGACACTGGCTGTTCCAAAATGCTACTTCTTGAATAGATATACGATGGGCAGGGCTAAAAAATGTGTTCTTCCGTCCTGAGAGCTGTGCCGCAGGTACATATGTCCGTAGTGCTAATCTTGAACTTTTCGACATTTGAGTGGGCTTCAAATGAAAATATTAAATAAGGGGGAAAAATTAGAAAAACCATGCCTTTGTATTGTAATTGTTGATATGATTTCTAAGGATATCAAGAGTGTCCTGCCTGTGCCATCACGGTGCAAATAAACATGACGTCATAATTGAAGTTAAAAGATGGCCGCCTATTAACATGCACAAAAGAAAAGCAGCGTTCTGTTATCCGGTTTTTTTATCAGCGAGGGGGTCAAACCTATACAAATTTATCGTCGAATGAAGTTCAAGTACTGTGATGCATGTCTTTTACTCCAGCAAGGGCAAATGTCGAGTAGGAAGTTCCAAAACTTCGGGAGTTCTGTGACAGACTGTTCACGACTGGGTCAGGTACACCGAGTAGTGACCCCAAAGTCGATTGCAGCCGTTGACCGCCTGGTAAAGAGAAGTCGAAGATTGACCGTGAGTGAAAGGCATGCATCCCTTTATCATGGACCAACGTCGACATATTCCAACAAGAAATTCTCGTCCATTCTCGCAGAATGTTTGACACCCCCAACAGTTAAAAAGTGGATTATTAGATGACGTCAATTCCTAAAAATTCGGTGCAAAAAATAGATATTTAATTTGTTTGGGGTTATTTAAGACGCAAGTGCCGACTACAGTAATCCCACGGGAGAGCAAAATGTTCTCCAATGAAAAACAGCAGCATGGAACATGATCTAAGAACTATCCCTCAGAGAAGCATGGATCCAGGTACATACGGATGTATCAGCAACTAGAGCAATGAAGAATGGAGGTGCAAGAGCCTATGTTGTCTACCCAGATAGAGGAAATGAAACCAACAGGTAATTTAATGCCAAATTCAGTTCAAACTACTCGGCTGAAGTACAGACACTAATTATTTGATGTAGAAATCATTACCAACACAGCAAGCCAATGCCAGCAGAGTGTATGGGGTGTCAGGGAGGGGTAGTACCTCTAGTGGCAGCCATGTCATTCCCTGTATTGGGTAGTTTGTCCATTATTGGTCCTCACCTGGCACTTAACTCTCACCTGTGGCTTCACGTAGCTGCCAGCATGCGGCAGCGTCCATACCCCGGGCAACGGTCTCGGCATGACCGGCTAAACCAAGTGAGGATAGCCGATTGGTCTAATAAATCCACGGTGATATAGGGCTCGTCTACCTAAGCATGTGAAGACTGTATTCGACGGACTGTGCAGAAGAAAAAACTGGCTGGTAAACAGGCGACTACCAGCAACTCGCTGTGGAGAGTTTGGAGCCATGCAAGACACAAAAGATCCCCTTGGTCGTCCACTGCATCCAGATTACTGCTCCAGTCGTCTTGATCATATCTTGCCACTGGATCAAATGGAACGAGAGAGTGAGACTGACGGTGTGTAACTATCGCTCACTTAAATCCAATTCACGCCATACTGTCATCTCATCACAAGGCAGATGACATTGTGGTCCTCTTCGAAAAGGATGGACAAACAGCAACCAGTAGGTTGCAATCCTTACAGATGCAATGTCAGTTCTGCAAGCCTTCAAGAATAAGAAACCGTCAGAGCTTAAAAGAGCCTTGGGCGAACGGAAAGCCAAGGGATTGTTAGTGCTACAGTGAATACCATCATGCTGTGGCATACCAGGATATTGGACAGCAGACAAATTAGCAAAGAAGGGAGTACAGGAGAACAAAAAGAACAAAAAATTACTTTCCAATACAAAAAAGACCCCTATCCAAACAATTAGGAAAGTCTACTACATGAGAGACAGCGATCACTGCCTTGATCGAGCCGAACAAGGGATTGTGTTCCGCGTACGAACCAGATTGAATGGCCCCTTACACGAGGTTAAATTGCTCCATGACCCATGCGTTTGTGCATGTAAATAGCACAGCAGGCAGCCGAAAATATCCCGCTATTCTTGTTGAATACGGACAATGAAAAAGCTCACTCTTCTGCGCCCTGAAAAAGGCGTTACATGGAGGGTTGCAGGGGCTTTCCTCAAATAGTGAGATGGGGTCCTCCAGGTGGTTGTGCTATGTTTGGTTACATCTGCGTGTCGCTCACTACGACAGGGAATCACTTCCATCCCCACCGCGTTAACCAGACTGTCATAAAACATCCCATGTCCAGGGAGAATACTGCGTGGAGGTGAAGTATAGGGGTCTTGGTTAGTATATTTCGCCTGTCCCTGAGTGGTGGGGGGCGGGGGGGGGGGGGGGAAGAAGGGGCGTAGGACAGAAGTGTGTAAGGGATAATACTTCACGGTGAGAGACAGCCACATCCTTGATGGCCAGGATCCTATTTGGTTCCCCCACTTCTGTCTAGCTCATAGAGTCTGCATGTGTACGGCTTTGGCTTGCTGGCTAAACTACGTGAGTGAAACGACAAGAAGGGGAGTTTACCCCTGACTAGTACACACAGCTGTTGGTGGAAGAGGTAGAAGATCGACCTGGTCGACAACCACACTGAAGGTGGGAGCTGGAAACGTCTGATATTGGGCTAAGGGTTAACCAGAGATCGTACTTTGAAAGCGGTCGGAACAACGTTCAAAAAGCAATGGCAATCTACTGGACGTAAAATGTCAAGAAACCTATGACAGTCGTTAGAAAGATCTGATGGTGAGATCCTCAGGCCAGGCAGATCATCGACGCCAACTGAAAAGAGGCCGCTTTCAGTACCAGTACAAGTAATAGAAATGACGGCCTAAAGCCCGACTGCATTACAGTGCACAACTCTGAAATGGGACCAAAAACTAATCTAAAAATAGGCACCTGGAACGTCAGGAGCCTATACTAGGGCAAGTTGTTTATGATTGGAGAAGAGATGGAGAGAAATAAGATAGATGTTCTACGAGTCTCTGAACACAGATGGGTCGGTATAATGCACTGTATCAGCACATCAGAAGAAACATTAATATACTCTGGGACGGACAAGGGTGAAAAAAGCTGGGTCCGCTTCATTGTGTCAGAGAGGACGAAACTTTCACCCCTCGGTAACAATCCAGTTAACGACCGAATAATTGTAATCAGACTAAAGAGAGAGACCACACAATTAACAATAATTCAAGTTTATCAGCAGCTGCTGATTGTGAAATGGAAGATTTCTATGACACAAGCAACAATGGAAAATGTAGAAAAAGAGAGACATCTTGATCATCACTGGACATTTTAATGCGAAAGTTGGAGAGGAAAAAGCCGAAGAAGAGAGAAGTGTACGAGGACCTTTTGGTTTCGGACACATAAATGAACGAGGAGAAAAACTGGTTTAATTCTGCATGGAAAATAACCTTTCCATTGCCAATACCTTATTTAAACAACACCCGCGAAGACTATACACGTGGACTTCCACCTGATGGTAACAGCAGAAATCAAATAGATTACATCCTGGTTCAACAAAGATGGAGGTCAAATGTGTTGGCAACCAAACCGCTGCCAGCAGCGGACTGTGATAGGGACCACGACTTACTGTTTGCAGTTTTCAAGACAAGACTTCGTAAGATTAACAAATGTTTCCAGCCAATACGCATCGATGTAACAGCAATACCTACTGAATTCAACATCAAAGTAGAAAACACATTTGAGGCGTTGCTGGCGGCACATGGAGAGATGACATCTGATGAGTCGACAACATACGCAAGGGATATTTTAATCTCGACTTCGAACGAAATTATTTCTAGGTTCTCGCACAAGAAACAGAGCTATATATCATATGAAGCACTGAAACTCATTGAAAAAGGAAACAATTAAAACAAATGGGAAGCCACGGGACCAATACAGCATATAACAACTGCGCAAGAAAAGTTAGAAGAGAAATAGGAAAATATAAAAGAAAATACATAGTAGACACGTGTAAGGACATACATAGAAAATCGATAGCAACAAGGCAGGGCGAGAGATGCCTTTAAGGCGATAAGAACACTGACAAGGGAATTCCGTACAGTTCCGCATGTTATCAACGACAAAGAAGATAACACATTAACGAAAACCAAAGACATACTGAATAGATGGAGAGAGTACTGCAGAACCATGTATGGAGATAGCACAAAGTGCTCAGTTACAATCATACCAAACATATGAAGAAAGTACGCTCAGCAATCAAAAGCCTGAAAAAGGGAAAGTCCCCAGGATGTGATGATATCCAAGAAGAGTGGCCAGAAGCATGAAAGAAATCAATTCATATTCCCCTCACCAAAAAAAGGCAAACTAAAGCTGTGCACAAACTACCGAACTATCGGGCTAATCAGTTACCCTAGCAAGATACTAATGCGGATCATATTAAGAATAATATATTTTAAAAAAATAAGGTTTGAATCTGAAATTCACAAAGTCCAGGCAGCTGTTAGAAACGACAGAGGGACCAGGGACCACATATTCAATATTAGGATTATCTACAAAAAAATGTAGAGAGTTTAATGTAGACCTGTACACATGTTTCATTGATTACACCAAGGACTTCAATACGTTAAACATCAAAATCTGTGGAACATCATGAAGGAAATGGGGTTTCCTGTGCACATTACACATCTCATTAAAACATTATACCAAGATCAACGAGCGGCTGACCCAGTATCTGGACAAACATCAGATTGATTCGCACTAGAAAAGGCAGTAAGGCAGGGATGTATCCTCTCACCTTATCTATATAACATCTATGAGGATGTATCATGAGAAATGTTAGAAAATATGAGAACATTGACAGTTTTTATACATTTTACGATTGGCGAGTACGAGATTACAGAGTTACGATTCGCAGACGACACAGTGATGCTATCAAGAAGTGCAAAAGAGCTAGAGCAGTTAATTTCAGGTGTAAATAGATCAAAACCTGTCTATAAACATAAACAAAATAAAGATAATGACCACCGACAAAACACAATGTCAGCATACATTTACAGTGGGTGGTGAGGAAATAGATCAGATCACGCATTTTGAATATCTGGGCTCCAGAATTGACAAGAATGACGACTGCTCGAATAAAATAAGAAGAAGACTAGCCATGGCAATGCAGAGACTGAACAGCCTGAAGAAATTATGGCAGAGCACCAACAAAACGACAAAAGTGAGTCTTGCGAGCCTGTGTTTTTCCTGTGGCTGCGAATCATGGACGATTACCAAAAGTTCTAGACAAAGAATTGAATCCTTCGAATCAAAATGTTACAGAAAGATCCTCAGAATACCATGGACAGAGAAAAAGACAAATGTAGACATTCGGCAAGAGTTAAGCATAGAGGAGAACTGGTTTATCAATTCCATTTTGAACAGAAAATGTCAATACTTTGGTCACATCAAGAGACACAACGGTCTTGAGAGAACTGTGATGGAAGGTATGGTGCCAGGCAAAAGAGGCAGTGGTAGACCAAGAAGACGATGGTACCAAGATATCCAGGAATGCCTGGCCATGACTGTGGCGGAGGCTGGAGTTTTGGCAAGGGAAAGAATTTCTTTCAGACAGACTGTGATGGGAGCGACGTTCTAAAAAAAGGACATGATGACCCTGAGTAACATTGTTCGATCAGTATGTTTTGCCCGACCAGACGTTAGTCCTCTTTTTCCAACATATCCTGCAATACTGTTATATGCTAAGCTATACTTACATACTGAGCACACGCACCTCTACACGACGCTGTTTGAACTCTTCCCCACTGCAACCGTATTTCAGAAAACTGGACTTTCATTTTTAGCACGACGAAGAAGAAGAAGAAGTAGAGGAAAAAGAGGAAGAAGAAGCCACTATGCTATCAATGTCAAAACTGGACATTAACATGAAATGAAAAACGCTACATCGTAAAAACAGAAATGACATGTCTGCCGAGGCGGCGTGGGCTAGTGGTTATGTGACACTGCTCACAATCTGAAGGTGCGGGTTCGCTCCCCATCACAGCACCGGCCGTTACCTCGGGTTAGCAAACGCTTAGAAAATGCAGAAGGAAGCCGACGCTTACATAAAATGCATGCCGAAGTCGGATGCACTGGGTCGACAGGCGCAAAATAAAAACATAGTGCAACGCACACCGCCTTGTGGAGCAGAGAAATAAGGCGAACGCAAAAATATTTTAAAAAACAATAATGCCTGCGAACAATAGTGGGCGTAACAAGGCGAGACATGATCAGAAACAATATCAGGAGACTAATAGGAACAACACCAGAATTAGACTACATCAAAAGGCAGCAACTAAAATGTTTTGACCACGTAACAAGGCTACCACGACATAGCCCTACCAAACAATCAACGCTATTTAGATACAACGGATTCAAAGCTAAGGCAGACCACAAAAAGGTGGCTTACAGAAATATCTGAGGCGGTAAATGCTACTGTGCGTGAGGCACACAGACGAGCTAGTTCTAGAGATGTCTTCATAACCTGACACTGAAAGGCATAAATGGATAAGCGAAAAGAAAGAAAGAAAGAAAGAAAGACAAAGAAGGAGAAGAAGAAGAAGAAGATATTCGTTAACTTTGACATTGAAGAGAAGCTCAAATCCATTCATTTGTATCCAACCTGCTATGTTTTAGGGCCGTATTATGTTCGCCCTCACACTCTTCGAGTCATCCTGGAATATCGATATCGTTTCAGTTCTAATGTTGGCGGTTCTGTGATTAGCTGTTCAATCATGCTTGTGAATTCTTCTTCTTCTTCGTCTTTCGCTTATCTTGTTATGCCTTTCAGCGTCAGGTTATGAAGAGATCTCTAGAACGGGTCTTTCTGTATGTCTCGTCCACAGTGACATTCACCGCCTCAGATGCAAGTGAATGTAGGTCTAAAAGGTCAGTTATATTTGGGATTACTTACCCTAGCCACCGGATCTGTACCAGTGCAAGAGCTGACTAAAGCAGGATTGTGCATGGGACTGGCAATCTCATCATATCACAACCATTGCTATGAAAGCGCACTTCAAATGACTGGTATCATACTTTCCTAAAAGATAAGAGTAAGCCATATTGAGTGGTCTCGAAATAAGGTGTCCGCCTCGGAACCGGAGGTCGCGTGTTCGAATCACGGTGAAGACCGGTATTTTTTCACGCAGATCTTCTGGTAAAAATTCCCGTGAGCTCTGGGTAGTGAGATCTGACTCCCGTGTTCAGTGTCGAGCACGTCAAAAATTCCTTGGCAGTTGGAAATCGAAAATAGTAAGCTTAACGGCGGCTGCCTGTACAAAATTCAAATTAAAAATCTACCCAAGTTATTTGTACCTTTCCCCAGATGGGTTGTATATAGCTATAGATGGCGGCTTACTAGCTGCGAGTCTACTTAGCTCTAGTGTTTGAGTCTATTAAGATTGACTCGCACCTCGGTTTTTTAATAAAACATCCAAGAAACTGGTTGTATACAGACTCTCTAGTCTTCTAAACCAGTATAAAGACGTTAAGTAACGTTAAGTGAGGTTACTGCACAATTATCATGTTCTTGGTATAAGACATTTTTGTTCAAAAGCTTCAAACCTTTTCTTAAGTGTGTGTATTGGTCCACGTTTCACATCCGTACATTGCCACCGGAAAGATGCAAGGTCGTATGATTTTTATTTTCATTTCTCTGCCATAGGTTTCGCAATTTATTCAACATGTGCATTGCCATATCAATTATCCTTTTGACTTCCTTCAGTCAATCTCCATTGTTGCTTATAATTGAGCCGAGATACTTGAAGCTTCTGACTTTTTAAAAAAAATGTTAATGCTACAGGAAAGTGCTCAAAATACCAATGGATAGCGAAAAAGAAAATACAGATATCCTAAAAGAACTTCATGTCGATGAAAATTGGTTAGTAAAGAATATATTGTACAGAAAACGTTATTTTTTGCCACATCAAACACCATAATGGCCTGGAGAGAACGATGCTGGAGGTTATTGTACACGGAAAGCGGGTCAGAGGCAGACCCAGGAGAAGATGAACACAGGGCATCACGGAGGTCGTGAAGATGACAGCGACAAAAGCGAGAGTTCTGGCCATCAGAGACCGAGAGTCTTACAGCGGCTGTTGTGAGAGCAACGTTCTGCATGCTTAATGATGATGGTGTAAGACAACAGACTGTATGGAATTGAAAGGCGAGTGACTTCGTCAAAAAAGGTTACAAATTAGCTCAACAGCAGAGGATGAAATGTTAAAAATGTCGTATGAGAAATCGGTTTTTGTGCGGTGAAGAGTGCATTACTCCCAAGCCACGTCTTACTTACTTCCAGATAACCGTTCGAGTTCGGTGTCCAATTGGAGCAGGATTTTTCCCCGATCGATAAACGGTTCTTGAGGTCGACTCAGGTTAAAGTTGTCTACAACAGTGTTTCCCAACCTTTTTACACTCGTGAACCGGTGAGAATCGGGGATATTGTTCAGAAGTCGGTGAGAATCGGGGACAGTGTTCAGACCCGTGAGAATCGGGGACAGTGTTCACAGACCGGTGAGAATCGGGGACGTTGTTCACAGACCCGTGAGAATCGGGGATGTTGTTCACAAGTCGGTGAGAATCGGGGACAGTGTTCAGACCCGTGAGAATCGGAGACAGTATTCACAGACCGGTGAGAATCGGGGACGTTGTTCACAGACCGGTGAGAATCGGGGATGTTGTTCACAGACCCGTGAGAATCGGGGATGTTGTTCACAAGTCGGTGAGAATCGGGGATGTTGTTCACAGACCGGTGAGAATCGGGGACGTTGTTCACAGACCCGTGAGAATCGGGGATGTTGTTCACAAGTCGTTGAGAATCGGGGATGTTGTTCACGGACCGGTGAGAATCGGGGATGTTGTTCAGAAGTCAGTGAGAATCGGGGACGTTGTTCACGGACCGGTGAGAATCGGGGACAGTGTTCATAGACCGTGAGTATTGGGGACACTGTTCACAGACCCGTGAGAATCGGGGACGTTCTTCAGAAGTCGGTGAGAATCGGGGACAGTGTTCACAGACCCGTGAGAATCGGGGACACTGTTCACAGACCCGTGAGAATCGGGGACAGTGTTCACAAGTCGGTGAGAATCGGGGACAGTGTTGACAAGTCGGTGAGAATCGGGGAGTGTTCACAGACCCGTGAGAATCGGGGACAGTGTTCACAGACCCGTGAGAATCGGGGACAGTGTTCACAAGTCGGTGAGAATCGTGGACACTGTTCATAAGTCGGTGAGAATCGGGGACAGTGTTCACAAGTCGGTGAGAATCGGGGACAGTGTTCACAAGTCGGTGAGAATCGGAGACAGTGTTGACAAGTCGGTGAGAATCGGGGAAAGTGTTCACAAGTCGGTGAGAATCTGGGACAGTGTTCACAAGTCGGTGAGAAAGGGGACAGTGTTCACAAGTCGGTGAGAATCGGGGACAGTGTTCACAAGTCGGTGAGAATCGGGGACAGTGTTCACAAGTCGATGAGAATCGGGGACAGTGTTCACAAGTCGGTGAGAATCGGAGACAGTGTTCACAAGTCGGTGAGAATCGGGGACAGTGTTCACAAGTCGGTGAGAATCGGGGACAGTGTTCACAGACCCGTGAGAATCGGGGACAGTGTTCACAGACCCGTGAGAATCGGGGACAGTATTCACAGACCCGTGAGAATCGGGGACAGTGTTCACAGACCCGTGAGAATCGGGGACAGTATTCACAGACCCGTGAGAATCGGAGGCAGTGTTCACAGACCCGTGAGAATCGGGGGCAGTGTTCACAGACCCGTGAGAATCGGGGGCAGAGTTCACAGACCCGTGAGAATCGGGGACAGTATTCACAGACCCGTGAGAATCGGGGACGTTGTTCACAGACAGGTGAGAATCGGGGACATTGTTCACAGACAGGTGAGAATCGGGGACATTGTTCACAGACAAGTGAGAATCGGGGACACAGTTCTCAGACCCGTGAGAATCGGAACATTGTTCACAGACAATTGAGAATCGGAAACATTTTTCGCCGACCAGTGAAAATCTGAAAAATTGTTCACAGACCGGTGAAAATAGTAAACAATTGTTCAAGGACATGAGGGAAAATATGAAAAAAATTGTTCACGGATCGGTGAAAATAGGAATAGTAAAATGTTTCAGACTGAAAGACAAACAATTCCAATTTTATTTACTCGTACATAGTATTTGATATTAGTTGTTAAATCTAATATTATAAAATGAAAATTCCGTTCAGTTTTAAAAGAACACAGAATGCAAGCAGTAAATAGATAAGGGGTTCAGCGGCATTTTCCTTTCTTCGCGGACCGGCAGGATATTTCTGCAGATCATGGACCGGCGATTGGGAAACACTGTTGAAATGTTCCTTTCTTCGCGGACCGGCAGGATATTTCTGCAGATCATGGACCGGCGATTGGGAAACACTGTTGAAATGTTTGTATTGCGTGTTCGTGTGTGATAGTCATTTTGAAAGTCATATTGAATTTTCTCTACACAATCCGTTCTCAAGCAGATATCATGTAAAATCTATGATAATCACGTTCCAGCATCTGCATTAGTACACACCTCAATGGCCAGTCAATTCCCAGGTAAGCAACAGAAGGTGGAGATGGAGTGGTATGCAGCTGGGCGGAACTAGTGAAACCATCGTCCTTGATCAGTACTGACCCTCTGATCAGGAAAGAGCTGGCCAATGACAACCCCCAGATCCATCAGCCGAGACCCCTATAGTGCCAGCATGATTGCGCGGGGCTGACTTCGTGTGGGGCATGAACATCCCCATCGTCCGCTGGTCACTTTGTGAATAAACTACACGACTGGAATGTAACACTGGTTGTCTACAGACTCTTCTGGGGTTGCTGTGGTCAGGAGGCAAGACACTCGCCTCCCAAAACGATGAATAGAAACGGTGTGCGATCGAATTCCGCGAGTTTTAAAGTGACACCTTGATCTCACGAGAAGTGAGACCAAGGTGCCTGAATCATGAGTTGCCTCCAGTCGTCATTATTTATGTTGTGCCACTGGTCCAAGGCAGCTTAGGACCAGAGAGTGAGGTTGATGACCAGCGCAGTTTCTTCGTCACTATAATCCAAAAACAGTTCGTTACATCATCAAGACAAAACCGTCTGTTGATATCGCCATCTTCGCTTGCGATAGGCAACTAATAATAATAATAAAAGTCAAACAAAGACAGTTGATAAATTTATCAAATAGAAGAAAAATTTAAAAAAGCACGAAAGTTATATTTGGTGAAAGGTTTCCGTCGAAACTGGCACTCAGTCACCTCGTATGTTATTCCTGTCTGATCAATGACGTCACAGACTTTTAAGGAGAGAAAGTCCCAGACAGAGGGGGTTTAGGCTGGTCCTCATTACGTGGCTTTCAGATTCAAACTACCCTGAGGACCGCACCAAATTAAGTTAATGTGCCAAAGGCCGACGTAATACAATTTCGAAGTCTTAAAACCGTGTGAGGAAATTATCCAATGTCCAACGACCGTGTTAAGACTTTGATGGTCAAGCGGCAATACCACAGTAACACGTATATAGGTACACAATTTAACGTCTGCTATTTGAAAAACATACTGATCGGACATGTTAGTCAGGGTCAAGTAAAATATACTGATCGGACATGTTAGTTAGAGTTAGGCAAAACATACTGATCGGACATGTTAGTCAGGGTCAGGTAAAATATACTGATCAGACATGTTAGTCAGGGTCAGGTAAAATATACTGATTGGACATGTTAGTCAGGGTAAGGTAAAATATTCTGATCAGGCATGTTAGTCACAGTCAAGCAAAACATACTGATTATGCATGTTAGTCAGAGTCAGGCAACAACAACCTGATTAGGCATATTAGTCAGAGTTAGGCATAACTTATTGACTGGACCTAAACCTTCGCAAACGTGAATATAATCATCTTCTTCTATATTTCTGTATTTTTCTATGTCAACTTATTATTTAAAATAAACTTATATCGACATGTCCGCCTCTTAACCAGAAATGGAATGTCCCATCACAGTCATCAGCTTTCAAATCCGTACGATGGGAACCCATGGAACTCTATTTGGAGGGAATTAAAAGGCAAGTACACTTGTTTATTTTTTCATCTGACTTAATGTCCTGACGTGCTGATCATCCAATTTATTTTCTATTTAAGGTCAGGTCAGGTCATCCCGTAACCGGTGAGGTCGTTGGGGCACACAGGAAGACATCCTCACAACACCACGCCACCCTTCTCTGTTAGCGGCCGCTGCCTGTTCCTCTTCTGGTCGGAGATTGGTCCATTCTTTTATGTTGTCCTCCCACCTCTTTTTTTGGACGACCTCTTCGTCGTCTGCCTTGCACCTTTCAGTGCAGGATCGTATTTGCAAGACCATTTGATCTCGACGTGTGACCATACCAAGCGAGTTTTCTTCTTTTGACCGTTGCCAATAGGTCTTCAAAAGGCCCTATTGTTGTTGTAATTCTATCTCGTTTTCCTCATTTGTAACTCGATCTTTGTACGTGAGGTTTAAAAGTCTTCGGAAACATCTCATTTCCAAGGCCCGTATCCTTCGCTGAAGATCAGCTGTAACTGTCCATGTCTCAGAAGCATAGAAGAATATTGACAGGACCACATGACCAGTGTACGCATTAATCAGATTTTCGTGCATAGTGCCTTTTTCTATTGTCTATTTAGCTTATTGAGTTATGATTCCATACTTTTCAGGATGTGCTGTAAATTTTTTCTTCGTTTGTCCTCAATCTCTCGCTACCTAGCTCTGAAAAGGATGCAGTCCAGAGAACGGGATACGTTGTGTTGTAGTTTAAAGCTTGACTGCGATATTTGCACCTTTCGGCCCGACACATCCGACGTCAGCAGAACCTGTAAATTGATGCATGGTTTACAGTTTGTTTGTTTTTTTGTTTTTGCGTTTGCCTTATTTCTCTAATCCCCAAGGCGGTATGCGTTACACTGTGGTTTTTATTTTGCGCCTGTCGGCCCAATGCATCCGACTTCAGCATGCTTTTATGTAAAGGTCTGCTTCCTCCTGCATTTTCTAAGGGTTTGCTTCATCCGGGTAACGGCCGGTGCTGTGATGGGGATCGAATCCAGCACCTTCTGGTTGTGAGCCGTGTTACTTAACCACTAGCCCACGCCGTCCCCTCATGGCTTACAGTGACAGCAGACAAGTCAGCGAGGAGAGGGTTTGTACGCGTAACAGAAGTCGAAAAATCCTACAATGAAGTCTCAATCCAACTCTACAAGCCTGATGACTAAGTCTACTATGGTGTACACAGTTTACACACCATAATATGTGCAGCACAGCTGATATGGGCTGGCCATGCGGTACGCATGTCGGATCAACGTCCACCAAAAGAGCTGCTCTATGGTGAACTTCAAAATGGCAAGAGAGCAAGCGGTGGGCAGCGAAAAAGGTACAATGACACACTAAAGAGATCACTGATCCAGTACGGTATCTTTTCTTCTTCTTGTGATCGATCGCATCATAGATGTTTACACCATCAGGCGAGTTTCCCCGTTGAACTTGACCGTTGACTGTAGTTGTTCTATAGCTCCATACAGCTTTGGTTGTAGTGACGAATCATGTGGCCAGTGTATCCTCCTTAACTGACCATACCGAGGACAGTCCTGTAAAACATGCACTGCAGTTTGTTCGCCTGTCCCACGTGTACACAGAGGCGAAGCTGACAGACGAAGCCTGTACTTGTGTTTATTCAGTCTATTGTGCCCAGTCCTGAGGCGAAGAATGATAGTCTGTCCTTGCCGGCCAGGGGTGTGGTATTCATCGTTGGGTTGGTTCTGTTCTCTTCTGACAGCCTGGACAACTTTCTTGGTTGGTTCTGTTCTCTTCTGACAGTCTGGACAACTTTCTTGGTTCTGTTCTCTTCTGACAATCTGGACAACTTTCTTGGTTGGTTCTATTCTCTTCTGACAGTCTGGACAACTTTCTTGGTTGGTTCTGTTCTCTTCAGACAGCCTGGACAACTTTCATGGTTCTGTTCTCTTCTGACAGTCTGGACAACTTTCTTGGTTGGTTCTATTCTCTTCTGACAGTCTGGACAACTTTCTTGGTTGGTTCTGTTCTCTTCTGACAGTCTGGACAACTTTCTTGGTTCTATTCTCTTCTGACAGTCTAGACAACTTTCTTGGTTGGTTCTATTCTCTTCTGACAGTCTGGACAACTTTCTTGGTTGGTTCTGTTCTCTTCTGACAGCCTGGACAACTTTCTTGGTTCTGTTCTCTTCTGACAGTCTGGACAACTTTCTTGGTTGGTTCTGTTCTCTTCTGACAGTCTGGACAACTCTCTTGGTTGGTTCTGTTCTCTTCTGACAGTCTGGACAACTCTGTTGGTTCTGTTCTCTTCTGACAGTCTGGACAACTTTCTTGGTTGGTTCTATTCTCTTCTGACAGTCTGGACAACTCTCTTGGTTGGTTCTGTTCTCTTCTGACAGTCTGGACAACTTTCTTGGTTGGTTCTGTTCTCTTCTGACAGCATGGACAACTTTCTTGGTTGGTTCTATTCTCTTCTGACAGTCTGGGCAACTCTCTTGGTTCTGTTCTCTTCTGACAGTCTGGACAACTCTCTTGGTTGGTTCTGTTCTCTTCTGACAGCATGGACAACTCTCTTGGTTAGTTATGTTCTCTTCTGACAGCATGGACACATTTCTTGGTTGGTTCTGTCTCTTCTGACAGTCTGGACAACTTTCTTGGTTAGTTCTGTTCTCTTCTGACAGCCTGGACAACTCTCTTGGTTAGTTCTGTTCTCTTCTGACAGCATGGACACATTTCTTGGTTGGTTCTGTTCTCTTCTGACAGCATGGACATATTTCTTGGTTGGTTCTGTCTCTTCTGACAGCATGGACACCTTTCTTGGTTGGTTCTGTTCTCTTCTGACAGCCTGGACAACTCTCTTGGTTCTGTTTTCTTCTGACAGCCTGGACAACTCTCTTGGTTCTGTTCTCTTCTGACAGTCTGGACAACTCTCTTGGTTGGTTCTGTTCTCTTCTGACAGCCTGGACAACTCTCTTGGTTGGTTCTGTTCTCTTCTGACAGCCTGGACAACTCTCCTGGTTGGTTCTGTTCTCTTCTGACAGCCTGGACAACTCTCTTTTTCTCCAAGTTTGTGATTTCGCTGTCTTCCTGTTCACATTCTCATTCCCTCATTGCAAGTCCATCTGCCCTCTCATTTCCAGGCACTTTACAGTGGGATGGCAGCCACTGGAGTGTAGTTCGCTTTCCAGTAGTTTACCACCCTTAAGAGCTTCTTGCACAGATAATGCGTCTGTGAAGATGAATACTTGGTGGCAATCAGAACTGCTGTTCTGGATCATGTTGGTAGCCTGTTTGAGAGCTTGAACCTCAGCCTGTTTGAGAGCTTGAACCTCAGCCTGTTTGAGGGCTTGAACCTCAGCCTGTTTGAGAGCGTGAACCCCAGCCTGTTTGAGGGCTTGAACCTCAGCTGTATAGTTGGAGCAAAATTTACCAGTCGCAACACTCCTTGTCTCACAATCGTCCTCAGAGTATGTTATAATACCAGAGTCTCCATTCGTGCCAGCATTCGTTGCTGATCTTCTGTGCAGGCATGTATCCACGATTGTTGCTGATCCATCTGTGTAGGCATGTATCCACGATTGTTGCTGATCCATCTGTGTAGGCATGTATCCACGATTGTTACTGATCCATCTGTGTAGGCATGTATCCACGATTGTTGCTGATCCATCTGTGTAGGCATGTATCCACGATTGTTACTGATCCATATGTGTAGGCATGTATCCACGATTGTTACTGATCCATCTGTGTAGGCATGTATCCACGATTGTTTAAGATAGTTTTCTTCGATCATACTCAGTGTAGCAGTTCGCTTGTGCAGCTCGTTCTAGTCGTGTCCCGTCGTGAGACCCGTGACTGATGTATTTATCTGTATGGTTTCATTGTCCCCTTTCCATGGTATTGGGTACAGGGCGGTATTAACTACGATTCCTGGGAAAGAATCGCCATCAGTTGCATGGACTGGCGCAGCACTATTGCTGAGGGCGTTCAGAGACTTGAGGCACCAAAGATAGATGAGGCTATCCAGAGACAATCGCTCCGCAAGTCTGCTCATATAAACCCTTCTTCAACCGCGATGTCTTATTTTCCTGTACAAAGTGCAACAGACAATTCAAGGCTCAGATTGGTTTATTTAGCCATCTTCGAACTCAAGCAAATAGTGAATGCTGACAAAGTGGTCCTCATCGATTTACGATGAACGAACAACATAACACAGTGTTGTTATATCGTACACTGCGCGGGACATCTAAGTGTTAAGAGGTCCACGGGATTGACACTGTTGAACTAATAAAGACCTCCAACTTTCAGACTATTTTTAAGATGTCTGGAAATACAAGAAGAAAAATACACCTCCCCCCCCCCCCTTCCCTCTCCCGGGCCCCCTTTCAGGGCCTCAGTTCGAGAACCTAATCATCCAGCCGTCTAGCCATCCCGAACTGCATGACCTTAACGCGCCAGCCCTCATGCCCCAATTCTGGTAACCTCTTACTCTTCTAGCGAAATAGAGGCGAAGTTACTCATTATTTCGCCCGGTCTTCCTCAACAAACACAAGTTCTAGTTTAAATTGGGGAGAAACGCCAGGGATGGCGTATTTATTGGCGAGTAGGCGGAGGTAGTTCTACAAAGTGGAATAATAGTGTTCCGAGGTCACAGCGTATGTTGGAAACGTAGAACAAAAACTGCGTGTTGGATACAATAATAGCATTTCTGAGATAATAGAATTACATTTCAAACAATAGTAGCAAGTCTGAGACAATAATAGTTAGTCTGAGGCAATAGTAGTTAGTCTGAGACCGCAGTAAGTCTGAATAAATAGTAGTAAGTCTGAGACAGCAGTAAATCTGAGACAATAGTAGTTAGTTTGAGACAGCAGTAAGTCTGAATAAATAGTAGTAAGTCTGAGACAAAAAGTGTGACTCAACGATTGTATTTCTGAGATAGCTTCATTTTCGGAAAAATAGTAGTAAGTCTGAGACAATAGTAGTAAGTCTGCGGCAATAGTAGTAAGTCCGAGACAAAAGTAATAAGTCAACTATTGCATTTCTGAGACAGCTTCATTTTGGGAACAGTAGTGGCAAGTCTGAGACAACAGAAGTAAATGAGACAATAGTAGTTAGTCTGAGACAATAGTACTTTGAGACAGCAGTAAGTCTGAGACAATGGAAGAAAATGAAACAATAGTAGTTAGTCTGAGACAATAGTAGTTAATCTGAGACAGCAGTATGTCTGAGACAATGGAAGAAAATGAAACAATAGTAGTTAGTCTGAGACAATAGTAGTTAATCTGAGACAGCAGTAAGTCTGAGACAATGGAAGAAAATGAAACAATAGTAGTTAGTCTGAGACAATAGTAGTTAATCTGAGACAGCAGTATGTCTGAGACAATAGCAGTAAGTCTGAGACAATAACAGTAAATCTGAAACAATAGTAGTAAGTCTGAGATAATAGTAGTAAGTCTGAGACAGTAGTTAAGTCTGACATAATAGTAGTCAGTCGGACAATTACAGTAAGTCTGATATGATAATAGTAGTCAATCTGAGATAATAACAGTATTTCCGAAACAATATAAATATTTATGAGAAAGCGTGGCGTTTGGGAGAACATAATTGCATTCCGCATGATTCCTTCCTACCCTGTACCATGGCCGAGAGTACCTATACAGTAGAGTTTCAACAACAACAGGCCTACATGAGAACTCGTCGTGCCAGACAGTCATAACCAATTGCAAACCCAGACTTGTGTCGATGCAGAAGGCAATAGCATGAAGATGTGGACATTAGGAAGTGAAACTGCAGATAGGTCTCAGTCGATATTTTCAGGTATTT
Organism: Ariolimax columbianus; assembly: GCA_036924085.1. Classification (NCBI taxonomy): domain Eukaryota; kingdom Metazoa; phylum Mollusca; class Gastropoda; order Stylommatophora; family Arionidae; genus Ariolimax; species Ariolimax columbianus. The sequence continues at coordinate 18,208,308 of JAVGWX010000015.1, read as the reverse complement.
ACGCTGAAATATTACCCACGGGGTAATAATGTGAGGTTCGACGTGATCTCCGTAGTAGTGAGCGACACGCAGATGAGGCCAAGCATAGCACAACCGCCTGGAGGACCCCGGTCCACCTTCATCAGCACGCTCGGGATGTGAGGAAAGCTTCTGTAACCCGCCACTTAACGTCCTTTTCAGGGCGCACAAAAGAGTAACCTACTCATTGTGGCCATTCGCAAACAACAACAGACTCTGCAGAATCTTCTAAACCAGTATTAAGACGTTAAATTCCCGCCGAAGACGGATGTGTCGGACCGAAAGGTGCAAATATCGCAGTCAAGCTGTAAACTAGCGACATAACGCATTCTGTTCTCCGGGCTACATCCTTCTACTTGCAAAGGCCTGTTCTGGGCTTGGTAGTAGGAGTTTGAGAACGAACGCAGAAGAATAAGACGTTAAGTTAAACAGTCTCCGTCATGAACCTCGCAGGGCTAGAAGCTGATCAGTTGATCGAAGAAGAGGAAGAAGAAGATAAGAGGGTGCTGACAGAAAAACTTCTAATGAACAACAGTGGAAGAGGAAGCTAGAGAGTTTGGTACTTGATTGACAGAACGTGAAGACAGGATACTACTGGACAGCAAGGATGCTCTACATCGTTTACTATTTAGGGGCCTTTATCTTTATCTCTTAAGAGCGGCAAAGATGGCGCCCTACCGGCTGCGGATCTACATTGCTCTGGTGCTTTAGTTCATTATGGATGCCGTCAGGCCACTGATTTGCCTGGAATTCACACTATTCTTCTTCTTCTTCTTCTTCGTGCGCTGTCAAACGTCAACCTGTACTTTTTCGAAGAAAGCAGCTGTCATCCTGAGGCTGTCGACACTGCCATAGAGATTGTCTAGTGTTGCCACTGGTGATGGCCACATGTGCTTTCTCTGGTCCTCGTATGTCGGGCAATTTTGCAGCAGATGTTCAGCGATCATTTTCCCAGTACCGCACGTGCATTCGTCAGTGCCACCTATCTTCAGTTTATTGAATAGGTGGTACCTCAGTCTGTTGTGGCCTGTGCGGAGTCTGAAGACCACGACCTGCTCTCTTCTGTTCAACTGGTAATACGCATCGTTTTTTGTGTAGCCAGTATGTTCTGTTTCCCATTTGGTCATGTATCTGGCCCTAATGAGCCTTTTGGACTCTTCGTACGTCATACTAGAATCTGGTTGTGGAAGTCTTGCACCTTATTTTGCCAGTGTGTCTGCCTCCTCGTTGCCTTGGATGTTACAGTGGGATGGAACCCACTGTACCACCTACTCTTTTTGGTGCGGACTGCTGGCATAGTTGACAGAGTACTGCTCTTAAATCATTAAGTTCAGTATTTGTCTGGCTTTTTAGTGCTGTGACTAAGGCCAGGGCATCTGTAAACAGGACTATCTGGCTTTCATTTCTTTCGCCTGTCAGCATTGCTTCTACCGCAGCCCTCAGTGCCTCTGCCTCCGCTCTGAAATTGCTTGAGAACTTTCCAGTTGCCACTGATAGTGTTATTTTTCTACCATTTGGTAGGCTCAGGAATACCCCTGCCCCTCCGTTCTGTGTTGTGTTACAGAACCGTCGATGTATGCATGGATCCATTCCATACTTGGGTAGTTTTCCGTTATGTACCTCAGGGTTATGTCTCTTCTTTCTTTTTCAGTCTGACTGTTCTTGTTTCTCACACTATTCGACGACTGACACCTGTGTTCACGGAAACGTGTCGTTTTCCATTTGGACTGGTTAATTCGTTGGTTTTTGTGTGTTTTCGTCCCTCTGATTATCCTGGCCTGGACATCGGCTACATGAATTAGTATTAGCACTACGCTTAAACATGTGTCGTATTTTCACGGTCTAGTTCACCCGGCTGAACTTCACGAGATTGGCGCCTTTCGCCATAGCTGCAGACAGCGTCTGTTTTGATGTGAATGTGAAATTTAGACACGGCTGTAATTGACTGGAACGCGGCCCGGAAGAGATGCCCAAAACATCACGCACACACTGAGTGATGTCCCTACGACGTCTTGCGGTTGTGGGAACGGCACGACACACAAGGTTATATGTCACCACCACCACCCCCCCCCCCCTCTCGCTGGATTGTGGGATACCTGTTTACGTGGAATACTTCGAGAGCAAAACCTTATGAAAAATCGGTATCCTGTACTATCTCCAGTAATCTCGATACAATCTTGCCACTGGCTATTGGTAGCTCTGGACCAGAGAGTGAGGTTGACAAAAGGCGCAGTAACTTCCTCACTTTAATCCACGAGTAAGTCCCCCATTTCAGCAGGCACAGCAAGAGAAAGGGCTGTCCACACGACTGAACAAAGAAAGTGGTCTTCATCACATCAGATGGACGAACATCATCTCGAACTCAACCCACGAGACTCAGTTGTCATAACTCATATTCTAATCGTATTCACCGTATTCTTTAATCTCCCTATTTTTCTAATCTCTTATGTGTTCCAATCCAGCGCATGTGTGATTATATTCTTACGTGTTTTCCCCTAAGGTGTATCCCACTTATTTCGGTTTCCCTCATTATCCAGATTGAATTTCCGGTAAGTAAGTGTTTTGCACATATCTATGTTTGTAATTATATCTGGCCATCTAATTCGAATCTTGTTATCTAATGCATGGCACTACAAAGGTCAACTCAAATGAAAAACGTAATAGCAGAACACTAACGCAAACCCACTTGCAACACAACGCATTCCGTTCTCCGGACTACATCCTGCTTCTTGCAAAGCCCTGTTCAGGGCTTGGTAGCAGGAGATTGTGAACAAACGCAGAAGAACAACAACAAAACTGGCTAATACACAACATTACTCTAGGAAATTAACATACTTCGACCACATCAAACGTTACAATGGTCTAGACAGAATTATACTGGAATGTATGGTGCCTGGAAGAAGACGCAGAGGCGGACCGAGGAGAAGATTGACAAGGGACATTACAGGAGGCTGTGGGGTTAACAGTTGCAGAGGGGGGAGAACTGGCTAGGGATCGGGTGTCTTACAGATGGGATGTCATGGGAGCGACGTTTTGCAAATGACATGCTACATGATGATGAAGATGAATACAAAATATGCAACAAAGAGACAGATTCTGACCAATGTTTCCTGTTCGGATGTGGAGTTCAGAAGAGTCGAAAATCACAGCCTGTGTGACGTCACTTTTGGAATCTTTTCCTCAGAATGAAAAGGTTGACTTTCCGTCTACAGACATCAATATTTTTATGCAATTTTTCTCTAACCAACACAGTTCTCTTCCTCAACCCCAAATGGTGACTAAATGTGAAGGTTTGTCTCATAGTAGTTACACTACTATCGGGGAATGAAGCTGTTGGAGACTTCGGTAAAGGTTTGTCTCAAAGTAGTTACACTACTGTCGGGGAATGAAGATGTTAGATACTTCAGTAAGGTTTGTTCTATAGTAGTTACACTACTATCGGGGAATGAAGCTGTTGGAGACTTCGGTAAAGGTTTGTCTCAAAGTAATTACACTACTGTCGGGGAATGAAGATGTTAGAGACTTCATTAAGGTTTTGTTCTATAGTAGTTACACTACTATCGGGGAATGAAGCTGTTTGAGACTTCGATAAAGGTTTGTCTCAAAATAGTTACACTACTGTCGGGGAATGAAGATGTTAGAGAATTCAGTTAGGTTTGTCCTATAGTAGTTACACTACTGTCGGGGAATGAAGATGTTGGAGACTTCAGTAAGGTTTGTCCTATAGTAGTTACACTACTGTCCGGGAATGAAGATGTTGGAGACTTCGGTAAAGGTTTGTCTCAAAGTAGTTACACTACTGTCGGGGAATGAAGATGTTAGAGACTTCAGTAAGGTTTGTCCTATAGTAGTTACACTACTGTCGGGGAATGAAGATGATGGAGACTTCAGTAAAGGTTTGTCTCAAAGTAGTTACAGTACTGACGGGTAATTGAGTTGGAGAATTCAATAAAGGTTTGTCTCAAAGTAGTTACACTACCATTTCATTTCTGCTGTTTTCATTTGATGTTAGTCTGTTTGTTTTTTTTTGTTTTTTTAAAGTCAGTGTTCAGTTTTGACATTCATAGCAAAGTGTCGGAGAACGAAACTCGTGTTGTATAAAGCTCTTTTGGTAGTTATTGTCACGTTCTTGTAATCGAGTATTGGAGTTAATTGTCCAATGATCTAATTTGCCGTATTGCATCTTTGCTGGATTTCCGCAGAAATTCTACCGTCTGCTGATAACGTGCTCCATAAGTGTGTGAAATCTTTCACCTGTTTGATGATAGGGTAGAGACACTTTAAAAATAGCTGTCTGAAGGCAAGACACTTCCCTATCAAATGGTGCTAATGTACCCCTTTTATTGGTTATGGTTGTCATGGAATACAATATGAGGCATTACTTACGGAGCGCCCCTCGTTCTTGTATTGTGACAGGGATCAAGATGCTGAGCAGCGCTTGAGCTGCAGCGGTCAGCGACCCACAACTGACTGCTAGAGTCAGGGCCAGCAAACCAGAGCTGGCATGCCCCATCTACACCTCCACGCAGTGATCCTGGATAACAGACTGCAACAGAGCAGACTGGCTAAGGAGAAGGGATCAAAGGGAAGGCAACCCGGTACTCAAAAATGCCTGCTGAAGTCGGATGTGTCGGACCGAAATGTGTAAATATTGCAGTCAAGCTGTAAACGACGACACAACGCATTCCGCTCTCCAGACTACATCGTGCTACTTGCAAAGCCCTTTTCAGAGCTTGGTAGCGGGAGATTGAGAACGAATGAAGAAGAAGAAGTACTAGTCACAAACGCGTTCTAGGAATGCCAAGTACTTTCCAGGACTTTCTGCACTCATTATCGGCTCTTAAGCGCGGCTGTCTGGACTCCCTGATGTTTGTACACCAACGGGGAAGTTTCTCCCGTCTAATCCTGACTTGGGGAAATGTGAGCAAACTCTAGTCCGTGTACTCAACGACAGTCTGGGACAGGGTTTATCAACCGGAGTTTGAATAAACAGGCCTTTTTTTATTTGTAAACTGAACTGTCAGTTGTGTGCAGAGACCGAGCAATTATTATCCGGATAAATAGTAGGGATCCCAGCCGTTCCCTGCGGCCTGCGAGGTGAGTATAGTTGAGTATGTCCTAAGTGCTAATTAACGTTGGTCAAGTAAAATAGTACAAAAGAGATCATCACTATTTTACGAAAACAAGAACATAAGTGCATCGGAGGACTAAAAAAGGTATTGTCCATCGCAAGCGATGATGGTCATAGCATCAGACGGTTTTGTCTTAATAATGTGATATGCGCTGTATGAGGATTATAGTGAAGAAGAAATGCGCTAGTCATCAATCTCACTCTCTTGTCCCGAGTTACATTGGAACAGTGGCAAGACTATTAGTCGGGACGACTGAAAGTTACTCGCGATGCAGGCCCCATGAGACCAGGGGTAGCTTGAAACTTGCAGGATTAGATCGCCCACCGATTCCGTTTATCACTATGAGAGGCGAGTGCCTTAACCTCGACTTTAGTGAACTCCTAAGTGAAACGAAACAATTGTTAAGACAAGTGAAACTCCTAACAGACAGTGATATTATAGGAAGAAATCCAGAACAGAAGTGTGCAGCTGTGAAATCCAAACCCTGCTTCTAAAATTACAAATGGGAAAACCCGGTATAAAAAACATGACTTAGTCCTGGATATGTATCCTGAACAATAAATAAACCAAATAGCTGGTGGTAGGAAAAGGTTCATCGGACGACTTCGTCCTTGGTCAGAATACAAACACATGCACACAAGTACACACACATAAGTACACACATATGAGTACACACGCATAGTTGTGTATCGCAAATGATGATGGCGATATCTTCAGATAGTTTTTGTCTTGATGGTGTAACATACGATGTATTTGGATTATAGTGAGTAAGAAACTGCGCTGGTCATCGACCTCACTCTCTGGTCCCGAGCTACCTTATACTAGTGACAAGATATAAGTCGAGCTGACTGGAAATAATTCAGGATGCAGACACTCTGAACTCGCCTCTCTTGATACTTGCGGGATCGATCGCCCACCGCTTCAGTTCATCGCTTTGGGAGGCCAGTGTCTTACCTCTCGACAAGTACACAGAGACAGACAGAGAGAGAGACAGACATGATACATACAATACGTTATTGAAGAGGAATATGTAACACTACAATTGTAGATTCAAAGATCACAGAAAACATACACAATTCAGGGGATAATAAGCAGCTGTGCTTCCAGGACCCGGAAGGAGCGTTTAACAACAACAAAAAGTCATTAATTCCGAAAATTATGATTTTTTAAATTTAAAGATACAGCTTTTGTTTTCAATCAAATTTAGCTAAATAACAAGATATGGTTGATACGCGACATGTTGTGTCAGATAACTTGAACTGTAAGGGGTGCCACTCTAGTTGACTGCAATGGACTATTTGGGCTGTAAAGAGTTAAGTATGTGAAAAATGCTGGAACCCGGAAAGGACCCGAACTCGAAGTTGGCCACTACTTGTGAAAGTAAAAAGAACAACTGAAAGGGTAGCCCCACCAAAAAAACATTCACAATCAAGTAATCAACCAAACACACGAGAACGAGAAAAGAGAATATAGGCATACAATCCACAAATTTGGACCAGACACTCGGGTATCGACAACAGTGGGAAGGGCAGAAAGACAACCTGAGGACTTTGAAGATCTTTGGTTAAAATTCAAGACTTCCCTCAAGGCAACTGCAGCAAAAGCATTTGGTGGCGTCAGAGAAAAGAAAAAGATATAAAGATGTATAATGAATATATAATGATAATCTCGGATAAAAGAAAGATACGGAAATAATACTTGAAAGCCAAGAATACAGCAGCAATAAAAGTTGAGAACCCCAAAAAGGGAATTCAAAAGGGAAGCTAGATGTGGACGGTGTGGGCTAGTGGTTAAGTGACACGGCTCACAACCAGAAGGTGCTGGGTTCGATCCCTATCACAGCACCGGCCGTTACCCCGGGCAAGCAAACCCTTAGCAAAATGCAGGAGAAAGCAAACTCTTACATAAAATGCATGCTGAAGTCGTATGCACTGGGCCGACAGGCGCAAAATAAAAAAACCACAGTGCAACGCATATCGCCTTGGGGATTAGAGAAATAAGGCGAAGACACACCAACAAAAATTAATTTAAAAATACAATTTAAAAAAACAACAGAAACGCCGATGGAAGAGGTAGAGGTATTGACATGCCTAGAAAGTATCATCAACAAGAAAGGAGCCCTAGACGAGGATATAACAAGAAAGAGTTGCATTCGGAATGTTGAAACCCATATGGGACTCCAAGGAATAAGAAGGAAGACAATAATTAGGGTTTAAAATTCAAATGTGAAGCCAGTCCTGCTGTAAGGGGCGGAAACCTGGAGGATGACCAAAGGCAATGACTGCAGATTTTTGTCAACAGACCTGAGTAAGATTCTCAGTATCAAATGGTTTGACAAAGTTACAAACGACAGACTGCAAAAGAGAGATGTGCCGTTTACAAGTGATCTCATCATGCGCATCGTAAGTGTGTTCACTTGTTGCAGTTTGGTCTGGTTTCATTTGAACACGTCTCGCACTTCCAAACATTGTCAATATTTTTACATTTAGTTATGCGCTGACTCTTCTTGAAGGAAAATACTTTATCTTATCTAACTTTCGAATCAACTGGATCATTTCTTATCGAAGTCACAATGCATGGTCTTTGTAGGTTTGTCTTTTTCAAAACAGAAATATTATTTTGGCATGGCAAACATACAGGTATATTATATAGCCAAATGCAAGATGGCCACGCCTTAATGGCTGCGGTCTCGACTCGCTCCGGTGTTTGTGTCGTTTTTCTGATGTTTGGTGGATCCTGTTCTGATTATAATTCACAGCTCCTTCACCATGTGGTATCAAGGACTATATTATGTGGAATTGATGTGCTCTCGATTGGTTATGTTGCAATTCATGCCTGGCTTGAACCGCGGGAAGCCTGTCCATGATGAAGTTCAACGTTCCGCTTAACTGCACACCAGAAATGAGTCCAGATTACCACTACTCAAGGACCTTTCTGCTCGGACAAGTAAACGTCCTCCTGCCCGCCCCTCCCTCCACCGGAGGTTACACGGTACCTCTCCTAACCTCGTATTCTAGGCACAGCAAGGGTCACGCTGACCAACAGGTGGACACAATCTAGAAGCCTCGGCGGCGGGACACGGAATTTGAAAAACGGGGAATTTGACACGGACAGACACGGAAAGCCTAACACAAACATTGGTCTAACATATTTCTCGCGACCCTCATCCCAAGGCAGCGAAGTACTCCACCTGGGAAGTCTGTAGGGATTTATGTCGATACGCTACGCATTAACACAACCTCAGCAGTTGGACATGGTAGTGGTCGATCGACGTAACGTGTCCTTGACGCCTACGCGAACATTATTATTATCAAATGCAAGAGAAACTTGATCGGGTGAAAGAACCATCAGCCATATTGGAACTGTATATCAACATGAAGAAAACCAAGCTCCTCAAACTCAAAGCTATCAGCAAGCAATTAACAAGCAGATATCTCTAGCTATTTGGGCAGCACAATAGACACATCAGGAAGTACAGATACAGATATGAGGAAACAAATTGGCAGGGCAAGAGCGGCATTCCTGACATTAAATAATATAACAAGATCCAGTTAGAATATCCGACGCCAGTGTCCAGTCGGTGCTGCTGTATGGAGCGGAGACATGGGGAACGACCAAGTGGAAAGACGTCAGTCCTTGACTAACAGATGCCTACGAAGGATAATGGACATCAAGTGGCAGGACATGGTCAGAAATAAAGACATGAGAAAGGAGCCAACAACAGCCACTGGAACTACAAATTAAGCGAAGTAAGGGTTGGATAGGACATACGCTACGAAAGACACTGTCCAATTTAGCCAGACAGGCTCTTACATGGAATCCTCAAGGAAAGGGAAGAGAGAGAGAGAGAGAGAGAGAGAGAGAGAGAGAGAGAGAGAGAGAGAGAGGTAGACCACAAATTCACGGAGAAGAATTTGTTTGTATTGCGTTTGCCATATTTCACTATTCCCCAAGGCGGTGTGCGTTAAACTTATTTTTTTTATTTTGCGCCTGTCGGTCTAGTGCATTCGACTTCGGGTCTGCTTCCTCCTACATTTTTTAAGAATTTGCTTCCCCGGGGTAACGGCCGGTGCTGTGATGAACCCAAAACCTACGAGTTGTAAACCGTGTCACTTACTCCTAGCCCACACTGTCTCCGTGGAGAAGAATGTGAGAAGAAACTCAAATTAAATGATTACACCTGGAGAGAGGCCGAAATAGCAGCCCCGGACCGTGAATACTGGCGGGATGTTGTCAATGGTCTGTGCACCGAGAGGAGCGACGGGTTTTGATCTTTTGATTGATTGATTGTGAACAACCAACCCAGAACAAGGTGCTCAGAATTAACTATTTTGAAAAATCTCAGAAAAACAGGGTTGCGCTTCGAGTTCGGTGTGCCGAAATTGATCGAATGAAATGACTGGTGTTTTTACATAAATTGTGACAGCTCTGGCTGGCCACATAATATCTATCGCGTGCCGTATTTGACCCGTGGGTTGGACAACACTATTCTGGACAGTCGAGATCTAGAAAACAACTCAGAAAATAGCTTGTGCACATCAGCTAAGAGTACATCCCGCGCGACTCTCTTTAATCTATCGTGCACACTCTTGACAGTCTGCTGCCCCCGGTTGTGTGTCTGTCCTTATGTATGTCATTGTGATCGGTATATACTAACATAACTGACAGCTTCCAGGCAAATTCATGGACAATGTAGACAAAATTATTATGTTTTTATAACACTACTTAAAAGTTAGTTTGATGTTGAACCCCGTCGTTTCGAATCTTATCGTTTTTCACAGAGGGACCAAATTTGTTTTCTTGGGGTTTTTTGTAAATTATTCATCATCATCAGACCTGCGATTATTGGGGCACCAATTCCGTAGTTTGTTGGGCCAGTTCCCGCTCGGTTTTGTGTCAGGATATTTGTTCTAGCTATAGACCTTCCTTTCTTTCGCTTTCCAGACACAGTATCTGAAAGATCGTCTGGGTCAAATGATAAATGCCCATACTATGGAAACTTGCCTGCTTTTACAATACTAAATAGGTCTTGATATTGCCCGACCTCTCTCTTAACGGTGTCCCGAACTGCCTTATTTGTGACGTGGTCTAGATACGAAATGCCGCGGATTCGACGCAGATATCGTATCTTCCTTGCACAAATTCTTCAAAATGTTGACATTTTTTTGGTACTCGTTCCATTGCTCTTTGAGTGAGCTTCTTAGCATCTTAATTTAACGCCTTTATACTGGTTTAGAAGACTGCAAAGTATGTATACAACCAGTTTATTTAAGGTTGGTTTAACCGATGTGCTAGTCTATCTCAATAAACTCAAATATTAGAGCAAAGTAGACCCGCAGTCAGATAGGCGCCATCTATGCTTGTTCTTAATAAATCGTCTGGGTTACGGTACAAATAAATTGTGGTTAGATTTTCAGCTAGAATTTTAGAATATTGTCCGGACAGCGGCCGTTAAGCCTCCTCTTTTTGATTTCTAACTACCAAGGGATTTTTTGACGTGCTCGAGTTCGATATTGGGAGTTCGATATTGCTACCCAGAGATCAGAGATATTTTTACCAAAATTCCACGTGAAAAAATTCCGGTCTCCACCGTGATTCAAACCCGCAACCTCCGGCACTCGAGGCGAACACCTTACCTCGAGACCAATGAGTCTCCCCCACCTGGGCCGGACACCTTACCTCGAGACCACTGAGTCTCCCCCACCTGAGCCGGACACCTTACCTCGAGACCACTGAGTTTCCCTTACCTGAGCCGGACACCTTACCCCGAGACCACTGAGTCACCCTTACCTGAGCCGGACACCTTACCTCGAGACCACTGAGTAGAGCCGGACACCTTACCTCGAGACCACTGAGTAGAGCGGCACACCTTACCTCGAGACCAGTCGTCCCCCTCAACCCCCCCCCCCCTCTCGATCCGGACATCTTAAATCGAGACCACTGAGTCCCCCAACCCGAGCCGGACACCTTACCTCAAGATCAGTCGTCCCCCCTCCCCCCCCCCCCTTCTCGATCCGGACATCCTAAATCGAGACCACTGAGTCCCCCCACCCGAGCCGGACACCTTACCTCGAGACCACTAAGTCCCCCCACCCGAGCCGGACACCTTACCTCGAGACCACTGAGTCCCCCCCACCCGAGTCGGACACCTTACCTCGAAAACACTGAGTCACATTGTGCTGGACACCTTCTTACCTCGAGACCACTGAGTCGTTCCCCCACCCGAGCCGGACACCTTCTTACCTCGAGACCACTGAGTAACCCCCCCCCCCCCCCAACCAGAGCCGGACACCTTCTTACCTCGAGACCACTGAGTCACCCCCCCCTCCCACCCGAGCCGGACACCTTCTTACCTCGAGACCACTGAGTCACCAGGAGCCGGACACCTCCTTACCTCGAGACCACTAAGTCCCCCCACCCGAGCCGGACACCTTACCTCGAGACCACTGAGTCCCCCCACCCGAGCCGGACACCTTACCTCGAGACCACTGAGTCCCCCCCACCCGAGTCGGACACCTTACCTCGAGAACACTGAGTCACATTGTGCTGGACACCTTCTTACCTCGAGACCACTGAGTCGTTCCCCCACCCGAGCCGGACACCTTCTTACCTCGAGACCACTGAGTAACCCCCCCCCCCCCCAACCAGAGCCGGACACCTTCTTACCTCGAGACCACTGAGTCACCCCCCCCCCCCCCACCCGAGCCGGACACCTTCTTACCTCGAGACCACTGCGTCACCCAGAGCCGGACACCTTCTTACCTCGAGACCACTGAGTCGCGCGCACCCCCCCCCCCCACCTTCTTACATCGAGACCACTGAGTCGCCCCCCCCCCCCCCCCCACACGGACACCTTCTTACCTCGAGACCACTGAGTCCCCCAACCCGAGCCGGACACCACCTTACCTCGAGACCACTGAGTCCCCCAACCCGAGCCGGACACCACCTTACCTCGAGACCACTGAGTCCACTGCATCACGAATAATTCAAAACAAATGTAAGGTTTTCTTGTTGTGTGACAGGATTCATCTGTGTTGTGCAAGCTCCACACTTCGCATTTCTAAATGATTGCTTGTATGGCCATAGAATTAAAAGTGCGTGCTCCTGCCTGGCGCCTTTCCTGGCTTAATGGAGTTGAATACCGAGCTGCTCTTCGTCGTCTACACATTTTGTGGTTGGCATTTATGTCTTGGCCTGGGGTGGAAGACTAACGTCTGGTCAGGAACAACATACTGATCTGACATGTTAGTCAGGGTCAGGCACAACATACTGATCTGACATGTTAATCAGGGTCAGGCACAACATACTGATCTGATATGTTAATCAGAGTCAGGCACAACATACTGATCTGACATGTTAGTCAGGGTCAGGCACAACATACTGATCTGTCATGTTTATCACGGTCAGGTAAAATATACTGGCCAAGACCCTCACTTCGGTTTCCTCGTAACCCTCCCTGGAAACGGGCTGTTTTCGTGGCAGCCTGGCTAACGAGGTATAGAGATCGAGGTGATCCCTGTAGTAAATGAAGCCAAGCATAGCACAACCACTTGGGGGACCCTGTTCCACCTGAAGAACCCTGGTCCACATTCATCAGCACGTGCGGGATGCGAGGACAGCTACTGCAACCAGCCACTTAACGTCTTTTTCAGGGCGCACAAAAGAGTGACCTTACTTATTGTGGGCACTCGCAAACAAGAACGACGCCGGATGAGTGACGATTGATGTCGCTCGTGAAACCTCTCCATTTATTGTTTGAATGTTGTTGAATCTTTCTTCGCTCAGGTAAATGTACACACATTCCGAATATCGGAGATGCATCACGTTGGTATACCTACTCCGCCCATTCCCATTTGCCAGAGAAAAACATAGAAACATAATAAGACAATATCATCTCAACAAGCACGCGGAATTGTGCAGGTATAAAAAAAGGTAAAGGTGGGTCCCATGGCAACAATTGCCGTCGGGGATGAAATAATTCTTAATGTACTAAGCCGCAGTCTATGTGAGGTCGGGGTGGCCAGTTCTCTTCCTTGCTTTTTATACCTTCCCCAATGCATACGTCAGGCACCCATTTACAGCTGGGTCGACCGGATGAGCGGTGGTATCAGAAACGAACCACGTCCGAATTGTTTTTTTTATCGTCCCTGATTTCGAACCCTGGCGCCGTGTAATTCCAATCTTAGCAAACCAGCTCACTGACTACTCGGGTAGACGGTCCTTTGCAGGCATAAAGTCGTATTTAATTCTTCGTCAAAGAATACGTTTACTTCATAGAACAAAAGAGTAGTAACGGGTAAAATAAATCCCACATTTGATCTCTGTTTAGTCTATTGTGTTAGGTTCGGTTAAGTGAGAGAAGGAATTTCCAGTGGCAGCCAAAGTTCTCAGACGCCACCGTTACCATGAGCTGGTGGGTAATTCCCCCCCCCCCCCACGATAAAAAAGGGGGCAGTCAGCGTGCAGGAATGTTGACAGCGATTGACGTAGACCTCGGGAGTTGGGGGGGGGGGGGGGGGTGTGAGACAGATACAGAGCTAGAGGTGGGACAGAGTAGGTGTGGGGAGGGAAGTTGGAAGTGAGGTGCAAGTAGACTTGAGCAGCATGCCAACTCAACTTAGATATTTTCAGCTAGAAATATCTTCCAAAATGGCTAAAATCGGATAAATGTTCAGTTTTCAGCTTGTTTTATATCCCAAGATAATGTTACATTTTGTGTTGTTTTATTACTGGTTATATATCATGTTATTTATGAAAACAAATACGAATTAAAGATATTAACACAAAGTATTTTAATAAACTGTTTAGTAATTTAATAAGATATAAACATGCTGGAAAGCATGTGAAAAAGAGCGACAAAACTGATAGTGGGATTATAGAATTATAGTTATGAAGAAAGACTCATAAAAATTAGCCTACAGTGTCTAGAAAATATAAGAAGAATAATTCGAGGTGGCTTAACACAGGTTTATAAGATGATCAAAGGCATAGAGGTTGTCTCGTGATGCCACATGTGCCTCGAATGTCGGATAATTTTGCAGCGGATGTTTAGGGGTCATTTTACCTATACCACAGTCGCATCCGTCAATATCACCTATGTTCAATGTATTGAATAGATAGTATATCAGTTTGTTGGGGTCTGTGCGGAGTCTTAAGACCCCCACCTGCTCTATTCTGTTGAACTGGTGATAAGCTCCATTTTGTTGTGTACCCAGTATACTTAGTTTCCCATTCGTCCATAAATTTGGCCCTAATAAACCTTTTCATCAAAGTGATGATGAGGGAGACCAAAGTACGTCACATGTAGATGTTGCTAAACCTACTTCTGTATGTTATTACCTAAACTTTCCGTTTTTTAACGATTATTTCATAAAATAAAGTCTTGAAAAATCATGGCATGTATTGTAAAAAAATGTTCATTTTACCTGAACATGTTCCAGCAGTCTGCAGGAAAGAATATGCCGACTCTCTGTTTTGGGATGAACCAGGCCTTATTTCAGAGCCCAGGATTTACAGATCTTCTCAGGAATAATCTTCGACTCGCAATCAAATCCAAACGATATGGACTTCTGAGAAAAGGTGTTCTTTTGCAACATGACAATGCTCGTATGTAGGTATTATAAACCAGATTTGGGATCAAGATGCTGAGCAGCGCATGAGCTGCAGTGGTCAGGGACCCATAGATGACTGCTAGCGTCAGGGCCAGCGAACTACAGCTGCCAAGACCCTTCTACACCTCCACGCGGTGATCCTGGATAACAGGCTGCAGCAGGGCAGACTCGTTAAGGAGAAGGGATCGAAGAGGAAATGCTAACCCGGTACTAAAAAAATGCTCACTGAAGTCGGATGTGTTGGACTAAAAAGCGAAAATATCGCAGTCAAACTGTAAACTACGACACAACGCATTCCGTTCTCTGGACTACATTCTGCTACTTAAGCCCTTTCAGGGTTTAGTAGCGGGAGATTGAGAACAAACGAAGCCAAGTCAAACCATAAACAAGATTTTACAGTCACTTGAAATGACAATTATCCGTTTGCGTGGACTTCTATTTCTCCTATTATAACCCACTCCTCCATAACATAGGGAGCTGAAATTGCGTATACAGTCTCTAGTAGTGCAACCTGTTAATCTTTCAAATTGCTATCTTCGTTATGACCTGTCCTTAAATAACAAACTTTTCAAATTCAAAATGCAGAGTTAGACAACTTTGTGCAAAAGTAAAAAAAAAACGTTCATTGCATTGGAAGATCATGAACCACCCAAAGTAAACATTTGAGGTGACGAAGGTGAAGTAACCCATGTGTTCGGTGGGGGGCGGGGGGTGTTGTTAAGCACTCGCCTCTCAAACGGATGAATGGAAATAGTGGACGATTAAGTCCGGAAAGATTTCATGCGACCCCTGGTTTCAAGTGAGGTGGGACCAGAGTGCCTGCATAGATTTACGTCCCGTCATCTCAACTTATCGTCTTGCCACTGGTCCAAAGTAGCCCGGGACCAGAGAGTGTGGTTGGTGACAGCACAGTTTCATCCTCTCTATAATCCAAATAGAGCGCAAGTTACATCATCAAGACAAAAACCGTCTGGTGACGTCGCCATCATCGCTTGCAAAAGGCAACCAGTGTAGTTTTTTAATTAACTAACAAAACCAGTTAAATGATGGCCCGTAAACTAATAATAAATGATGGTCAAGGTTTGTATCTTCTAGGACAGATATACAGCTCAAGATAATTATTATAAAGAATGAATAATGTTATGAAATGTTCAAAGAACAGATAGTTCTGGGGGGCATTGATTGTCAACTGCAGTTATTATGAAATATGATTGTGATGATTGTGATAATATGTTGTTGTTGTTGAATCCTCACAATGAGTAAGTTTACCCTTTTGTGCGTCCTGAGAAGGACATTACGTGGTGGATTGAAGTAGCTTTCCTCATATCCCAAGCATGCTGATGAAGGTGGGCCACGGTCCGCCAGGCGGTTGTGTTATTCTTGGCTTCATCTGCGTGGCGCTCATTACTATGGAGATCACATCAATCCACATCTCGACAGGAAGGCTGCCTTGAAAACAGCCTGTATCCGGGGAACGCTACATGGAAGAGAGATTGTGGTCTTGGTCAGTGTATTGTGTATGACCCTAACGCGACGACCTGGTCAGTATGTTGTATCTGGCTGGACTAGCATCTCAGTTCCCCTGTGATAAAATGAAAAACAGATATGTGAACGCCATCTTAAACAGATTTGCCAGTCCCGATATAGCATATGGTCTCTTTGGTAAGAATGAATAGTGCTATATGAAGAAGTTATTCATCAAGCTACTTACGTGTATATCTGGACACATAGGGTAGTTTGTGGGAAACACCTTGAGTGTACCGTAGCCTGTATCACAGCGACTTTCCTTCAAACTTAAGAGCTTCGTTACACCTTCGATGAAAGAAGAGGAGATCACCAGCTGTTGGCTCTTGCGCAGAATTCAAGAAGATGACACGAACTAGGAAAGAAGGAAAGATCCTTTGTTGCAATGTGAACCAGCAGGACAGGCAAGTAGATCTCAGTCTCTGGCGTTTCTGGTGAACAAAACATTGATTAATTCTTACTTTTAAATGAACGCATATTGTTCGTTAATTGCTGAAAACAGTTTCATAATTCTCGAAAAGTGTTTGTCTGAATGTTTGTCAATTAGAGCCAAAACAAAAGCAATCGCTAAAAAAAACCCATCTTTTTCTGGTACAAGAACCAAAACAAACTAAATGTAGTATTTAGTGCCAAATTTGGCCGAGATGGGCAGACAAAGATCTTCAGACTCAGAACGGGACACTGTGGACTCAACGCCCGCTTCCACAGAATGGGTCTCAGAGACACTGTGGACTCAACGCCCGCTTCCACAGAATGGGTCTCAGAGACACTGTGGACTCAAAGCCCGCTTCCACAGAATGGGTCTCAGAGACACTGTGGACTCAACGCCCGCTTCCACAGAATGGGTCTTAGAGACACTACCACGTGCGATTGTGGAGAACCGAAGCAAACACAAGAACATATTCTGCAAGAATGCCCTATCTATGCAAAGCCAATCCAAATACTAGTTCTTAGTCGACCTGCACTTCTACAGAGGCAGATGACTCTGTGCAGGTCCTAGCTCTGCTATGCGCTGGATGTAGCCGGCAGGAGGATGTCCTATTTAGCAGATGACCCTGTGCAGGTCCTAGCTCTGCTATGCGCTGGATGTAGCCGGCAGGAAGATGTCCTACTTAGCAGATGACCCTGTGCAGGTCCTAGCTCTGCTATGCGCTGGATGTAGCCGGCAGGAAGATGTCCTACTTAGCAGATGACCCTGTGCAGGTCCTAGCTCTGCTATGCGCTGGATGTAGCCGGCAGGAGGATGTCCTACTTATCAGATGACTCTGTGCAGGTCCCAGCTCTGCTATGCGCTGGATGTAGCCGGCAGGAGGATGTCCTACTTATCAGATGACTATGTGCAGGTCCCAGCTCTGCTATGCGCTGGATGTAGCCGGCAGGATGATTTCCTACTTATCGGAATAGCCTTGAGTAGCGTAATACTCCACTGCGTTGGTTAACCGATGTGGGAGAAAAGTAGACCCGCAGCCTGTTAGCGCCAGCTATGCTGCTCTTTACAAACCCCCTAACCATGGCCGGTGTTATGTCATGTCACACAGTTAGTAGCCTATTATGAAATGATCTGTGTGGGGCAGTGGTGCTGCTCTTGTCCTTTTCATAGACAAAGACCCCGGCAGAGAGAGAGGGGGAGAGAGGAGGGAGAAAAATGGGAGAGAGAGGAGGGAGAAAAGGGGAGAGAGAGTGAGGCAAAAGAGAAGAGGGTGGAGTGGGGGGGGGGAAGGAGAGGGGGTAGACGAGAGGGGGTAGACGAGAGAGGGGAGACGAGAGACGAGAAAGAGCTAAAGCACATAATTTTGACAAAACGATGTTGCAACATTGACGTAATCAAAGTTAAGTTTTGCCCCTGCTTGCCAAGTTTTGTTTTGTTCGATTGAAAAATTTGCTTCCTGGATTCTACTGGAGAAGGCACGCTGTTTTCTTCCCCAGACCGTAGACCTTTGAGCGATATCAGGACGTGTTAACCTGTGCAAGGATAAGTTAGAACATGCATTTTTCCTACGTCAACCTATGGTTGTGAAACATGGACGTTTTCGAAAGCACTAAGAGCGAAGATTGGTGCTTTTGAGACACAGTTCTACAGAAGAGTCCTGAAAATCCCGTGGAAAAAGAAAGAAACAAACAAATTCATCAGGCAAGACCTGAAAACTGAGGTGTTTTTTTTTTTACACGTTAAACGACACAGCGGACTGGAAAAAGTGGTTATGGAGTGAATGGTGACTGGAAAGTGAGGATGGGGCTGACCGAGAAGACGATGGACTCAGGACATCAAGGCGACGCTGGATTTGACCTTGGAGCAGGCCGGAAGAATGGCGGAAGGCAGCGTTTCCTACAGACATACTGTCATGAGAGCGATGTTCTACAAAGGACATGCTACATGCTGATGATGATGGATACATGGATGTATCTGTTTGAAGACAAACATCTGAACAGACACAACATACTGATCACACATGTTAGTCAGGGTCAGGCACAACATACTAATCAGACATGTTAGTCAGGGTCAGGCACAACATACTGATCAGACATATTAGTCAGGGTCAGGCACAACATACTGATCAGACATATCAGTCAGGGTCAGGCACAACATACTGATCAGACATGTTAGTCAGGGACAGGCACAATATACTGATCAGACATGTTAGTCAGGGACAGGCACAATATACTGATCAGACATGTTAGTCAGGGTCAGGCACAACATACTGATCAGACATGTTAGTCAGGGACAGGCACAACATGCTGATCAGACATGTTAGTCAGGGTCAGGCACAACATACTGATTAGACATATCAGTCAGGGTCAGGCACAACATACTGATCAGACATGTCAGTCAGTGTCAGGCTAAATACTCTGGCCCCTACCCCCAGCCTCGACTTCCTCGTAGTCCTTCATGGAAACGGGCTGTTTTCATGGCAGCCTGGCTAAGTAGGTGTGGATCTACGTGATCCCCATAGTAGTTATCGACACGCAGATGAGGTAAAGCATAGCACAGCCGCCTGTAAGAACCCGGTCCACCATTATCAGCACGCTCGGGATGTGAGGAAAGCTTCAACAATCAGCCACTAACGTCCTATTCAGGGCGCACAAAAGAGTAATGTTATTCATTGTAGGCGTTCAACAACATCTGGATGTATTGGCCAGTGCATGGATGCGCTGTCTTTTGCCTTGCAGTACCATACTAGAACAGAGTTTTCTCGCAGGCCATCTCGCCATCTCATTGATGGACGTCCAGGGCCACCATGACGTCGCATTACATGTCCATCTATTATCAGACAAGCGTACCACGCACGAGGCCTGCCCACCTGCACTTTCTTAGCAGCGCTGTGTCTACGGCGTCATTGAAACAGGTTTGACTCCTGTTGGCGGTGTTGCGGATGTGGTCCCGTAGTTAAATTGACAGTATTCTACGCTCCGTCGCTTGTTGAGTAGCTTGGATCCGTGTCACGTTAATTGTGCGTGTGTGTATCCGTTTGTAATGTGTTCCACTATTGTAGTTTTGCGGTACAGCAGTTTTGCGGTACAGCAGTTTTGTCAATCCTTTATGTACGTGGAGAAGTGGTCATACCGAGAAAAATCCCCGACATGCCCCGTCAAACTGGACACGAAATGATTTCGAATCGGCATCAAGAAGCTGAGCAGCGCATTAGCTGCAGCGTCAGGGCCAGCGAACCAGAGCTGCCAGGACCCTTCTACACCACCACGCGGTGATCAACAGAGCAGGCTGGGTAGCAGAAAGGATAGAAGAGGGAAGGCAACCCGGTACTCAAAAATGTCTGCTGAAGTCGGAAGTGTCGGACTGAAAGGTGCGAATATTGCTGGTCAAGCTATAAAACACTACTCAACGCATTCCGTTCTCCGGACAAAATATTTCTACTTGCAATACCATTTTCAGAGCTTGGAAGCCGGAATTTGAAAACGAACGAAGAAGCAGAAAGTATCGGTGTGCAATCCAATGTGGTCGCTAAAGCGCATATCACACAAGGAAACGTTAGTAAATGGGTCACAAATGCATGTTTTTAAACAAATAAAAGTGAGGCACCAACTTGAGTACCATTTATTATTACACTTACATCGCCATTTAATAACATTTATTATTACACTTACATCGCCATTTAATAACATTTATTATTACACTTACATCGCCATTTAATAACATTTATTATTACACTTACATCGCCATTTAATACCATTTATTATTACACTTACATCGCCATTTAATACCATTTATTATTACACTTACATCGCCATTTAATACCATTTATTATTACACTTACATCGCCATTTAATACCATTTATTATTACACTTACATCGCCATTTAATACCATTTATTATTACACTTACATCGCCACTTATTTCTCAACATAATTCCCACCAACGTTGATACACTTTATCCCATCTCTTTATCAGTGTACCAAAACCTACAGCATCGAAGTCTTGCTCTGCTGTTTCAGTCACAGCTGTACTTCATGTTCAAGCTTTCGTCATTCGCGAAACGTCCTAAGTCACTGTGGGACCATGTATTATGATGCAGGCTAAACTCAGTGGAACTTAGTGGTCTCGAGGTAAGGTGTCCGCCTCGGGATGCCGGAGGTCGCGGGATCGAATAACGGTGCAGACCGGGATATTTTTCAGGAGGATCTTCTGGTAAAAATGTTCCTGATCTCTTGGTATTGAGATCGGGCCCTCGGCGTTCAGTGTCGAGCACGTTAGCAATTCATTAGCAGTTGGAAATCGAAAATAGCACTCCCGGACTAAATTCAAGTTAAAAATCTTTCCAAGATATTTGTACCTTTCCCCAGGTCGTTTGTTAAGAAGCAGCTATATATGTCGCCTAACTGGCTGCTGGTTTACTTAGCTCTAGTGTTTGAGTTTATTTAGATGGGACTCGGACATTGGTTAAAACGACCCTCCAAGAAACTTGTTGAATACACATACTCCGTAGAGTCTTCTAAAGCAGTATAAAGATATTAAGTTAAGTTAAACCACCAGAATACCCTTCTGCAGTTGCTACACTGTCTATCATTACTCGTCAGTTAAAATCATTTCCCTACCCATGGCACCAATGTTTCCGTTGCGATCTAAACAGGACGACCATGTAGGATTTCATCAGAATTTGTATGAAACAGTTGAAAAAATGTAATGACTCAAGTTATGCACTGCTTTACACGACACAAGTTATGCACTGCTTTACACGACACAAGTTATGCACTGCTTTACGCGACACAAGTTATACACTGCTTTACGCGACACAAGTTATGCACTGCTTTACACGACACAGGTTATGCACTGCTTTACACGACACAAGTTATGCACTGCTTTACGCGACACAAGTTATGCACTGCTTTACACAACACAAGTTATGCACTGCTTTACACAACACAAGTTATGCACTGCTTTACGCGACACAGGTTATGCACTGCTTTACGCGACACAAGTTATGCACTGCTTTACGCGACACAAGTTATGCACTGCTTTACGCGACACAGGTTATGCACTGCTTTACACGACAAACACTTCTCATTGTAAACAGGAAGCATTTCCTTTATGAAAACCCTTCTGCAGAAAGTGCATATGTCCAACAAACAAAACTCCATAACAGCACGTTGTTCTTTGATTGTGCATTCTGTGAGAACAGACGTCCATTTTATAGATAGACTGCGCAGTTGCATGTGACACCTAACGTCTGTTACCTACAGTAATCACAGATCGGGATGCTGCTGCCGTCCAATGACACTTTAACAAACTAGCAATTTCATTTCTCAGTATGTGACCTACTTGCTGACTTTTCCTTGTATTTGAAGACAAAGGGCTAGAAGAATTTTCATTATTTCAGTTTTCACGTTCGATTCTATTTTTTCTGCTCTTAAGAATCGACTTAACTGCAATCCGGGCATGTTCAGATATGTCTACCTAGTCTCTTTTGGTAAACGGCGATGCGTGTATATACTGGTGGTTCCTGTAGCTCCTCGGTTACACACACTCCTGCACCGTTCTCTATTGCATCGGACTCGACCTAACCTTGTATGATATCAAAGATTTGCAGTCTGTTAATTGCTGATATATCTAAAGACTTCAAAATGTCACGCATATTAAAGAAGAAGAAAAAGAAGAAGAGAAGAAATCATATAACTCAAAGGACCATTCATCTTATTTCTATTTTGAGCCGTCTTCCTGAGCTTCGTCAGTGCGACTGCAGTTGTCTGACGCTCTCTCGCACTTTTCTGCACTATGTGTTCGTCAAAATCCTCATTATTCGCTTTCCCTGTGGCATCCAATAACGCATAATTAAGATATGTTCTATCTCTATATAATTTCTCTCCGGAATCTTTAAACGTATGATGTGATGTGTACTTTACAATACGCCCGTTTTCTTAAGTTAAATTTGAATCACTTGAGCTGAATCCAAAAAACGCAATCCTTTCGTAAACTGAGAACTGGTAATAGAGTTTACCAAGGAGGTTTTCATATTGAAACTCACACTCGAAATTGGAGAAATACATTGGGCCGCATCTAGACGCGTACTAGACGATCATTTCAAATTAATACTCAGCAGCATCTAAATTGTAGCACATATAGGAGTCAATACGTTATCTAACTCGTTGTGATGACGACAGAAAGAAAGACTATTACATAACGACTGAAATAGAAGAACGAACGAATGAAGTAAGAAGGTTACAGTGAAAGGTAGACACAATAGAACATAAGAATAATATAAGTATGAAATATCCACAAGCATGGGAGGAAAAATACATCAAATTAAACAAAGGAATATGAAGAAGAGACATTCATAAGAAAATTAAAGAAAGAACAGAGATAATTAGCAAAAGGAAACGAGTATAATAAATACAGAGTGACCAGGGCATGGGATAATTAAAATGAATATGTGAAACAAGTATAAATACAGAGTGATCAGAACAAGAGATAAATATAACGAATAAATGAAACAAGAGTTTACAAAAGAGATGAGAGACAGATAAGGTTAAATAAACACAAAATAAATGAGGGGCAGATAAGGTTAAATAAACACAAAATAAATGAGGGACAGATAAGGTTAAATAAACACAAAATAAATGAGGGACAGATAAGGCCAAATAAACACAAATGAGAAAGAACTAACAGACACGAGAGAAAGTCTATAACAAATAAACGAAAGAAGGGAAAAACGGAAAGATGAACAGAAAGAAAATGAAAAAGTATCAAAATAAATCAATTAAATTTGAGACGGAGCAAGAGAAACAGAACATAAATAGATAATTAAAGAAAGAGTAAAAAATCTGGGAAATGAACGAATAGACACAAAAATTACAAGAAACATAACGTGACAGAGAGAATGAAACGAAAGAGATAGTAGGAAAAGAAAGTAAAGCAACGAAAAAAGGGAACGAGTGAAGTAGAGAAGGGAAGAATTAAAACGGAACGAGGAAACGAAAACAAGCAAACACAATAAAAGAAGAAAATAAAGGCATAACAAACCAATGCAATGAGATAAAAGCAAGCAAAAATAAACTCAATGAGGTAAATAGTAAAGAGATGGTGGAGAGAAAGCGAGGTGTAGAGAGGGAGAGAGAGAGAGTTGTTCTTGTTAAATGTTGACAGTGAGTATAATTACTCTTCTGTGCGCACTGAAAGGGGCGTTAGACGGTTGTTTTATGGTTGGCTTCATTTGTGTGTTGTTCACTACTACGGATGAACTTCACGAAATTGGCGAACTTGGCCCGAACTGCAGACAGTGTCGTTTTGGTGCGACTGTGAAAAGAAGACACGCGACTTTGATGGACTAGAACACGTCGCATGGGAGAGATGCTCAACACACCATTCACACGCTGAGTGGTGTCCCTATGAACTCTTGCGGTTATGGTAAAGGCATGACACACAACAATAGATGTCACCACATCCCCCACCCCCTCCTCTGCTACCTTGCAGGATACATGTTTACGGTAAGGCTTCGGGAGTAAACCCTGAGGGAGAATCTGCATCCTGTACTATCTCCAGTCGTCTCGATAATGTCTTATCACTGGTCAAAGTTAGCTCTGAACGAGAGAGCGTTATTTACAAAAGGCGCAGTTACTTCCTCACTTTAATCCAAATCACCGCGCAAGTCACCTATTTAAGCGGAAACAGCAGGAGAAAGGACTGTCCACACGGCTAAACAAAGAGAGTGGTCTTCATCACATGTGATAGACGAACCTCATCATCACTACGGATCATATCGATTCCCTCCCCATCCCCTCCGTTAGTCAGACTGCACTGACACAGACTGTTTCCAGTAAGAACCGCGTGGAACTGAGGCCTGGGTTTTGACCACTATATTTTGACTCGCCCTGACTGAAGCTTGGGTTTTGACCACTATATTTTGACTCGCTCTTACTGTAGCCTGGGTCTTGACCATTATATTTTGGCTCGCCATGACTGAAGCCTGGGTCTTGACCACTATATTTTGGCTCGCCATGACTGAAGCCTGGGTCTTGACCACTATATTTTGGCTCGCCATGACTGAAGCCTGGGTCTTGACCACTATATTTTGGCTTGCCATGACTGAAGCCTGGGTCTTGACCACTATATTTTGGCTCGCCATGACTAACAATGTCCGATCAGTACGTTATGCCTGACTAGATGTTAGTCTCTTCTCCCCCAGAGAGAGAGAGAGAGAGAGAGAGAGAGAGAGAGAGAGAGAGAGAGAGAGAGAGAGTAACGTAATAGAAAAATGAATAAACCTCTCCGTGTGTCCCAACCTGTATCGGTGACAACAATTTGAAGGGAATTATCAGTCATTGTGACTGTGAGAATAATTTATTTCAACCCAAACTTCAAGAAAATAATTCAAACATCAATTATGTCGGAGGACACGTGGAGGAGTACAGAGGATTGGTGATCTTTGGCATTATTTTATTTTTAGAAATAAATTACCAGGTCTCAAGAATAAGCAGCATCGTTGGAGCTGTAGACCAGCGATTCTCAAGAGTGTGAGTTCGGGGTCAGCAGCGCTACACAAGTCGTTGTTACATTATGAGACATGATCCATAAAAACTTCAGGAGAGTAGAAAATGATATGATAGGAGAAATTATCTAGAGTAAGAAGACAAGAGGAAGATTATGTAACAAGATAAGATACAACATATCATGACATTCTGGGTGACAAAACAAAATGAGTATGTAAAGATCTGAATCTGGCAGTGAATTGTGGACGGAATTGGTAAACGAAACAGAGATACGACATATACATTTCTTATATTTCTCATTGTTTTTCCGTTTGTCAGCCAATGTGCCAAAACAGAAAACAAACGTGGGTCTTAGTAACAAAACAGAAAACAAATACGCTTCCTGTCAGTGTGCAGAAGCAGAAATAAAACGGCCTGTCTTGTGACCTGTCGTTTGGCGCCGCGAGACCGATAAACAAATATTCACGCACTTTCTCAATACAACGTAATATACGTATAACCCAACTATTTGCATGACGCGCGATTGCTCAATTGGTAGTGGCAAATGTTGGAATCACGAGGTATTTGGTACGAATACGACAAGTGATAACGTTTTCAATTTGATTTTGATCGACACCTAATAAAAGCGTCCGTTGTTGTTGACGGGTTAAATCTAAATATGGAGGCTGCGTGGCTTTTGCGTGAAGCGTCCGTTTCACAATCCCAACACACCAGGAATCACGAATCACGCTCGTGTCCAGTTTGGCAGACATGGCGGTTTTTTTAACACTCTTCTACGCACGGAAAATAATGGCAACCTACCGTTCTGTACACTTGCCAAGAAACTTGTAACAACCAACCGGTTGTAAGAAGCGACGTTCTGTAAAGGACATGCTACTTGTAAATACGAAATATCTCATAAAATGGGAGCAAAGAGTTACCCAGGTAATATTAAACATATTAATCAGACTCCCCCGCGTTCGTGCTCTTGATGTTGTGTCACAGCTAGCTCGCCAACAAGGTGTGGATCAACACTGTATTCCCCTTAGTGGTGAACTTATTAAAGAGACTATCATTGCATTAGTCAGGTGATAGCCGGTCCGCATACTGAAGAACGCCTATACGAAGTGCCCCTGTAAAATGTGCTACCAAAGAAATGTCTGGAGTTTACTCATTCACTCAGGAATACTTTGAACCTCTGTAAATTCTGGAAAGACGGACTTAGAGTCAATCTATGAAGAAGTGATGTTTGTGGGAAAATGTACAAGTGGATCAACCACTACCTCAAACAAAGAACGGCCAAAGTCCAAGTACAAGAGCAGATGAGCAAAAAGGTGACACTCGAGCAGGGAGTACCCCAAAGGGGAGTACTGTCACCCACACTCTTCCTGGTATATATTAACGACATTACAGAGAATATACCAAGAAGAGTAGATAGCTCAATGTTTGCAGACGATCTGGCTATGTGGACCTCTGAAAAGAATCTCACCATAGCAAGAAATCGGATGCAGCAGGCCCTAACATCGCTGGAAGAGTGGGCGAACTCATGGCTGGTCAAAATAAACGAGGAGAAAACCACATGCACAATATTCTCGCTTTCAATAAAACCCCAAAATACCAAATTAAGTTTAAATGGCAAATTCAGGCAGCCAAACGACAACCCAAACTATCTGGGAGTCACATTTGATCGGCGCATGACATGGAAAAGTCAGATCGAGAGAAACCGAATGAGAGCCAGAGAAAGAATGGCAATCATGAGGAAACTTGCTGGCACAAGCTGGTGAGCAGACGAAGGCATACTAAAGAAACTGTACACTGGAAGAGTGAGACCAGTTCTCGAGTATGGCATTGCGGCATGGACACCAGCAGCAAAGGCGAACTTCGATAAAGTTAGCAAACTTCAAAACCAAGCCATGAGAGTTATAACAGGAGGCATGAAGTCAACGCCAATTGTAGAACTTGAAAAGATTACAAGACTGCAATCCATGACCGATAGAAGAGACTGCAGAGCCCAGCTGCAGTCAGAGAAACTCCGAAGACTGACTGACCATCCAATGCACCAGAGACTAAACAATTTGGGAAATGGGAAACTAAAGCGGAGAAACTTTGCAGAAATAGCCAAAGCAAAGATGCACGAAGATCCCATAAACGCACTAACAACACCAAAACCCATCACTACTGTACGAAAACCTACCTGGAGGCAGGATATATTTCCAGAGGTGGTAGAAAATATACCAGGTATTGGAAACAAAAACTGCCAGACTTAAAAAGAAAGGAGAGATACTACCCTAAGCTTCATATCGAAAAGCTACCCAAGCATGGACTGGACCCATGCATACACCGACGGTTCTGTAACAAACACTACACAGAACGGAGGGGCAGGAGCGATCCTGAACCTACCAAATGGCAGAAAAATAACACTGTCATTCGCTACTGGTAAGTACACAAGCAATTTCAGAGCGGAGGCAGAGGCACTGAGGGCGGCAGTGGAAGAAATGGTGACACAAAAGAAAATGAAAGCCAAATAGTCCTGCTTACAGATGCTCTCGCCGTAGTCACAGCGCTAAAAAGCCAGAAAAACACTGAGCTTAATGACTTAAGAGCAGCACTCTGCCAATTGTGCCAGCAGTCCGCACCAAAAAGGGTAGTGGTACAGTGGGTCCCATCACACTGCAACATCCAAGGCAACGAGGAGGCAGACAGACTGGCAAAAGAAGGTGCAAGACTACCACAAACAGATACTAGTATGACGTACGAAGAGTCAAAACGGCTTATCAAAGCCAGATACATGACCAAATGGGAAACCGAACATACTGGTTACACCAAAAACGATGCCTATTACCAGTTGAACAGAAGAGAGCAGGTCGTTGTCTTCAGACTTCGCACTGGCCACAATAGACTAAGGTACCACCTATTCAACAAATTAAAGATAGGTGGTACCGACAAATGACCGCTGAACATCTGCTGCAGAACTGCCCGACATACGAGGATCAGAGAGAGCAGATGTGGCCATCACCAGTGGAACTGCAAGACAAGCTCTATGGCAGTGTCGACAGCCTCAGGATGACCGCCGCTTTTTTCGAAAAAATAATGGTTACTGTCTGACTGCGTACGAAGAAGAAGAAGAACCTCTGTAAATAACTATTATTGTAATGTAATACTGGCACTATGTTTATACATTTAGGAATATGGAGAAGCTTGTATGTGTACTTATGACAGGTATTCAAGCCAATACATCACATCTACAGCTTCCCAACAAAATTTGACAGCCGAAACATCGGCTCTACAACATGAATCAGTATATTTCGAACATCACATTCAATTGGCAGTTACAGGCCCAGAATAAATGGCTTCAGCGTGAGTTAAGAAGTGACACAGGTATGAAAGCTACAAAGATTTGCGTGGTTACAAAGGAACACTAAAAACAGATCACAACAATAGGTATTATGCGCGCCGGATCCACCTTGAATGTTACAATAACTTGATTTAACAGACGGACGACTAAATTGATGTACTCATACATACAATCTACATACTCCATTGAGACGATTATATTTCTCTTGTTTAACTTGTACCATCACAATCATCATGTAGCATATCCTTGGCAGAACGTAGCTCTTATCACAGCCATTCGATCTTCTTTCTTAATATTTGTGTGATGGTCCATGTCTCGCATCCGTACATTGCCATCGGGAATACCCTGATCTGAGGATCTTCAAAAGATCCATGTACCAAAAATAATTAGCTAAACGTGGGGGGGGGGGGGGGGGGGGGAATCCCGAAAGCTACAAAGGTGAAGGACAGAATTGGAATGACGGAGTGAACACATCGACAATAGAAGCACCCCAATGGCTGATCCATCCTTATTGGAGTGGGCTTGAACTGAAAACCTTACAAGTGGAATAGGAATTAGAAAAATAATGCTCTTGCATTGGGACTTGTTAATATGGTTGCTAAAGACTCGATCTCTAGCCAGAATGTCCCTCTCACAACAGCCGATGTGTAGGACTCAATCTCTAGCCAGAATGTCTCTCTCACAACAGCCGATCTGTAGGACTCGATTTCTAACCAGAATGTCTCTCTCACAACAGCCGATCTGTAGGACTCGATTTCTAACCAGAATGTCTCTCTCACAACAGCCTATCTGTAGGACTCGATTTCTAACCAGAATGTCTCTCTCACAACAGCCGATCTGTAGGACTCGATTTCTAACCAGAATGTCTCTCTCACAACAGCCGATCTGTAGGACTCGATTTCTAACCAGAATGTCTCTCTCACAACAGCCGATCTGTAAGACTCGATCTCTGGCCAGAACGTCACTCTCACAACAGCCGATCTGTAGGACTCCATTTCTAACCAGAATGTCTCTCTCACAACAGCCGATCTGTAGGACACGATTTCTAACCAGAATGTCTCTCTCACAACAGCCGATCTATAGGACTCGATCTCTAGCCAGAATGTCTCTCTCACAACAGCCGATCTGTAGGACTCGATCTCTAGCCAGAGGTCCGCCCCTGTCGCTGTCATCTTCAGAACCTCAGTGATGTCTTGTGTCCATCTTCTCCTCGTTCTGCCTCTGCCCCACTCTCCCAGCCCCATACCCTCCAGTATTGTTCTCTCCAGGCCATTATGACCTTTGATGTGGTCACAATATTTTAGCTTTCTTGACAAGATATTGTTTACTAACCAATTTTCCTCCATATCCAGTTCATGTATATCTGCATTTTTCCTTTTCGTTACCCATGGTACTTTGAACACCTTCTTCAGCAGTTTAGTTCAAATTTCTGCCGAAGACGAATGTGTCGGACCGAAAGGTGCAAATATCGCAGTCAAACTGTAAACTAGCGACACAACGCATGTCGTTCTCCGGACTACATCCTGCTACTTGCAAAACTCAGTTCAGGGCTTCGTAGCCAGAGATTGAGAACGAACGCAGAAGAAGAAGTTCAAATTTCAGTGTTTGCGAGGCTGTCCACGTTTTACATCTGTACACTGACACCGGGAAGATGTAAGTTCCAGAATTGTTATGTTCTTCATTTTATTATAGTTCTGCCATAGGTTTCTCAATTTGTTCAACCTCTGCATTGTCACAGCCATTCTCCGTCTGACTTCTGACTTCAGACAATCTCCATTGTTGCTTATAATTGAGCCGAGGTACTCAGAACTTGTGACTTTCTCAATTTCCTGTTGATCGAAAATAACCTAAAGTAAAGTGTAAAGTGCTTACTAACCCGAAACATGACACAAAAGGAAATGTTCATACGAAAGAATGAACCACTTCACCAGCTTCCAGAAAAATATGGTCTATCGATCGTGTCTGGTTCGGTACTAAGTCGCTACTAGATCGTGAAGGTGAATTCTCCAGAGAATCGAATACCAAATCGGGAATGATGTAAACTGATGTGTAGTAATGAATGCACAGACGGATCGATACGAAGTGTCATACAGAGGACACGTGGAGCGAGTCCTAGTCTGGATTGTTGCTGACTGGATGTCGGAATAATCTGACCTTGATAGTTATATCATGAATGACTAAACAATTATCGGTACACGACAAATGTAATATGCTAACAATTATGAGTGGGTGGAACGAATAACTCATAGAAAAACAAAAGAAATGACAGGTTTCCTATCTTAATTTCTTCCGCTTGCAAACACTGTGGGACGGTGGCAATCAATACCCTTTTCAAGCTACTATATTTCCTGATAACGTCTAACATGAACACATGGAAATGATGTAGTCAGCCTGTTTGCAGTTAGCATGCCGCAAAGCAAGTACACATGTACTATTGTAGTGGTAGTTTGTGTATCGTTCTGTTTGATATCTTCTTCTTCTTTGTCGTTCGTTCTCAATCGGGTTTTGCGAAAAGCAGGATGTTGTCAGGAGAACGAATGTATTGCGTAGAGTTTACAGCTATACTGCGATCTTGCATCTTTCGGTTCGACACATTCAACTTCAGCAGGACTTTTGGGGTACTGGGTTAACCTTCCCTCTTCTATCCCTCCTCCTTAGTCAGTCTGCCCTGTTGCAGCCTGCTATCCAGGACCACCCCGTAAAGGTGTAGAAGGGGGCATGGCAGCTCCGGGTCGCTGTCCCTGACACTACCTGTCAGCTTTGGGCCGCTGACCTCTGCAGCTCATGCCCTGCTTAGCATCTTGATCCCATTTTGTTTGATATAATAACTAACACGAGTCCCTTTTACGACATGGCAAAACAACACAAACACCAAACTTAGAATATACAAGAATTGTGAACTTCGTGTGTTTATGAATGGTGGTAAGTGCTGAAGCGTAAGGAAAGGGAAACATCAAATCTGTCATCTTTTCATACCACCTGCCTAAGAACGATTCGTAAAATGTTCTGGCCAAACACCATCACCAATTGTGGCCTGCTTGCCGTGAGCAGTCAAGAAGGCATAAACGCCATTACAATCGGTCCTAAGAGAAGAACCAGACACCTTCACCAGAACTGCCTTGGTGTGCCCAGGGAGAAGGTGAAAAAGAGGTCGGCCTAATGCAACTTGGTGTTGAACCATAGAAGTTGAAATGTGAACCAATAATCAAAGATTGGGTACTGTAGGAAGAATGGTCGCAAACCGAGCGAAGTGGAGGAAGTGTGTTGCTCCTTTTAAAGACGTCATCATGTATGATGGTCATTGACCGCTTTGTCAGTCACTTAAAAAAAAGAACTAACAAGAAAATAGTATGGTAGAATTGCCCAGACGAAGCATACAGGGATGAGTGGGTGAATGGACAGAGCACATGACTCGGTGATGTATGGCGTCGTTTCAAAGATCTTTTAGTTGGAAAATAGAGAGGTACAACCATAATTCCGAGCGGGAAGAATTTGCACAGATCTTCATTATCTTCTTCATCGATCAACTTATGCTATGCTTCTAGTCCGATGGGGTTCACATGTGACACTGTGCGTTTCCGATCTTCGCCGATCCCCCACAACTTTTCGAGCATGGTCGCTCCTCTGGGCGAGACTGCCGCTCTTTGGTCTGTATAAGTGGGGCAGTACTGCATGGTATGTCCTGGTGTTAGCTTTGGTGCTCCACAATCACACGTTGGGGTGTCTCTAAGACCCATTCTGTGGAGGTGGGTCGTAAGTTTACAATGTCCGTTCTGAGTCCGAGGACCTTTGCCTGCTCATTTCTACCATGTTCGTCCATGCTGTCATTTTCTGGCTTGTATTCTTTGTTCTGTTCTCTCTATTCCGTCCTCATGGATCGTTTTGTGAGTATGCGTGCCATTGCACAGATCAAATAGCAACGCTCAGAATTATCATCGAGCAATATAGAGAGTGGCAGACACATCTATACTTCTTCTTCTTCTTCGTACGCTGTCAGACGTCAACTTGAATTTGTTCGAAGAAAGCAGCTGTCATCCTGAGGCTGTCGACACTGCCATAGAGCTTGTCTAGTGTTGGCACTGGTGATGGCCACATGTGCTTTCTCTGGTCCTCGTATGTCGGGCAATTTTGCAGCAGATGTTCAGCGGTCATTTTCCCTGTACCACAGGTGCATTCGTCAGTGACACCTATCTTCAGTTTATTGAAAAGATGGTACCTCAGTCTGTTGTGGCCTGTGCCGAGTCTGAAGACCACGATCTGCTCTCTTCTGTTCAACTGGTAATAGGCATCATTTTTTGTGTAGCAAGTATGTTCTGTTTCCCATTTGGCCATGTATCTGGCCCTAATAAACCTTTTGGACTCTTCGTAGGTAACACTAGAATCTGGTTGGGTTGTGGTAGTCTTGCACCTTCTTTTGCCAGTCTGTCTGCCTCCTTGTTGCCTTGAATGTTACAGTGGGATGGAACCCACTGTACCGCTACTCTTTTTTGGTGCGGACTGCTGGCATAGTTGACAGCGTACTGCTCTTAAATCATCTAGTTCTGTATTTTTCTGGCTTTTTAGTGATGTGACCACGGCCAGGGCATCTGTAAACAGGACTATCTGGCTTTTATTACTTTCGTCTCTCAGCATTGGTTTTACTGCAGCCTTCAGTGCCTCTGCCTCCGCTCTGAAATTGCTTGAGAATTTTCCAGTTACCACTGACAGTGTTATTTTTCTACCATTTGTTAGGCTTAGGAATACCTCTCCCCCTCCATTCTGTGTTGTGTGTGTTACAGAACCGTCGGTGTATGCATGGGTCCAGTCCAAGGTTGGGTAGTTTTCCGCTATGTACCTCAGGGTTTTGTCTCTTCTTTCCTTTTCAGTCTGGCTGTTCTTGTTTCCAATACCAGGTATATTTTCTACCACCTCTGGAATGATATGCTGCTTCCAGGTGGGTTTGTGTACAGTAGGGATGGGCTTTGGTGTTGTTATGGTGTTCATATGGTCTTTGCACATCTTTGCTTTGGCTATTTCTGCAAAGTTTCTCCGCTTTAGTTTCCCTTTTCCAAATCTATTTAGTCTCTGATGCATTGGATGGTCTGTCGGTCTTCTTAGTTTCTCTACTTGCTGCTGGGCTCTGCAGTCTCTTCTGTCGGTCATGGATTGCAGATTTGTAATCTTTTCAAGTTCTACAATTAGAGACACCTCTATACAAACTTAATAGATTTTGAAAACTGAATTGGAAAATATTGAAGCCTTATAGGCAGGGCTTGACAAATTTGAGAGTGGCTCACTGGTCCGTCAAAAATCTCACCAGTCAGCATGATCGGACTATGGTCATGCAATTTATGTTAACACATTTAAACTAGGCACTCAGTCACCTTTATTTATAAATAATAATGCCTACCAAACCAAGATATATTGCATTACTTACCCAGTATTAGCCTATTTCTTCTGAAGAAAAAATGCTCTGCTGTCAGAGGCATGGCGTTTCTGTCCTTGAACATGCTTGGTAGTTCTAGCACTAAAGTAGCATTTATCGATGGCGTTAGTAGGTTCAAATTGCGACAGCCGATGTCCATTTAGATTCACCAGCATAAGCTAGATTATGTATAATCTATTTCAACCGTAATATCATTAATAACTGTGCGAGGGTCGTTATGTAGTAACGACTAAAAACGTAATTAACGATTAAAAACGGATTTTTTTTTACTCGTCAAGCAAAAATTTATACTCGGAGCAGACGAGCATTTTTTTGGTCACGCCCTGATTATGAGATACGAGATACATTTATAAGAATTATTTATGATTACTATGAAGAATAATCCACAAAGGCAAATTGTCCTATTTATGTATAGTTCAAACTAGGGAAGTCAAGGATGACTTCTATTTCTAACAATAGCTATCTTGGTCGTTGACTGAGTGATGCGAGAAATAGTCTGCTGAAGAATAGGAACACAATGAAGATACGATACAGGCTAAACTACCTCAATTTGTTACGTAAAAGGTGTATGCTGGTTCCAGATGTTGTTATAGCCGGGTGTTGGATTGAGGATGAACACTCAACACCAGCTAAATGCTCCCATGGCGTGCATCTCATGTAGCCTCTGACAATAAAGTCCATCTCCTGGCCTTCGCAGAACTGTTTTGACCAACAGGAGAAGGGGCGGAAGACGAGCCACAGGCGCCTTAAAAATCAGTAGTTTCGGGCAGATGGGGCTCGAAAGCCTAGGAAGGCAGGTCATCTAGAAGAAGGAAAACTCTGATTTCAAACCATCAGAGGCCTTGTAGTTAAGATACTGGCGTATCTTGTCGGGTTTTGTCAGATATGGCTGTGCAACTTTTTTTTACTGATAACTCTGAAAGTTGGTTATCGTCTACCAAACCTGACAACCGACGATGTGCGAAGGAGCACAGACAAGAGGATGCAATGCCTTATCCTAGAGTGAAGTAAGGCAACTTTAGCTGAGTGTTGTGGCAGGACAGACCAGGCCCTAAGCCATGGTTGGCGGATGGTCTAGGAGTGAAGCCTTGGTTGGTGGCTGGTCTAGAAGTGAAGCTCCGACAGGCGAACACGTGGAGCAAAGCTATGCTTATCTGACAGCTTCTGCAGCTTGTCTTGTCCCAAATGTATTGGTATCACTTTTTCCTTGGATAAAACAAGGCAGATCGACAGAGGGACCATACTGCATGGGCAACACGTGGTCTCTATATTTCTGCCAGGGCTTTGTGCTAACAGCACAATTACTATCGTTTGACAATACGAAAAGAGCCAATGATGATGTGTATGCTGATACACAATTTGCAGGATATTATAAATAGATTAAAACAAGAAGAAGCAAAGGTGGCGTTTGCAGATTAGTGGGAACAAAGCAAAGGAAATGATAATAGATAAAAAACAAAGACATCCCATACAGATTATCTTCTTTATGGGGGAAAGTACGAAACAGCTTAAGGGTCACCTGTCAAATTGTGTGATTTCAATAGACGAATGAGCATTAAAAGGATATAGGACTTTGTTATCAAACGCAGGTTGAGTTAGCCATGGATATTGGGACAGCTTCATCTTCTTTGGAGTACCTCCTGAAAAAGAACGTTGAAACGCTGTGTTGCAGTTTACAGCGAGGCTGCTGTATCTGCGCCTTTCGGCCTATCACACTGGATTGCAGATGCCATTTTGGGTACCGGGTTTGTCTTCCAACTGCGACCTCTATTCTTTAAGTCCGACTACACTAGTGCAGCCTGTTTCCAGGGCCGCCTTTAGGAGCTAGAATAAGGTCTATGTCAGCTCTGGTTCACTGGCCCTATTGCAAGCAGCTATGAGTCGCTGGCTGTTGTCAGCTCATTCCTTTGTTTAATATTTTTTGACAGGCGAAAATCCGCTGGCGACTTGTCAGGTCAATCCTCAAGTATATGTTAGCTCCTGGAATATTCGATAGACAATTTTGGGGGACTGGTGGTGATGGAAGCATAAACTATAGAAAGGTAGACCTACATCTTGTCAGGCGCCATCTACCTAGCTCCGCTAACCACATAACCAAGACATGGTGTTATGCCACACAGTCCCCTGTTTGCGACATATTCTCTGTGGGGAGAGAATGCCTTGAATAATTGTAGATTTTTAGTAGATTTTTAACTTGACTTTTGGTCGAACAATTGGGATTAAGATGCTGAGCATCGCAAGAGCTGCAGTGGTCAGCGACCCATAGCTGACTGCTAGCGTCAGGGCCAGCGAACCATAGCTGCCAAGACCCTTCTACGCCTCCACGCGGTTATCCTGGACAACAGGCTGCATCAGGGCAGACTTGCTAAGGAGAAGGGATCGAAGAGGGAATGCTAACCCGGTACTCAAAAAATGCTTGCTAAAGTCGGATGCGTTGGACCGAAAGGTGCAAATATCGCAGCCAAGCTGTAAACTACGACACAACGCATTCCGTTCTCTGGACTACATTCTGCGACTTAAGCCCTTTCATTGTTTGGTAGTGGGAGATTGAGAACGAACGAAGAAGAAGAAGAAGAAGGTCGAACAATTGCCGTTAAGCCTACTCTTTTCGATTCCCAACTCCCAAGTGATTTTTAACGTGCACGCTACTACACACGGGTGTTTGATCTCACTATTCAGAGATAATGTGAAATTGTTACCGGATGATCAACGTAAAAAATTCCCGGTCTCCCCCGTGATTTTAACCCGCGACCTCCATCACCCGAGACGAACACCTTACCTCGAGACCACTGGGTCCCCTTGACAGCAGGAATGTATACAACTTAACAGCTATTGGAACCCATCTCCATACCTAACTCTATCTACATACACTGAGAGCCTATGTGTATGTTCGCAGCAACGTCATTTCGATTCTACGTAACATGTTATCTATGTAATTTGTGGATGGCTGATTCGTTGTTTCCAGTATCATAATCGTACAGGCGGTCATTGATTAATTTCAATATCACACCACAAACACCCCCCCCCCCCCCCACACCCACCCCCCTCGTGATATCCAAGGCGGTGCTTGGATTGTAGCTCTTTAATTTGCTCATTTATTGCGCAAGTAATTCGAACAGGTATTCGATTATTTGGCCCGCTAACGCGGTGACAACTCCTTGAAGATACGATAATATGTCGTAATGCCGAGACACAAGATCGCTAAACATCATCTGGTGGAATGAAACTTAGTTCACCCCTAACAGAAAAACAACATCTGCCATACCGGGGATTCGACCGGCTGCCCTCCTTGTCAGCAGGCAGTCATCCATACATTCGGCTAAAGGTTGAAAACAAAAGGTTAAAGGCGAATGGTCGACTTCATCGCCTCGGGTTTCTCCATATGACTCAATCTCTCTCTCTCTCGGCCACGACTTAGATGGACTAAGGGTGTGAAATAATACAACAGAAGAATTGACTGTAAACAACAAGGGTCAAACAGATGACATACCTCCCACTACATGACAGGTTAGATGGGATGATGAGTTAACGACAAAAATTGTGTTATTGATTGGTGTCAATTTGTCTGAAGTTACCTCACGTTTAAAACAAAATACTCAATCCCACATTCACGAATTAGTGTCTGCGTCGTGCCGACCTTTCATCGCAGTAATCCATGAGCTGGCGTAATCCTGGGTGTTCAAGCTCGTCTCAGATCTGCAGGACCAGCCCGGCGTCTGTATTGATCTGCAATGGCATCGTTCTATTGGGACTTCCTTATCGTGTTTACAGTAATGCGGCATAGGAGAACAAAAAGGCCAAGTCACGCAATTTTGTATATGTACACTTATCTTCATTGTTAAATGCTTGTTTTTATCTGTTCCTTCTCTGTGTTGCATCTTCTATTGTTTTTAAGTGGCGTTTTAAGAATGATATTATTTATTGGCCCCCAATAACAGTTTTGTTTTAAAAATATATGGATGTTAGTTTTCCACCGCAAGCGATGATGGTGACGTCATCAGACGCTTGTCTTACCTCCCCTCCCGTCTGATTTTACCTCCCTTCAAACATGCGAGAATTGATCGTCCACGGTTTCTGTTCATCGCTTTTAGAGGTGACGCAATAATACACGTAAAGTATGAGGATAATATGGATAGAAACAAACAGTAAGATGGCCGCGCCTTAACGGCAGCGCTCTCGACTCGCTCCGGTGGTTGTGTTGTTTTCCGATGTTTCGTGGTTCCTGTTCGGATTATATTTCACAACTCCTTCACCAGGTGGTGTCAGGGCGTTTATTCTGTGGAATTGATATGCCTTCGATGGGTTATCCTGTTTGTTATACTGCATTCCATGCCTGGCTTAAGCCGTGCGAGACCAGTCCATGACGGAGTTCAACGTTTCGCTTAACTGCACACCAGAATTCAGTCCAGGTTACCACTACTCAAGGACATTTCTGGACGGACTGAGGCCGACTTCCTCCTGCCCGCTCCTCCCTCCACCGGAGGTTACAAGATACCTCTGCCAATCACGTATTGTCAGTTCAGCACGCTGACCAAAAGGTGGACACAATCAGAAGCCTCGGCGGTTGGACACGGAAAGGCTGACACAAACATTCCTCGCTGCCCTCATCCAAAGGCAGCGGAGTACTCAGCTCCACCTGGGGAGTCTGTAGAGATTCCGGTCGACATGCTACGCATGAACACAGCCTCGGCAGTTGGACATGGTAGTGGTCGATCAACGCAGCGGACCTTTGACGACTACGCGAACATTATTGTTATTATATTGATAACGGATGACAATCTCTCTCTCGCTCTCTATCTCTCTCTCTCTCTCTATCGGAATCAAAATACGTATTTATCAGACGTGTAGTTTAAAGACTTGGACCCTATTTAAACAGGGCATCCTCTTTTTTCATCTTTTGCCGAATGTCTATATGTGTCTTTTTCTCCGTCCATGGTATCTTTCTGTAACATATATATATTCTCGGTGCGATCGCTTCTCCACATACATAAAGTAATGACAATCTACCGAACACCTGCCAAGAAACAGCCAAATTTTAAACCGATCGTAATTTTGGGACATTCTGAGAATGACATGCTACTTTCAAATATATATATATATATATATACATACATACATACGTACGTACGCACGCACGCACGCACGCACGCACACACACACACACACAAATGAAATCCCAACCACTCCGTCCCCGAGAACATACACAATGATCTCTAAGCCTCAACGGTAACAAAGGAGAGACTCGGACAAGAGAGAATACAATCCGAAGGTAAAACAAAATTAATGGGCTAGGATCATTTTAAAAAAGTGGGGAAGGACGGTAATGAATATAAGTTAGCATTTCCTCTTCTGTTTTCTTCTTTATCAATCGCCCGCTATCTTGCCTTTCAAATGGCTTTGCAAGTCGCAGGATGGTGTCATGAGAACGGAATGCGTTGTGTCGTAGTTTACAGCATGACTGTGATATTCACACCTTTCGGTCAGACACATCTGACTTCAGCATGGCATTTTCGGGTATTGAGTTAGCCTTCCCTTTTCGATCCTTTCTCATTAGCAGCCTATTATCCAGGATCACCAGGTGGAGGGTGTAGAAGATACTTGACAGTTCTAGTTCGCTGGCCCTGACGCTAGTAACTCATGCACTTCTCAGCATCTTGATCCCCCTTAACTCTCTAATAAACAGAACAAATTGCATCTGAGACCAAAATGAAATAAGGAGAGCAAGGCAAGCTAAAGAATGTGTACTTTCAATATAATAGCAATAGTACAATAAATGGACAGTCTCACGGCAGATATTGTCGTATGACATGAAATGGTACGGAAAGTTTTTGTGAATTAAGTTTCCTTCCTAGCTACTTTATATTAGTATTCGGAAAACGTCTCAATTTTAGGATCTGGACTACGCAGACGATATGGTACTTTTGCCAATCTGATACTGTCAAATACAAGAGAAACTTCATATGGTTGAAAAATAATCAACCAAAATAAAACTGAATATCAATATTAAGAAAACCAAGCTTCTTAAATTCAACACTATTAGCAATGGACTAGTAGTGTTGTGGGGTGAACAGTTGAAATAAATGGACACATTTATCAATTTGGTCAGCTGAATTGACACATCAAAGGGTGCAGATGTAAGGGCCAGGACTGGAAAGACAAGGTGGACATTCCTAACACTTAACAACGTAAGGAGATCCAGAGAAATCAAGATTCACACTACACTTAGAATATTCAACATCAGTGATGTATGAAACGGAGACATGGAGAACGACTAAGGCCACACAAGAAAGACTCCAGTCCTTCGTTAACAGATGCCTACGAAGGATAACTGGCATAGAGTGACAGGTCATGGCAAGGAATGAATGCTTATGAGAAAGGAGCCGACAACAGCCACTGGAACAACAAATTTACTTACTTAGTCGCTCCTCTTCTACCGTGAGGTGTAGAGGTTTGCCAAAGAGAACGACACACTGCTCTATCCGCCGTCTTTTTCCTGGCCTCTTTCCAATCCATTCCTCTATCACTTAGGGACTGTCGTATGTTGTCTTCGCAACGTACTTTGGCACGTCCTCAGGGTCTGCGTCCTTGACTTTTGATCTTCCATGACCGCTTTGGTATCCGATCTTCTTCCATTCTACAGACATGGCCAAACCACTGTAGTTGGGACTGCTCCACTCGTGTCTGCAGGGGTTGAACTTCAAGACTGCTACGAATTGTCTGGTTACGGATCTTGTCCCTTTTCGTCACCTGAACCGCCTTTCTTAGGTACCTCATTTCTAAAGTTTGTAATTGCCTTTCTTGGGCTGTAGTCATTGCCCATGACTCACATCCATATGTCAGGACAGGCACATAGGTCGAGCGGTATACATCCATCTTTGTTTTCCTGCTTATTTCTCTTCTGCTGAGGAAACCTCTGTTTATTGCATGGAACAGTCTACCTGCTGCTGCCCTTCGTGCAGTTAACTCCTCTTTGATTCCTCCTATGCTGTCTATTACCACTCCTAGATATTTAAAGTTGCTGACCTGCTCCAGTGCTCGTGTTCCCAGAGTTATCTGATGTCTCTTTTCATCTCTGGCGATCCCCATGGTTTTTGTTTTGGAGTTGCTGATGTGCATTCCTCTCTTCTTCAACTCTTCTTCCCAGACCTGCAAGTTGATCTGGAGATATGCTTCGGTTTTCGTGATCAGGGCCACATCGTCTGCAAATGCTAGTTCCGATATGTAACTTGGTCTCATCTTCCAGTACCCTACTTCATACTTTTTTGTCCGTTCCTTGCAGGCTTTGATGACTTCATCCATGAGGAGTATGGAAAGGTACGGTGATAGAATGTCCCCCTGTCTTACTCCTCTAGTGGTCTTGAACTCTCCTGACTTTTGATTTGATGTCCGCACATAATTTCTGCATGGTTTATAGAAACTCTGTATGGCAGAGATCAGGGTTCCTGGTATGTTCTTCCTTGTCAGGCACTCCCAGAGTTTGTCCCAAGGAACTTTATCAAATGCTTTCTCCAAATCCAAAAAGCAGAGATGCATCTCTTTATCATATTCAAGAGCCGTTTTACTTAGCTGTCTGAGTGTAAAGATAAGGTCTTGAGTACGTCTGTTTGCCCTAAACCCACATTGAGTTTCATCAATTTTGGCTCTGCTAGACCTCTTAATCGCCGTTCTAGAATCCTAGAGTAGACTTTCCCGGGGACACTGAGAAGGGAAATACCTCTGTGATTTTCATATTGTCGATTGTCACCCTTTTTAAATATTGGTATTATTATTGCAACCTCCCAGTCTCTTGGTATCTTCTTGTGACGCCAAGCTGCCTTAAGAATCTTCATGAATAGCATCTCGCCTGCCGCTCCCATGTATTTAACCATGTCTGGTGTTATACCATCATGTCCTGCTGCTTTACCAATCTTAATTTTCTCCAATGCTGCCTTTAGTTCTTCCATTGTGA
Organism: Ariolimax columbianus; assembly: GCA_036924085.1. Classification (NCBI taxonomy): domain Eukaryota; kingdom Metazoa; phylum Mollusca; class Gastropoda; order Stylommatophora; family Arionidae; genus Ariolimax; species Ariolimax columbianus. The sequence goes on along the minus strand of JAVGWX010000015.1, from coordinate 18,166,379 downwards.
TATTATCGTTTCCCTCCATGGCTCCCTCTTCTTGAATTGGGACTGTTACTTCCAGAGCTTGGTTTTCCTCCACTCCAAGGAGATCTGAGAAATATTCTTTCCATCTATTCATTACCTCTTCTGGGGCAGTCAACAGCGCACCTTGTTTATCTTTAACAAATTTCAGGGGGCATTCCTTTTCCTTCCTCATATTCTTTAAGGTCCTGTAGAACAGTTTCTGGTTTTCTCCAGCATTATTTTCTAGTTTCTCTCCAAATTCTTCCCAGGATTTCTGTTTGGCCTTGAGCACAGTCTTCTTTGCTTCTGTTCTAAAATTTACTTATTCTTTATATTTCTTTGTTTGTTCTTCTGTATTCCTAGCCCCTAGGTATTGCTTCCATGCCTTGTTCTTTTCTCGTATTATTGTTTTCACTTCTTCTGTCCACCATGGTGTACTTTTTCTCTTCCATCCTTCTTTGGTTTGACCGCATGCCTCTGCTGCAGCCTCTTTGAGAGTGTCTTTGAATTTTACCCAGAGCATTTCCATATCTTCTTCAGATTCCTCTATCCTTTCTATTGCTGTTGTTATGAGCCCTTGGTATCTCCTCTTAACATCCGGTTCTCGTAGTTTGTAAGCCTTAATTTTATTTTCTCCTCGTGTATTATGTTTCATGTTGCTGGTGGGTGTTGCCTAGCTGGATAGTGTTTTTCAATTTCTCTCTTTATTTTAACTAGGTAGTGGTCGCTTACTATCTCTGGTCCTCTGAACACTCTAGCATCCTTTACATACTTGAAATCAGTTTTCCTCACTATTGCATAGTCAATTATGGATCTTTCATTTCTTGTCGGCTCACATCTTGTGTAGGCATGGATACGCTTGTGTGGAAACCTTGTATTTGTAATAACAAGGTTTTGTTCTCAGCAGAATCTCAGCAGTCGTTTTATATTGTCATTTAATACATCTTCTCCATACCTACCGATCACTCCATCCCATCTAGAATAGTCGTTTCCAACTCTTGCGTTGAAGTCTCCAAGGAGAAGTATTTCATTATGGCAATCGCCAATGGTCCTTTGAAGGAGCTCATAAAATTCATCTTTTATGTCAGTGCTCTCATCTTCGTTTTGGTACATACACAGTGACGATATCCATTTGACTATCCTCCTCTTGTAGACTTAGAACCATCAATCGTTCTGAAATGAACTTCCATCCTTTAATGTTTGCTTTGTTGTTACTATTCACTATACAACCAACCCCTGCCCTGGCTCGTTCATTCATGGGAACTCCGCTGTAGTACAACATGTTGCCATCATGGTCCAGAACGCCCTGTCCCTTTTTCTTTGTTTCTGTAAGTGCCAGGACTGTCAATTTTGCTCTCTTCATCTCCTCTATTAGTTCTTGTTCTTTTCCGTTTATACTTCGTACATTCCATGTTCCGAAAATCGTGGTCCTTATTTCTCGCCTGTTTGTAGCCGTTGAGGTCAGTCCGGTTTTCTCTATGTTTTGATTTGTAAACATTTTAAAGACAAACAGGTGATTAGCCTGTTGTGTCTTTGCATGATGGAGGGGCTGCCTCCTTACAGCCTCCATGCCTGCCGACCCGTTTTTTGTCCACGGCTGCTTATTTATTCGCAGCTAACCTCCAAATTAGGAGGCCTTTCAGCAATCCGCAACCCTGCTGACGCGCCTGGTAGGAGGTAGGTGCCTCCCCCAGGGGAACAACAAATTAAGAGAAGATAATTGGTCTGGATAGGACACCCTCTACAGAACAGAAAGAGAGGTGGACCTAAAAATACACAGAGAAAAGAACGTACAAGGAATATAGACTAAACATTTACACCTGGAGCTGAGAGAGACACAAAGAGTTGTCCAGGGCCGTGTATGCTAGCAGAAAGTTGTCAATGGCCTATGTACCGAGAAGAGCGACGGGCTTTGATTGATTGATTGATTGATTGATTGGTAACGTTGCCTCATAGCAGATGCTAACGTTGAATATAGTGAGAGAATGCATTACAAGAGCCTCATCTCGCTACCTTGCCTCACCTAACTCAGAACGTAATATGGTATCAATATTAAATCTGGGCAATCTATACTGAACAGCAACAGGGTCATGAAACGAGCACTTAACTGCGAGACAAGAGATCCAGCTGCTTTGCTGCATCCCGATCATGCTATTTCTCTGACAACACAATATGCCCAAGTTTCCTAAGCAATGCAATTAACGAAACATCAATAGACAACCGGAACAAAATAACACAGAACTCGGCAAAGAGAATTCAGATCGATAAAATACAGGTGGGAGTAATGTGAAACAACGATTGCGCATTCAGCAAACCTTGACATGTATCGATTATAATTGTGCAAAGTTACGACACAGGTTGTGTTTGTCGTAAAGAAGAAACATTACTTGCTGTCTGATAAACTTCTCCTGTATAATAGTGAATTTTAGATGTATGTCCGTCGTTGAGAGCACAATCGCAAAGATATTTGCTTAAGTAACGTCTGGTACCGAGAGAAAGACTGCCAAAGATGTTTCTGCATAGTGAGCTGAGTGTTGTTGTTGTTTGCGAATGCACACAATGAGTAGGTTTGCTCTTTTGTGCGCCCTGAAAAGGAAGTTAAGTGACGAGTTGCAGTAGCTTTTATCACATCCCGAGCGTGCTGACGAAGGTGGACCAAGGCGCCATACTTGGCTTCATCTGCGTGTCGCTCGTTACTATGGGAATCACGTCGATCCCTCACCACGCTACCATAAAAACAGCCCGTTTCCAGGGAGGGCTACGAGGAAGCCAAGGTGAGGGTTTTGGCCAGTATATTTTGCCTGACGATATAGGGTCCTGACTAACATACCGGATCAGTATATTTTGCCTGACCAGACGCTAGTCTTTCACCAAGAGCTGAGTGAAGGAAGACGGCCATGGCGGCGTTCTAAAGAGCGTTTCAAGGACAGTCTGAACGAGTCTCTTAAAGTAAAGTAACCAATAGCATTACTGCCGTATAGGTGTGATGTGTTGGCGATCTCACATTTAAAAGGCTCGGCTATATGAGGGCTGTAGCCATCTCCTCTCCCTCGTCGCTTTTACTTCCCGAACCGGTTCCCATCTAAGGCTGGGTCGTCCAGAGTGCCGTTGCGGTCTGAAAAAAACATTTCCGCCTTAACTGGGGTTTAGCTTGCAAAACACCGCGCTTCTCGGCTCTCTCGAGTCTCTAACGTGTTGTCAAATAGACATTACCACCTGGGAGAATGTTCAACCCGGAAAAGCGCCGTCAAAACGGACAGTCTTGCGAGGGTATCCGTGTACAGGCAGTCCAGGGTAGACGCGTGATGAGACGTCTAGAGCAGAGGGAATGCCAGTACTCGTAGCAGCTGCAGATCATGTTTGCGTTAGGGAACTTTCCCCGATGGTAAATGGGTTGATCAATCCCAATCCCATAGTATGACATGGGATTCTGCTGGCGATCCTCTTCGACAATCAAGGATGACTATTATTAGTAAAACGTCTGGTAGAGTAGCTTGTCCGGCATCATCGAAAGCTACGTAACCAGGTGCTGTAGCCATTAAAATATTTCATACTTGTCTTTCAGATGAATCGGAACAGGATTATTGCATGGATAAGATTACGTGTTCCATTGGGAACAAAGCATTGCTTGTCTTTAAAGAAACGCTTATAGCTTTACCAAATACCGGTATATATTTTTATATATATATTTTTATTTATGGTTTCTGTAGTATTTTGTACAAGAGGTTGAGACACTAATACAGTGCTCTTCAACTTGGGGGCTGTCACCCACTAGTTGGTTATTTTAGCTTTGGGCAGTAGCAAAAGAATTACTTGCTGCATTAAACTCAACCTATCGCATAATACCAGCAAACCAATAGAAGTGCACATTTGTAGAACCTGCGTTTTTCTCGTGGCAGCATACGGATGTGAAACATTTAGTTACCTAAACATCGAGTCCTTGGAGTAGCAATGTTATAGAAAGGTCATTGGGCCTCATTTGTCAAAGTACTTTAACAACCACCGCTACAATTACAAGAAAATTTGCCCAGCCTTCCCCCAAGTAGGCCAACTGCATTGGTGGTCTTATGCTCCCAATAAATTAACCGAGTGAATGATGGTAATGAGGATTGGCTAAATGTTTTAGTCCGGTTATGTTAGAGGGATTCTCCTTCTTCGCTCGTTCTCAAACTCCAGCTACCAAGCCCTGAAAAGCGCTTTGCATGTAGCAGGATGTAGACCGGTATTTGCACCTTTCGGTTCGACACATCCGACTTCAGCATGTCATTATTCCTTTTTCTTTTCGATCCCTTCTCCTTAGCCAGTCTGTCCTGGTGCAGCCTGTTATCCAGGATCACCACGCGGAGGCTGTATTGCCAGCTCTGAGTCGCTGGCCCTGGCGCAGCAGTCAGCAGACCGCTACATCGCATGCATTGTTCAACATCTTGATGATTTATGTTCAACATCTTGATGATTTATGTTCAATATCTTGATGATTTATACCCATACACGTGTGTAACGTCTGAAGTCTTGAAACCCAGTGTCAGGAAATAAAACATCAATAATAATGCCAAATAAAATAATGTATTCAGATAACAGGGACGTAGCTACAAGTTGCAACCTATGGAATGTTGATGCTGGCAAGAAGTGGTCAACTTTATAGTTTACCGGTCACTCCTAATGGTGGAGTATAGACGTATATGACGGGAGCGCACTATTACGATAAATGAAAGAACGCAATGAGACGGGAGCGCACTATTACGATAAATGAAAGAACGCAATGTGACGGGAGCGCACTATTACGATAAATGAAAGAACGCAATGTGACGGGAGCGCACTATTACGATAAATGAAAGAACGCAATGTGACGGGAGCGCACTATTACGATAAATGAAAGAACGCAATGTGACGGGAGCGCACTATTACGATAAATGAAAGAACGCAATGAGACGGGAGCGCACTATTACGATAAACGAAAGAACGCAATGTGACGGGAGCGCACTATTACGATAAATGAAAGAACGCAATGTGACGGGAGCGCACTATTACGATAAATGAAAGAACGCAATGTGACGGGAGCGCACTATTACGATAAATGAAAGAACGCAATGTGACGGGAGCGCACTATTACGATAAATGAAAGAACGCAATGTGACGGGAGCGCACTATTACGATAAATGAAAGAACGCAATGAGACGGGAGCGCACTATTACGATAAACGAAAGAACGCAATGTGACGGGAGCGCACTATTACGATAAATGAAAGAACGCAATGTGACGGGAGCGCACTATTACGATAAATGAGTCGCGCAATGTTTGATCTGTGGCACAATATATCGATTGTCAATGTGCAACAATTTATGAGTATTTATTCAAGTGGATGTGTCCAGAATTGATGGTGTCAGATAAACCTATGGATCTGTGCTACGGGGTAAGAAAGCTGGATAGGGCTTATCTGTTAGAGTGAGAGGGTCGTTGCTGAGAGGAGCAGTGCATAATTGACAACAACGTCGAGTACCAAAATGAAGATCGAAGTAGCGGCATCGGCTCTGGTGTGGCTTTCTTGGATCTCGTTAATTTGGGGGGGGGGGGGGGGGGTATGGGCATAATCGCATGCGTTTCTCAATACATGCTTCGAAAGGTGGAGAAAGGCTGTCTGTGGCATGAGTGGATAGTGGACATAGAACCCTCGAACCTCCGGGACATTGTGTGGAGCTACTGTCCTGGCCAGTGTTTGCGGTAATAACACAGCTGACATCTTGGCCCCAGGGGGACACACAGTGGGGACATTGGCAATGGATAGTGGTGACATTTTAAAAGGACCAATGACGGGCGTTTGGATGAAGACAATGAAAATATAGCAATTTGTTTATATCAGGCGAAGACCCAGTAGAGATGAGATTGAGCATGAGTGTGTACAGCCAGCGAGCTACATGAATCATCATCATCTACTCTTCCACTCTTTAATATTTGCTGAATGGGACTGAGTAACCATGAGTCTGTCCGGAGTGCCATGATATCAATACTTAACAGTAGGGAACCCAGATTATTACCGACGGTAATAGACAAAATTCAGAATGTCAGACAGGCCTGCATGCTTGCCAACTCACAACAAAACTAACATAGTATATTTCCCAGTCATAATACGATTTAGTCCACTCAGCTGTAAATGATGACCGTACTCTGTTAGTTATAGAGAACGTAAGGTAGCGAGAAAGTAAAAAGGTCACGTCACCACACGAAACAGTTACAGTCTAGTACAATACTCTCCAAACCGAGCGCTAGCCCCCACTAGTTGGTCTAGTACAGTACTCTTCAACCCGAGCGCTAGCACCCACTAGTGGGTCTAGTACAGTACTCTTCAACCTGGGCGCTAGCACCCACTAGTGGGTCTAGTACAGTACTCTTCAACCCGAGCGCTAGCCCCCACTAGTGGGTCTAGTACAGTACTCTTCAACCCGAGCGCTAGCCCCCACTAGTGGGTCTAGTACAGTACTCTTCAACCCGAGCGCTAGCACCCACTAGTGGGTCTAGTACAGTACTCTTCAACCCGGGCGCTAGCACCCACTAGTGGGTCTAGTACAGTACTCTTCAACCCGAGCGCTAGCCCCCACTAGTGGGTCTAGTACAGTACTCTTCAACCCGAGCGCTAGCCCCCACTAGTGGGTCTAGTACAGTACTCTTCAACCCGAGCGCTAGCCCCCACTAGTGGGTCTAGTACAGTACTCTTCAACCCGAGCGCTAGCACCCACTAGTGGGTCTAGTACAGTACTCTTCAACCCGAGCGCTAGCCCCCACTAGTGGGTCTAGTACAGTACTCTTCAACCCGAGCGCTAGCACCCACTAGTGGGTCTAGTACAGTACTCTTCAACCCGAGCGCTAGCCCCCACTAGTGGGTCTAGTACAGTACTCTTCAACCCGAGCGCTAGCCCCCACTAGTGGGTCTAGTACAGTACTCTTCAACCTGGGCGCTAGCCCCCACTAGTAGGTCTAGTACAGTACTCTTCAACCTGGGCGCTAGCCCCCACTAGTGGGTCTAGTACAGTACTCTTCAACCCGAGCGCTAGCCCCCACTAGTGGGTCTAGTACAGTACTCTTCAACCTGGGCGCTAGCACCCACTAGTGGCCGATTTTAGCTTTCAGGTGGGCAGTAGCAGACTAATTACATGCTGTATTAAATATATTATTATTATTATTATAACAAAGCAGAGGTTACACAAACCGAGGAAACAATGGCAGAATACCTGCAAACCAACAAAAGGTACAATTTTGAGAACCTGTGTTTTTCACGTGGCAGTATACAGCTGCGAAACAGGGACAGTTACCCAATCTCAAGGAATAGAATCGAGTCATTTGAGTCGAAATGTTATAGAAAAGTTCACATAATACCTTGGGCCGAAGAAAAAAAAATAGTAACGCTGATCACCTTGCTGTGATACTTATCTTGTGACATTTCATGGTGGCGCAAATGGATTACCATCAACGAACGAACAGTTATTCAGTTATCATTGATACGTTTTTTGTGACCTGTGTTTTTTTGTTTTCATGCACATCATCACGATTTGGATGGATTACCTCAACTGCCTCTTGTCGGCTTCAGGCAATCCGGATTAACCATAGAGCGTCTGTCACTATGTGGGTAGCTTTGACTTTCAGTATGCGACAACACTTTACTATTATCTGGAATATAATTTGATACTTAACTTAACGTCTTTATACTGGTTTAGAAGACTCTGCAGAGTCTGTATACAACCAGTTTTATTTACATGTCCTTGCTCAAAAAGCTAAGCGCATCCAATTTATTCTTAAATGCATTAATTGTCCTTGCCTCCACTACTTCACGTGGCAATGCATTCCAAGCATTCAGCACTCTCCGACTAAAAAAATATTTCCGAATACCTAATCTGGACCTTACTTTGGTTAATTTGTAGTTATGCCCTCTTGTTCTTGTAGGTGACTGTATTTTGAAAAAAAAACTTGTTATAGTCTAATTTATCCATTCCGTTTATTATCTTTAAACCTTTATTAAGTCACCTTGAATTCTTCTCTTTTCTAGACACCGTAGACCGGTTTTTCTTATTCTTTCCTCATAACTGTAATTCTAGAATCCTACTATCAGCTGTGCCGCTCTTTTTGGTATCCTTTCCAGCATGTTTATATCTCCTCTACCATAAGGATTCCACACCTGTACACAGTACTCCAATCTAGGTCTAACTAATGCTTTATACAGTTTGACTATCACTTCCTTGCACTTAGTTTCCTGTGCCATTTGTTTTGAACATAGAGATTTAGTCCAGGTCATCCTATATGTCCAAGCCCCGTCTGCCTTGCAGGAAACACATTGTTTACAGGAAATTCTTCGGGAGTAAACCCTGAGGAAAAATCTGCATCTCCATTTGTCTCGATAATGTCTTGTCTCTTCCAACGGTAGTTCAGGACGAGAGGGTGAGGTTGATCCATTGCGCATATCTTTCTCACTGTAATCAAAATCACCAAGCAAGTCACCCACTTCAGCGAACAGATAAAAAGGAAAAGATTTTCTACACGGCTGAACAAAGAGAGTGGTCGAACACATGATGGCGAACATCATCAGTATGCAGTTGCTACTTTCAGCCATTACCATCTATAGGATGATGCGACCTGGGAGTGGCAACTCTCTACTGTAGCTAGCTAGCTAGTTAGTTAGTTAGTTAGCCAGTTATCGGTCCATTTGTAAACTGACGAGCGTCATGGAGAGCCTCTGTCGCCTCTCCTGGGTCAGATGAGTAGCGTATAGCGCCGTCAACCTGTGTCGCTGGAAGATTGGCATTGCGTCGTCTATTCCCTTACCCCTCAGTCATCTTCTTGTTGGAAGCCGGACAGTTGGGTATTGTAAGCTCGCAGGAGAAGCTCATCGGGAAACATTCTCATGAGATGACCGAACCAGTTCACGTTCTGTGTGGATATGTATTTGCGCTAGGAATAACACCGACCCTTTTGCAAATATCCTCGCTCCTCAATATGCACTGGAGACGTCGGTGGCCGTTCGTAGACATATCATCTCTCAGGTGGAGATGTTACTCTCTCGCGTCTAGCACTTGCCCACGTCTGGCTCTGGTAGTATAGGGCTGGTAGGAATATGCTCTGGTAGTATAGGGCTGGTAGGAATATGCTGTGGATCAGTTGCCGCTTTGCTGCCACACTAATGTGGGGATGTCTGAGCAGTGACGTCAGTTGGTAAGTCACTACCTATATTTTTGTTTTCTTGTCTTGTGATGCTGGCGTTTCACTTCTCCCCGGTGCAAGAGTTAATTTTCACCCAGTCTGAGGTACCGGGTAGTTCTTTGATATGCATCTCCACTTGCATCGGTCTGCAGCTTCGTCTTCCCAGAATGTCAGACTAATGCCTAGTGTCTTTATGTCTCACTTATACACATCTTCGAACCTCAACTGTGGTCGACCGACTGTTCTTCTGCCATCCGCCAACTGTTCTTTTGCCATCAGCCAACTATCTATTGAGAAAATCTCTTCCATTCGACAAACACGATATGCTCGGAACATCAGACCCATGTCCAGTGTCTTCATGTCCCGTTTACACAATCTTTGAACCTCAACTGTGGTCGGCCGACAGTTCTTGTGCCATCGTCAACTGTCTATATAAAGAATATCTTTGGGGATGAGGCCATATTCCATTCGACAAACATGACCAAAGCCATTGTTGTCTTTGCTGTCTAAGAGGTGTGTACGTGCTTGGAAGACTTGTTAGAGAATGCACCACTCTGTCCCTCCATGTCATCCCAACGATAGGCCACATGCGCCATAGGTATGTTTGTGTTCCCACACATGGGTCACATGCGCCATAGGTATGTTTGTGTTCCCACACATGGGCCACATGCGCCATAGGTATGTTTGTGTTCCCACACATGGGCCACATGCGCCATAGGTATGTTTGTGTTCCCACACATGGGCCACATGCGCCATAGGTATGTTTGTGTTCCTACACATGGGCCACATGCGCCATAGGTATGTTTGTGTTTGTTCCCACACATGGGCCACATGCGCCATAGGTATGTTTGTGTTCCCACATATGGGCACATACATGTTTCCTATTTGCTGAACAAATGATTTTTCAGTGTGCAGTGCCCCGTTCGCAGTCTGAGTATTGTAACTTGATATCGTTGTCATTAACGAACATTCTTTGTTTACACCGCCAAAAGGGCACGTCTCCGTGTAAAGAGCTCTACAGAATTTGAGAAATATATTTCTTTCCCTACGTGTTTAAATTTGAGTATCTAGATCCTTTTGTGCCTTTTTTTTTCCTTCTATTTCTTTTCTTCTATTTCATGCTTGCTTTTCATCTCTTCTAGTTGTTATTTTGAAGACAGCTTCGAGAAATGACTGTGCGATCAATAATCAACAAGCCTCTTCATCATTTCGCGAAATGTGTGCGTCTCCAAGGAAGCTGGGGACGAGGGGATAACGACGAGAGACAATCTCTGTTAGTCTTTGTTTGCTACTCATCTTTTTTTGTCCATAGCGAGATAAGTAACAAACAGAAACTGGCTGTCTGAGTCAGTCGTCCATCCCATACCCTGTGGCCTAGTGGTTTGCCAGGTTTTGTTTGTTTAAAGGTTTGTGTATATGTTTGTAGCATGGACGTACTGGCCAGTGTATGGATGCGTGTGTGTATCTGTTTGTAGCATGGACGTATTGGCCAGTGTATGGATGCATGTGTGTATCTGTTTGTAGCATGGACGTACTGGCCAGTGTATGGATGCGTGTGTGTATCTATTTGTAGCATGGACGTATTGACCAGTGTATGGATGCATGTGTGTATCTATTTGTAGCATGGACGTATTGGCCAGTGTATGGATGCATGTGTGTATCTGTTTGTAGCATGGACGTATTGGCCAGTGTATGGATGCATGTGTGTATCTCTGTTTGTAATGTGTTCCCCTCTGGCAGTTTTTACAGTACAGTAGAGTTGCCAATCCTTTCAGTGCGTTGAGAAATGGTCATACCAAGAAAAATCACCGAAATGCCCGGTCAAACTGAACAAGAAGTGATTTCGAACTGGGTATGTTGGGATTGCAAACCTAGTTTCTATTCTGTTTAGCACGCACTCCCACCAATCCTTGATATGGTTTGCCAGACGAGAATGCCATACTCTTATATCCGCTCTCTACCTCCGAGTCTGGTTCAAGCTGACTCCTAGGTCAGAGCCGCCAACTTTACACCTACAAAATGTTGAGATTCGTGGACCACTCCATGCATTAACAATCCCAGAGATTCATAGACCACTCCATGCATTAACGATCCCAGAGATTCGTGGACCACCAAATGCATCAACAAAAGAGATTCGTGGACCACTTCGTGCATTAACAACTCGAGATGCATGTACACACAAACAAGTACGAGGCGTGTTCAAATGAAACCGGACCTAACTGCAACAAGTGAACATAAGTACAATTAACATAAGTACTTAAGTACAGCAATACACGCCTGGCTTGGTCTCGAAAGATCTTTCGTTCACTCACGTCCTTCTTTAAACATCGTTGTCCAGTTCTTCACTGTTGTCTTCAACACACTTTTGTCGCCATACACTGTCTGCATTCTGCGATTAATGTCAACTGGTCGACATCCTTCCGCTGTTAGAAACCGAATCACCACTCGCTGATCAACTCTAGATGGATTCCGTATCACACCCGCCATGTTTTCAACGGTCTGCTGAGGAAACTACGAGTCGGAGGATAATGAAATGTTGCAAACTTGACGGTTGGTATGTGCTATTTACACCAGATGTAACGTCATCATGCGCATCGTACATATGTTCACGTGGAGTTAGGTCCGGTTTCATTTAAACACGCCTCGTTCATACATTTTGTGGGCATAGTAGATGTGAGCTTAGCTTACAATCATTAGGTAACAGGTTCAAATCACGTCGTGCTCAGAACGGTTAGGTGGTTTGTTTAGAGCAGAACAGATGACGCCTTGCAGGCTGTGGGTCTGCTTAGCTTTAGTACTTCTGATATGCTCGCACATCGGTTAATCACTCTCCTCAGCACTTGTCCCAATACAGCGGAGTAATAAGCTGCTCGAGTCTAGCCCACTAAGCAGGAAATCCTCCTCCCGGCTACATCCAGCACACACCAGAGCTGGGACCTGCACAAGGTCATCTGTCTCTGTAGAAGTCAAGGTCGACTAAGACATTTGGGATTGCAAACCGAGATCACAACCCGGATGTCACACAGCTAGGTATAAATTTACAGCTGGGTAGACGAGTTTTTCTCTACCTTGACAGAAACCCGGTACACTTGCTGTGAAAGGTAAGCGTTTCAACCATCTGCCAGTCGGATGTTTAAAATAACTACTTTAAACAACGGCAATCATGTTAATAATAATAATATTTTTTTTTATCAACGCGAGAGTACTGCCAAGTACCATATGTGTGGTACAGGGCGCGAACGGTTCCCATCCAAAAGAAAAACAGAGATAAACTCGACACCCATCCACCACCACGAAAGAACTACAGGCCAATCAATCTCATGAGCTGCACAGACAAACTTGCGGGAGAGAGGTACAAAAGTAGCATATTCTTTGCGGAACGTCGATTCTTACAACCGCTAACCTATTTGGCTGTTATAAGTTTCTTGGCTGGTGTGCAGTGCCAATGTGCAGGTTTCAATTACTTTCAAGGAGGGTAGCGCGGGCTAGTGACACTGCTCATAATCAGAAAGTGCTGGGTTCGATCCCCATCACAGCACCTGCCGTTACCCCGGGAAGCAAACCCTAGAGAAAATGCAGGAGAAAGCGGACCCTTACATAAAAATGCATGCTGAAGTCGAGTGCACAGGGGCCGACAGATGCAAAATAAAAACCACAGTGTAACGTACACCGCCTTGTGAATTAGAGAGATAAGTCGAACGCAAAAACAAACAAAAAAATTACTTTCCGTACCCGGACGAGCGATCGCAGAGGAGAGAACAATCTGTGTCTGCCAAACTAGATCTGGCGGGATTCGAACGCCGTGCTTTGGGATTGTGAAATAAATATTTCTTTCACGCCAATGTCACGCTGACTCACAAAGAATAACGAGAAGCAGACTTAGCTGGCATCTCAAAGAGAAACGAACTAGCACACAGCAACATGAAGTCATCAGGTAACACAAGTCCACAAAACACAAAAGTCATCCGCACATCACAAGAAAATGAAGATGCTCTCCAGGAAAGAAAACACCGTGACAGAATGGGTAGATCTGTAGAAAGAGGGTAGTGGGGTCAAGACGTAAAGCACTGGCCTCTCAAAGCGATGACCGGAAGCCGGTGGCCGATCGAATCCCGCACGTTTCAAGCGAACCCTGGTTTCAAAGGAGGTAAGACCAGAGTGCCTGCAAGGTTCAAATCACGGTGGAGATGTCGTTTTTTTTTCACGTGAGCTTCCTGGTATTTCCACAGATCTCTGGGCAGTAGAGATCAGACGTACGTGTTCAGTGTCGCACAAGCTAAAAAATTCCTCAGCAGTTGGAAATCGAAAAGAGTAGGCTTAACGGTCGCTGCTCACTCCTCAATAGTGATTTGTTGTGTTTTGTACCGTGACTTTATTTTATTTCCCTGTGTGGAGCATGGAATGATTATAAAAATTGGCACAAAATCAGTTCCGTTATTTAGTCGGCCTTGTAATGTGACGTTCAAAGGGATTTTCCCGTGAGTCAGAAGACCTGTATCTACAGTAGGCTCTGTCCAGTCCATATTGAAAATTACGAATACCACCAACTTTCCAAACGAGATCAGGTGATCATCTTCCGGCTGTGCACAGGACACCAACAGAGTGGGATGTCATCTAAGTAATAAATTAAAGATTGGCAATACGGATCTTGATACCTGTGACACAACTCACATGACAGAGGATCACCTGATGCAGTTCTGCCCACAATACACCAGTGAAAGAAGTAGCATGTGACAACAACCAATGTCCTTCAATGCAAAAGTGAACCGAGTATACAGAGACTCGAGTTGACTGCTGCCTTTGTTAGAGTCGATGAAGTCGAAGTCTGAACACGAAAGAGAAGAAGAGGAATACAAAAAATTTGAGAAAAACAACCAAGATAAACATTCACTCAATGTTCTAATTGATCAACACCATATCCTGTTCCAAGAAACAACTTGGAGCCATGCAGCCTGGTTAGGAGATTAGAGATCGAAGAGGGAAGGCAATCTTGATCCCCAAATTATCGTGCTGAAATTGGATGTGCCGGGCCGAAAGGCGCTGATATTGAAGCCTAGCTGTGGAGTATGACACGACGACACAAACGTCAATTTTTTTATTTTTTTTTCGTTTTTTTATTTCTTTATTTTTCGAGATGTTCGTTGCACTGTGTTTTTTTTGCACCTGACGCCCGAGTGCATCCGACTTCGGCATATATTTTATGTAAGGTTCTGCTTCTTCGTGCATTTTCTAAGGGTTAGATTCCCGGGATAACGGTTGGTGATGTGTTGGGGATCGAACCCAGCACCTGCGGATTTGTGAGCCGTATCACTTAACCACTAGCCCACGCCATCCCCTAAACGTCCATTTTAGAACGAGCACAGAAGAAGAAGAAGAAGAACGTAATGTCCTGCAGTTAAATATTTGTGGCTTGGGAAACATAAGCGTGAGCTCACTAAGATATTAAGACAACCACAAGGTTAATGTGAGCTCCCCTGTAAGAAAGTATACATAAACATTGATCTGAACTGAACTTGGCCAGGCACACCTATTATACGAGGGGCATTAAAGTCAAACCAGGACTTTTTCTTGTAAGGAAAAAAATGCTTTTTGCTCAAGTAGTCAAAAAAATTATATTTATTTTTCGACATAATCTCCTGCATCGTTTATGCACTTATCCCATTCTGTAAGTAATGCTTGAAAAACTTCAGCGTAGAAAGATTTGTCAGTATGTCTGAACCAATCCAGGACAGCCTGTTTCCTTTCGTCATCAGTGCTGAAATGCTGACCTCCCAGGAATTAGTTTTAGAGGATCCAAACAGGTGGAAATCGCTTGGAGCAAAGGCTGAAAGGTGAATGTGGCAATACCTCCCAGCCGAGTTGCTGCAGATGGCACATTGTGCGGTAAGCCGTATGAGGTTGAGCGTCACCTTGTAGGAACAGAACGCCCTTTGTGATCAAACCAAGCCGGGGTGTGTTTTTTTCGCAGACGGTTATGCACATAACTCAAAATGCAACAGAAAAACTTGTCTCTTGTGCAATTTGCGACAGGTTATGCGTCACTTTTTCAGGATAAGCGTCCCACAATCTGGATATTCACATGAATGACTGTGGTGTGTTGAGAGCCAACACGGCTGGGGATCATCACTCAGGGATGTATGGCCTTCTCTATAACGTTTTGCACCACTCAAATGTCTTTCTGTGGCTGAGTGTCTCAGAACGTCGCTCACACAACAGCCGATCTGTAAGACTCTCGAGCTCTAGCCAGAACGTCGCTCTCACAACAGCCAATCTGTAAGACTCTCGAGCTCTAGCCAGAACGTCGCTCTCACAACAGCCTTCTGTCGCTGCCATCTTCAGGACCTCCGTGATGTCTTGTGTCCATCTTCTCCTCGGTCTGCCTCTGATCCACTTCCCAGCCACCCTACCCTCCAGTATAATTCTCTCCAGGCCATTATGACGTTTGATATGACCAAACTATTTTAGCTTTCTTGACAAGATATTGTTTACTAACCAATTTTCCTCGATATCCAGTTCTTGTAGGATATCTGCATTTTTCCTTTTCGCCATTCTGTAGGAGTTTAGTTCAAAAGATTCAATCCTTCTCTCAAGTGTTTGTGTGGTGGTCCGCGTTTCACATCCATACGTTGCCACCAGGCAGATGCAAATTCGCAGGATTTTTATGTTCGTCATTTTATTAGAATTCGTCATTTTATTCAACCTCTGCATTGCCATAGTCATTCTCCGCCTGAAAGAAACACTATGCAAGAATTAAAACAAAAACTAGTCAGGAGATTCCTGTCTACTAGAGTTTAAGAAGCACTGGTCTGGGAACAAATGTACAGATCTCATGGAACCCAGCCCGTTCAATAATCTTCATATCGTGTCAGGCTGACACCTTGCGCCAAACCCGGGGGTGGTCAACTCAATCATTATATCCTCCTCTTCTATGCTTCCTCCAAAGTGCCGTTGCGGCTCGTCAATTTACTCCGGGGGGGAGAGACGCGACATCGATACGTGCGTGGAGGAAATTGAGTGTAAATTCTAAATAATAAGCAGCATTCCCTGTTCAGTCAAAAAGGGGTGCTCATTGATATCCCTGCAACTGATCTTTTAGTAGTCACCGTGCATGTAAGTCTGCATGTGTTTGACAGTAACACTATGTTTTGTATGATGATGGTTCCAGTCTCAACTACGACCCTCCTTAGATTTTTTTTATGATTTACACAGCTCGATGTGGTGGGAATGGTTTCTCCTGAATAATGGACCCCTCAAAACGCAAGATTTTGTGGGAACGGAACATTCTGTGAGAATTGAAAATGTGGGAATGCAAGGATTCTGTGATAATATAATAATTATAGCAGACAAAATATCAAATGACAAACTACTCCTACATAACATCAATCAACAAGATATGGATAGCATTATAAGAGAGAGAAGATCGAGATGGCTGGGACATGACAGGTGACGAAAAAATAGCACTTTCGTGGACACGGGTGGGTAAGAGAAAGAAATGTAGACCAAGAACAACTTGGAGAGACACGGTAGACGACACGCTGTGTGGCGCACTGCGCGAAATGTTGCCCAAGACAAAAAAGCATGAAAAATCCTTGTAGAAGCCTCATGTGCCACAAGGGCATTAATAAATTTAGATTTATCGACATGCTATGCTTATTTCATTTACAGCAATACCTTGCTCTTACGTCATGTTGGCGACCAGGGTTCGCACGTAAGTGAAATATGGACCAGTCAAAGAATGACAGTTATTTCGCTTGCAAATGCATTTAGCCGTCTAGAAACCTAAATGGCGCACTTTATAACACTTGCGAGTGCGTGCAACGAAAAATAAAGACTTTTCTTGCAAACTGATAACTTCCACTTTTTTCTTTGCTTCATCATCACAATTAGGATACATTGAATAGTAGGGTTGCTTTGTTGGGTGATTGCCTGGTTGGTTGGTTGATTGATTGATTGGCTGGTTGGTTGTGTGGTTAATTGAGTGCTTGGTTGGTTGATTGTGTGGTTGATTGATTGCTTGGTTGTGTGGTTAATTGAGTGCTTGGTTGATTGATTGCTTGGTTGGTTTATTCTGTGGTTGATTGATTGCTTAGTTGTGTGGTTGGTTGGGAGGTTAGTTGTGTGGCTCATTGCTTGGTTGTGGTTGATTGATTGCTAGGTTGTGTGGTTGATTGATTGTTAGGTTGTGTGGTTGATTGGTTGGTTGGTTGATTGATTGTTAGGTTGTGTGGTTGATTGGTTGGTTGATTGATTGATTGGCTGATTGATTACTTGTGTGGTATCTTTGTTGTGTGGTTGGTTGATAGCTTTATTACGTGGTTGATTGGTAGCTTTGTTGTGTGGATGATTGATTGCTTGAATGTGTGGTTGGTTTGACTGCTTGGTTGTGTAGCTGGTTGACTGATTCCTTGTATGGTTGTGTTTTTTGATTGCTTAGTTGGTTGTGTAGTTGGTTGATTGCTTGGTTGTGTAGTTAATTGGGAGGTTGGTTGTGTAGTTAATTGGAAGGTTAGTTGTGTGGTTGATTGCTTGGATGTGTGGTTGATTGCCTGGTTGTGTAATTGATTGCTTGGTTGTGTGGTTGATTGGCTGGCTGGTTGTGTGGTTGATTGGCTGGCTGGTTGTGTGGTTCATTGGGAGGGTAGCCGTGTGGTTGATTGCTTGGTTGTGTGGTTGATTGCTTGGTTGTGTGGTTGATTATGCGGTTGATTGGCTGGTTGTGTGGTTGATTATGCGGTTGATTGGCTGGTTGGTTGTGTGGTTGATTGGCTGGTTGGTTGATTGCTTGGTTGTGTAGTTGATTGGCTGGTTGGTTCAGTTGTTGATTGATTGCTTGGTTGTGTGACTGATTGCAGTGTTCGATCATATTCCATTCTATGAGATGACAGAACCGCTATTATTTTCTGTCTTGCTATGCATGAAAATAAAGAGCGAAATATATCAATGAAAAAAAGATTAACAGGTCCAGTTTCAATAAGGCGATGTGAGCAGAACGATTGAAACATGTTTTGGGAAGTTGTATTTTCCGACCAGGACCAAGTCTGAGACTGGTAACATTGAGTTTGCATAAATATAATGTTTTTTAGTTGTCGCTTTCTGACCAAACTTTGATGGAAAAATAGAAACTTCTACTCGAATTGTTTTGGCCTCAA
The DNA here is from genome assembly GCA_036924085.1 of Ariolimax columbianus. NCBI lineage: Eukaryota > Metazoa > Mollusca > Gastropoda > Stylommatophora > Arionidae > Ariolimax > Ariolimax columbianus. The sequence continues at coordinate 18,148,050 of JAVGWX010000015.1, read as the reverse complement.
AAACGATAACCAACTGACAAATATTTGGACATTAAAATAAATGAGCAAACACACAAAAGGTCACTGCTTCATTCCAACGTTCTAACATAAGAGTGGTAAATGGCAATAACACTAGGAAATAACACTGAACCCTTTGAAAAATAAATGTCTTTAAAAGTTTTTGGAACATTTCCTGGGAAGAATTCAAGACCAACAAACTAATGCGAGACAACGCAAACCATAAATGTGTTTCTACTATCATAAGGGAAGAATTCAAGACCAACAAACTAATGCGAGACAACGCAAACCATAAATGTGTTTCTACTATCATAAGGGAAGAACGGTGGACATACATCGGGCATGTGATTAGAATGAACAGAAACAGACTCCCACTACGGGCAGTTATGTGGGCTTCAGGTGACAGCAGAAAGAGAGGCAGACCAAATGAGATTCTTTATAGAACGATCATCAGAGAGAGCTCAACTATAATAATAATGCACGCGTAGGCGTAAAAGGCCCGTTGCGTCGATTTACCACTACCATGTCCAACTACTGAGGTTATGTCCATGCGTAGCGTGTCGACCAAAATCTCTACAGACTCCCCAGGTGGAGCCGTGTACTCCGCAGCCTTGGGATGAGCGCAGCGAGGAGTGTGTTAGACCAAGTTTGTGTCAAGCTTTCCGTGTCTGTCCGTGTCAAATTCTCTGTTTCCACGTGTCCCACCGCCGGGGCTTCTGACTGTGTCCACCTGTTGGCCAGCGTGACCCTTGCTGTGCTGAGACTACTAGGTTGGGAGAGGTATCGTGTAACCTCCGGTGGAGGGAAGTGCGGGCAGGAGAAAGTCAGCTTCAGTCCGAGAAGTCATATTCTGGACTGAATTCTGGTGTGCAGTTAAGCGAAACGTTGAACACCATCATGTACTGGTTTCTTGCGGCTTGAGCCAGGCATGAAATGCAGCAAACAAACAGGATAACCGATCCCAAGCACATCAAATCCACAGAATAAAGTCACTGATACCACCTGATGAAGGAGTTGTGAAATATAATTTGGACAGGAACCAACCAAACATCGGAAAACTCGACACAAACACCGCAGAGTCTAGAGCGCTCCAACTAAGGCGCGGCCATCTTACTTTTCTATGGGTCAACTATGGGTCTAAACAATATACAAGAACTTAGAAGAGTGGCGTTACATGGTTCAAACTAGAGAGCACTTCTTTATGTCTTATGTGCCAAGTTTGGCGTGCAAAGACTATAGACGGATTGATGGACGGACCGACAGACAGATATACATAAAGAGCTGGATAGACGGATTTATAGGCAAGGAAAGGCAGATGGATGGATGGACGGACCGACAGCCAGATATATATACAGAGCTGGATAGACAGGCAAAGCTTGTTAAGACATGACCAATAAGAGTGATAGACAGACAGACAGACAGACAGACAGACAGACGGACGGACGGACGGACGGACCGACCGACCGACCGACATAGAGATAGATACGATAGATACGATAGATACGATAGATACGATACGATACGATACGATACGATACGATACGATACGATACGATACGATACGATACGATACGATACGATACGATACGATACGATACGATACGATACGATACGATACGATACGATACGATACGATACGATACGATACGATACGATACGATACGATACGATACGATACGATACGATACGATACGATACGATACGATACGATACGATACGATACGATACGATACGATACGATACGATACGATACGATACGATACGATACGATACGATACGATACGATACGATACGATACGATACGATACGATACGATACGATACGATACGATACGATACGATACGATACGATACGATACGATACGATACGATACGATACGATACGATACGATACGATACGATACGATACGATACGATACGATACGATACGATACGATACGATACGATACGATACGATACGATACGATACGATACGATACGATACGATACGATACGATACGATACGATACGATACGATACGATACGATACGATACGATACGATACGATACGATACGATACGATACGATACGATACGATACGATACGATACGATAGATAGATAGATAGATAGATAGATAGATAGATAGATAGATAGATAGATAGATAGATAGATAGATAGATAGATAGATAGATAGATAAAAATAGAAGTATCGATGACAGAACGTCACCACCAACACGTCTGACATAGAGTATCAAACATATTTTCCAGTTATTTCAAATCTCGTGCCAATTAAAGTTTGATATTATTCACGTGTAAGTTACGCAGGTCCGGTGCTCAGCTAAACCGAATAATGTTTTTCCGTCTTGTGGTAGATAATCTATAAATGATATAAACCGTATAATATGTATCGTATATAGTACAGATGTGAAGAAGTGAATACCTCGTTTTATTTGTGTGTGTGAACGTGTTTGGTGGGAAGGGACATTTGAAATGGGGTGGGGTTGGGGAAGGAGATGTTGTCTGACCATCATATTGACCCAGTTGCACAGCTCTGCGTTGTTCCCAGTTACTTGTTATTTGGCGAGTTTTTCCCGCACGGTCTATACAACTGGAATGCCTTACTACCGGCTTCATTGTGGCAACCTTAAAGGTGAGAAGTCAAACGAGGTTAATGATCGAGGTCACGGCCCTATGGTATGGGAAGTTTAGGGCGTTGATCCATTTATTTCACTCTTTGTTGATTCTTCACTACCCCTTTATACAAGCTTTAATTTAACTTGGCAATAACCGTTATCCGCAGACATTTATGTCTCCTGTTTTAACCAACTTTAATGTAGTCTGCAGATCTGAGATTGTGTGCCCAGTTTCTACTCTACCGGTGCGACCTGGTGCTGTGTTGCTTTTGTGTAATTCCCACAATGAGTAAATTGACTCTTTTTAGCGCCTTGAAAAGCGACAGTAAGTGGGAGGGTTGAAGAATGTCTGGGTTGTTTTCATTTCCCGTGCACTAACAAAATATTACATCCCTTCGTTTGTTCCATAAATGATGGCTGCTTGCATCATGGTATGTGACTCATAACTAACCAAGACCCAATTCCACCTCAAAGTGGCAGGTCTAGAAGCAGCCTACACTCGTGCAGTCTGGTTAAGTATTTTGTTGTTTAATGCCCACAATCAGTATATTTACTATTTTGTGCGCCCTGAAAATGACGGTGAGTGGCGGGTTGTAGTATCTTTTCTCACATCTCAAGCGTGCTGATGAAGGGGGACTGTAGTCTACCAGGCTGTTGTGCTATGCTGGATTCATCTGCGTGACACTTACTACTACGGGGATCACGTCGATCCACATCTCGTCAGCCAGACTGCCTTGAAAACAGCATCTTTCCAGGGAACGCTACATGGAAGAGAGATAGTGGTCTTGGTCAGTGTAATGTGCCTGACCCTGACGCGACGTCCTGGTCAGTATGTTGTGTCTGATCCTAGCGCGACGTCCTGGTCAGTATGTTGTGTCTGATCCTAACGCGACGTCCTGGTCAGTATTTTGTGTCTGATCCTAACGCGACGTCCTGGTCAGTATGTTGTGTCTGATCCTAATGCGACGTCCTGGTCAGTATGTTGTGTCTGATCCTAACGCGACGTCCTGGTCAGTGTGTTGTGTCTGATCCTAACGCGACGTCCTGGTCAGTATGTTGCGTCTGATCCTAACGCGACGTCCTGGTCAGTATGTTGTGTCTGATCCTAACACGACGTCCTGGTCAGTATGTTGTGTCTGATCCTAACGCGACGTCCTGGTCAGTATGGTGTGCCTGACCCTGGCGGGAGGTCCTGGTCAGTATGTTGTGTCTGATCCTAACGCGACGTCTTGGTCAGTATGGTGTGCCTGACCCTGCCGCGACGTCCTATTCAGTATGTTATGACTGACCCTGCCGCGACGTCCTATTCAGTATGCTGTGCCTGACCCTGGCGGGAGGTCCTGGTCAGTATGTTGTGTCTGATCCTAACGCGACGTCCTATTCAGTATGCTGTCCCTGACCTTGGCGGGACGTCCTGGTCAGTATGCTGTGCCTGGCCGGACTAACGTCCAGTTCTCCAGTACGACCTGTTTAACCCCTTACAGCCCAACGTAATTTACAAGATGTTAGTCGTAATGTGTGGTGTGTAGCAGATGAATTACAGCGTGCCAGAGGTTCGAATTCACGGACGGACAGAAAACAAATCCGGGTCGTGGTTCCTGCCTGACACGATCGATCCTCCAGTAAACCCAGCTGTAAATATGTGAATTTGGGAAGGTAAAAACGGCAATAAGGAAACTGGCCACCCCACCTCACTTAGGCTGCGATTTGTACATGGAGCGTTATAGGAGTGATCTTCATCCCTGTATGCAACTGTTGCCACGGAACGGACCGTCGCATTAGTGTTAACGCCCAAGACAAGAACAGTAACTGTATGTGTTTCTTGGTTAACAAAGCAAAAAAAGTAATTGAAACTAAAATTTTAATTCTTGAATTTAAAGATACAGCTTTCATTTATAAATCAAAATTAGCTAAATAACAATTGTAGATAACAGATATGTTTTATTTAAATCAGACTAAGTGGTGCTACTGTAATTGACTGCAATGTGCAATTTGGACTGTAAAGGGTTAATAATCTATCAACATTACATTCATGTGGTCCCAAAAATAGGAGACTGTGTGACCTACGGGTGAATCGTCTGTTTCACAATCCCAACACTTACGGTTCGAATCCCAGTTTGGCAGATATGGATATTTATTCGCTTCTGGAAAGTAACGGCAACCTTCCGTTGTTGTTGTTGAATACCCACAATGAGTAGGTTCACTCTTTTGTGTGCCCTAAAAAGGACGTTAAGTGGTGGGTTGTCGTAGCTTTTCTCACATCCCTAGCATGCTGATGAAGATGGACCGGGGTACTCCAGGCGGTTGTGCTACACCTAGCTTCATCTGCGTGTGGCTTACTACTACGGGGATCACGTCGAACCTCACCTTGTTAGCCAGACTGTTGTCCTCAACAACAGCCCGTTTCCAGGAGGAGGTCAGGTGAATGTCGTGGCCAGTATTTTTCTCCTGAACCTGGCTAACATTCTCTGATCAGTGTGTTTTGCCTGACCAGACGTTAGCCTCACCGTCCCGTTAGGTAAAGGTCTTGACCAGTATATTTCTCCTGACCCTGGCTAACATTCTCTGATAATTGTGTTTTGCCTGACCAGACGTTAGCCTCATCATCCCGCAACCTGCCGTACTGACCACTTGCTAAGATACTCGTAACAGCCAAATGGGTTACGGTTGTAAGAAGTGACGTTCTGCAAAAGATATGCTACTTACTTTACTTTACTCTGGAAAACAAAACAAAAACTTATATCAGTATAAATAAAAGCTTGTGCTGAGAAAAGTTTTTTTAACTTGTTATTAGGTGAGAGGGAGGTTACATCCAGAGAAATACAGACCTAAATGAGCTAAGATCAGTAATCTGTCAACTATACCAGCAGTCCAAACCCAGAAGAGTCGAAGTACAGTGGGTGCCATCCCACTATAACATTCAAGGCAACGAAGAGGCAGACAGAGTGGTGAAATAAGGTGGAAGGTTACCACAACCAGATTCTAGTGTGATTTACAAAGAGTCCAATGAGTCTAATATGATCAGATACACGGACAAATGGGAAACAGGGCATACTGTATACACAAGAAATGATGCATATTACTGGTTGAATGGAAGAGCAGGGGGTGGTATCAGACTCCGTATAGGCTACAACAGACTGAGGTACCATCTATTCAATAAACTGAAGATAGGTGCTACTGATGAATGCACCTGTGGTACTGGGAAAACTACCACTGAACATCTGCTGCAAAATTGTCCGACATACAAGGACCAGAGAAAGCACATGTGGCCATCACCAGTGGCAACACTAGACAAGCTCTATGGCAGTATCGACAGCCTCAGGCTGACAGCTGCTTTCTTTTAAACAAATTCAAGGCGACGTCTGACAGCGTACGAAGAAGGTACTAAATGAGAGCGTGTAAAGGTTCCCTCTTAACCCTATTTCACCCTAACATATGTCCACAATAGTTTGTTGCACAATCACTCTGTCCTCTATCTACCTGTCTCGCGGGACTCCTCTTGCCCTGTCTTGCCCAGGGCCATCAGCGGAAGTTGATGATGAGTGTGCAATCTGATGAAAAGACCGCACTAACGTAGTGTGTGCCTAGAAATGTACTCTACACAAAACGTTGTGCCGACCATACTTCGCATTCTGTCTTTCCTAGTAACAACGATGACCTGTCACAGACACTTCTTTTCATACCTCGAAAATCTGCTCTTACGTGCTTTTGGATAGAGAACAATTTTGGCACTGGAAGCACAGAGTCGGCTTAAATATACTGTTTATCAGCTGTTGCTTTGTTACCAAACTAATCCTCGGGTGCCTAAACAGAGGTGACAGCTGATAGTCTTAGCAAATGCTTTCTGACACCTAGTTTCCCTTTCCCCGTCTAGCGTCAGCTAAACAAATACTGCCCAAATACTTGAACTTATGGGCAGGTTGAAGAGTAATATCATTTACACAGTTGTTGAGTGGGAAATGGGTGTTCCATGATCTTCACAGATTGTTTCCGTCTCGTTAATTCGAGTGTTGCATTTGGTACAGCCAATGCAAAACCTCGAATGCCTGTTGCCGCTAAAATTACAGATGTAATTACGACCCTGCGTGTCACTTGGGACTGTATAGGCGAATCAGCATTATAATGTATGGTTATGTCAGTAACAAAGTGTTGGATTGGTAACCATATGGAAAGAAACGAGTCAGTTCAGTTCAACCCGTAACCAATCAGGTCGTTGGGGTACACTTGAAGACACTCCCACAAAATCCCACGCCATCTCTCTCTGTCTACTGCCACTAGACGTGCCTTGCCGGTGCCATCATTCAGTGATGTCTGGCCATCTCTTACTTGGACGTCCTCGTCCTCTCATTCCTGGTACAGAGCCATGCAGTATCGAATTTGTAATTCCGCTGGACAACGTGACGTACCCATACCAAGCCATCTTTCGCCATTTGATAAATGTGAACAGATCATCAATAGGCCCAATTACGTTTTCCACTTTCCGTGACACGATCCTTATATTTAACATTTAAATGTCTTCTAAAGCACCTCATTTCCACTGCATGTATTCTGCACCGGATATCCGCAATGTTGGTCTCACAAACATACAACAATATCGAGAGCACCAATGAGCGCATTAGTCTAACTTTTATGCTGAGGGCGAGTCGTTTATCCTGCCATATGTGTTTTCAAACGTGTAAGCGCCTCTGTTGTATGCGCTATTCTGGAAATTACCTCAGGCTATGAGCACTCGTCACTGATCAGTGATCCCAGATACTTGAACCAGTGTACAACTTGGGGTTCCTGACCATTTGCTTTTATCACAGATGTAAACCCTTCAGTGTTATTACTCTTCAGCTTTGTTCTCTCCGCCCGCAGAAACGAGTAGGAAAGCCAAAAACACCTGGTCGACGTGGAAGCCAGTGAGTGAAACGAAATAGGAACAGACGAACAGCGGCTCTATGATCCAGGGGAATCAGACGGATAAATGATTATGTCAATAACACTCAAACTCATTTCACCAAAATGTCTTTACCGGGGACGTATTCAAATGTTACTGTGGATCGATTCTAGGGTCATTGAAAGTGTCTTCATGAAATCGCGAGGAGAGCATATTATTTCCAGTCAGGTAAAACATAACTGATCAGACTATATTAGTCAGGGTCAGGTAAAACATAACTGATCAGACTATATTAGTCAGGGTCAGGTAAAACATAACTGATCAGACTATATTAGTCAGGGTCAGGTAAAACATAACTGATCAGACTATATTAGTCAGGGTCAGGTAAAACATAACTGATCAGACTATATTAGTCAGGGTCAGGTAAACATAACTGATCAGACTATTTTAGTCAGGGTCAGGTAAAATATACTGATCAGACTATGTTAGCCAGGTAAAATATACTAATCAGGCTATGTTAGCCAGGTAAAATATACCGATCAGGCTATGTTAGACAGGTAAAATATACTAATCAGGCTATGTTAGCCAGGTAAAATATACTAATCAGGCTATGTTAGCCAGGTAAAATATACTAATCAGGCTATGTTAGCCAGGTAAAATATACTAATCAGGCTATGTTAGCCAGGTAAAATATACTAATCAGGCTATGTTAGCCAGGTAAAATATACTAATCAGGCTATGTTAGCCAGGTAAAATATTCTAATCAGGCTATGTTAGCCAGGTAAAATATACTGATCACGCTATGTTAGCCATGTAAAATATACTAATCAGGCTATGTTAGCCAGGTAAAATATACTGATCACGCTATGTTAGCCATGTAAAATATACTGATCAGGCTATGTTAGCCAGGTAAAATATACTAATCAGGCTATGTTAGCCAGGTAAAATATACTGATCAGGCTATGTTAGCCAGGTAAAATATACTAATCAGGCTATGTTAGCCAGGTAAAATATACTGATCAGGCTATGTTAGCCAGGTAAAATATTCTAATCAGGCTATGTTAGCCAGGTAAAATATACTAATCAGGCTATGTTAGCCAGGTAAAATATACTAATCAGGCTATGTTAGCCAGGTAAAATATACTAATCAGGCTATGTTAGCCAGGTAAAATATACTAATCAGGCTATGTTAGCCAGGTAAAATATACTAATCTGGACGACATTTCACTTTCAAGCAGTCCTCACTGGAACACTTACCATTTCATGGTAGTCTATTTTAACAAGGTGGAGATGGGCACTATGCTGCTCGTAGCGGAGTGCCTCCAATACACTATACACCGATTTACTCCTGTCTACCTTCTCAATGACTGAGACACATTCGGAGGATGGATGATGGCAGGATACCAAAATATATTTTCAGAGGATGGGTGGATGATGGCAGAATACCAAAATATCTTAAGAGGATGGATGGATGATGGCAGGATACCAAAATATCTTAAGAGGATGGATGGATGATGGCAGGATACCAAAATATCTTAGGAGGATGGATGATGGCAGGATACCAAAATATCTTAGGAGGATGGATGATGGCAGGATACCAAAATATCTTAGGAGGATGGATGGATGATGGCAGGATACCAAAATATCTTAAGAGGATGGATGATGGCAGGATACCAAAATATCTTAGGAGGATGGATGATTGCAGGATACAAAAATATCTTAAGAGGATGGATGATTGCAGGATACCAAAATATCTTAAGAGGATGGATGATTGCAGGATACAAAAATATCTTAAGAGGATGGATGGATGATGGCAGGATACCAAAATATCTTAGGAGGATGGATGATGGCAGGATACCAAAATATCTTAGGAGGATGGATGATGGCAGGATACCAAAATATCTTAGGAGGATGGATGGATGATGGCAGGATACCAAAATATCTTAAGAGGATGGATGATGGCAGGATACCAAAATATCTTAGGAGGATGGATGATTGCAGGATACCAAAATATCTTAAGAGGATGGATGATTGCAGGATACAAAAATATCTTAGGAGGATGGATGGATGATGGCAGGATACCAAAATATCTTAGGAGGATGGATGGATGATGGCAAAATACCAAAATATCTTAGGAGGATGCATGGATGATGGCAAAATACCAAAATATCTTAGGAGGATGGATGATTGCAGGATACCAAAGTATCTTATGAGGATGGATGGATGATGGCAAAATCCCAAAATATCTTTGGAGGATGGATGGATGATGGCAAAATCCCAAAATATCTTAGGAGGATGGATGGATGATTGCAGGATACCAAAATATCTTAAGAGGATGGATGGATGATGGCAAAATACCAAAATATCTTTGGAGGATGGATGGATGATGGCAAAATACCAAAATATCTTAGGAGGATGGATGATTGCAGGATACCAAAATATCTTAAGAGGATGGATGGATGATGGCAAAATACCAAAATATCTTTGGAGGATGGATGGATGATCGCAAAATACCAAAATATCTTAGGAGGATGGATGGATGATTGCAGGATACCAAAATATCTTAAGAGGATGGATGATGGCAGGATACCAAAATATCTTAAGAGGATGGATGGATGATTGCAGGATACCAAAATATCTTTGGAGGATGGATGATGGCAGGATACCAAAATATCTTAGGAGGATGGATGGATGATGGCAAAATACCAAAATATCTTAGGAGGATGGATGGATGATGGCAAAATACCAAAATTTCTTTGGAGGATGGATGGATGATGGCAAAATACCAAAATATCTTTGGAGGATGGATGGATGATCGCAAAATACCAAAATATCTTAGGAGGATGGATGGATGATTGCAGGATACCAAAATATCTTAGGAGGATGGATGATGGCAAAATACCAAAATATCTTAGGAGGATGGAATTATGATGGCAAAATACAAAATATCTTAGGAGGATGGATGATTGCAGGATACCAAAATATCTTAGGAGGATGGATGATGGCAAAATACCAAAATATCTTTGGAGGATGGATGGATGATCGCAAAATACCAAAATATCTTAGGAGGATGGATGGATGATTGCAGGATACCAAAATATCTTAGGAGGATGGATGATGGCAAAATACCAAAATATCTTAGGAGGATGGAATTATGATGGCAAAATACAAAATATCTTAGGAGGATGGATGATTGCAGGATACCAAAATATCTTAGGAGGATGGATGATGGCAGGATACCAAAATATCTTAGGAGGATGGATGATTGCAGAATACCAAAATATCTTAAGAGGATGGATGGATGATTGCAGGATACCAAAATATCTTAGGAGGATGGATGGATGATGGCAAAATACCAAAATATCTTAGGAGGATGGATGGATAATGTCAGAATACCAAAATATCTTCTATATGGGGAATTACAGTTGGGGAAAAGGTCTCGGGGCCGAAAACTACTTCTGTACAAGAATGTATGCAAGCGGGATATGAAAGGTGTGAGAATTGATTTGGAATCATAGGAACAGCACGCCATGGATCGTGTTCAGGGGCAAGATTAAGCATGGGATACAGACAATGGAGAAACTCATTGCTAATAGGCTGAGGACACGTCACACCATGCGATGCCGCAAACGGTCCTGACTTTCCTTGCACACACTGTGAATTAGTCTTACGAGTCACATTCGTTACTGTAGTTGCATACCTTTTTTGTCAAAGCACAATTACTATCGTCTGACAAGACGGAAAGAGCCTATGACCTTCTCAAGTACGTCTCAGGATGCGAGGAGAGCCACTGCAACCCGAAACCAAAGAAAGTTGTATCTTAGTACGAGTAGTATTCGCAGTAACAACAATGCGGTCCCAGGGGCACGGCTCTTGAGCGACACTCATGGTGATATCAGTCTGGGATCATTACACAAAGTATTGGTTGATGGATTGCGTACAAGACGGTCACAATTAATGCAGCTATATGAAGTGGGTGCACATACGCCAAAGTCGACATCGTAACGACTGAAATACAAATTATAGCAAATTATTTGTGTATCTTTTTTTAGTGCAATAGCAAAAACTGCCGTAGGGGATGAAGTGTTAGAGACTTCATTGTACTAAACCAGTTTGTGTGAGGTGGAGTGGCTATTTCCCTTTCTTATTGCCTTTCTTAGGCCAGGTAACAATTTATAAATGACTGTCTATTCAGCATAACAGCTTGCCGGTAGCGGGAGTACACCCATGTACCTGTGCCTTGAAGAGCGAGTTATGTGTTGTTATATCACGAACAATAATAAATGAAATAACAGATGTCAAAATATTATACGAACTTTGTATTCAACTCGGTATTGCACTGTTCTGAGAGTTCCCCACTAAAGATTCCACTGTTCTGAAAGTTCCCCACTAGAGATTGCACTGTTCTGAGAGTTCCCAACTGGACATTGCACTGTGCTGAGGCTACACCCACTGGACATTGCACTGAGCTGACAGTTCCCAACCCAAAATTGCACTGTGCTGACGGTGCCCAGCTCGGCATTGCACTACGAAAAACGTGTCCCTTGCGGAAACGCAAAACTGAAACAGGGCATAACTGATATGGGGCTTCCATTTTATACATTAACTGAACTTAATTACCGAGTGTTGCATGGATCTCAGCCGATCGGTCCCCAGTTCGCGCGGGATATTTCCGACCACAAAATGTCTCATAGGGTCGACCCAACCTCACAAATTAGGTACCAGGATAATCTGGGAAAATAACGGCGGCCGGCGCGATGCTGGTCACATCCCCCCCCCCCCCCCCCCGCCCCCCTAATGTGACGTTGGTCAAGGCAAATATGGGTCTAACGCCACAATATTCCCAATATGCCAGACAAGTGAGTTAACGGGATCTTTACTTTATACCGGGGTTAGAAAAGTGGTTCTAAATTTTGTTATAGCCAGGGTGTGGGGTTGAGGATGAACTCTCAACACCTACCAATTGTTCCCATTACGTGCATCTCATATAGCCTCTGACAACAAAATCGATCTCCAGGCCTTCGCGCGGCAGAGCTGTTTTGACTAACAGGAGAAGTGCCGGAAGGCGAGCCATAAGCGCCTTAAAACCAGTAGTTTCTGGCAGATGGGGCTCGAAAGTCTAGGAAGGCAGCTAATCTAATTGAATGAAAACTGATTTCAAAACATCTGAAGCCTGGCAGATAAGATAGTGGCGTAACTTGTCGGGGTTTGTTAGATATGGCTGTGCAGCCTGTTTTCTGATAACTGTGAAAGTTGGTCAGCGTTTACAAAACCTGACAACCGACGATGTGCGAAAGAGCACACGCAAGAGGATACAATGCCTTATCCTAGAGCCAGGAAGGGCAGCCTCAGTGTTGCGGCAGGGCAGACCAGGCACTTAGCCTTGGTTGGTGGCTGGTCTAGGAGTGAAGCCCCGACAGGCGAACAGATAGAGCATTGCTCTGTTGATCCGGCAACTTCTGCAGCTTGCGTTGTTCAAAATGTTTTGGTATCACCTTTTCCTTGGAGCAAACAAGGCAGACCGAGAGAGGGACCATACTGCATGGGCAACACATGGTCTCTATATTTCTGCCTGGGCTTTCTGCTAAAAGCACAATTACTATCGTCTGACAAGACGAAAAGAACCAATGATGACGAGAAAGGCGACAAAAGAACAGTTACATGCCAGGCATGTCATAAATAGCGCGACTAAGGAGGATTGTGCATGGTACTCGCTACCCATTCGGGCAGAAGCTTTAAGCCATACACATTTCCATATATATAAACAGGTCATCGTTTTATGACCTGGCATGTACATGATGAAGACCTTCACTTCACGTGGAGATATAGAGGGACTGATTGATTTATTGACTGATTGATTGATTGATTTGCCTTATTCCCATAAAGTTTTTAACTGACTTAAGCATATCACCGAAGATGCAGCAGTGAATGGGATGAAAGCAGCCGGCGACTCATAGTTGGTTGCTAGCATCAGGGTCAGTAACCATAAATAACCATGACCTTATTCCGCCTCCAAGTGACGACCCTGTAAACAGACTGCAACTTTGCAGACTGGCTAACAAATTAGGTATCGAAAAGAAAATTCAAACCCAGCCAAGAAACGTCTTACTGAAATAGGTGCTAGGCCGAAAGGTGAAGATCTCGCATTCTCGTTGTAAACTACAACACTACGCCATACATTCTTTTAAGAAAAGCGGATAAAGAAGAAGAACTGGAAGAAGAAGAAGAAGAGGAGGAGGAGGAAAAGAAAAAGAAGAATACTATATACATCAATCATATACACAAAATACATGTAAGCCATTGAGACAGAGCGCTGACTGCCAGTTTTATGATAAGAATGTGTGTGGTTATTTGAGAGCAGGAAGAAAGAAGGCAAACACTGATCCTAATGCTGCCTGCCCGTTCGATGGTTGGAGTTTGGGGCCACAATGTAATAATTAAAAAAAACAAAAGGGAGGGAAAAGAAGAGAGACGTGTGATTGAGGGGAGCTGTCGTGGAAACAGAGTCGCCATTTCTGCCTGGTCAGCGGAAAATCCAAATTATTCGTGCCAGCTAGAATGTTTTTGTTTTGTTTTTGGGGGGTTCTTACTGTTACTTGCTCCTCTTACATCGGTGGCGTATCTACAAACAAGGGCGGAACAGGTACGCCGCAGGGGGTCGCAGAAAACAGCTGGAAAGGTCATGATCACTATCTCTTGGGACATTGAAGGTGTGATTCTTGTGGATGTAATGTCACGAGGAGAGACAATGAATTCACAAACTTAAATTAAGACATTGAAAATTTCCGCAGTTCGGCCGCACAAGAATCCAGTAAAACTGCTTCTCCTTCACGACAATGCACGTCCTCATAGAAGTCTGGCAACACGGGAACCAATCAGCAAATTGGGTTAGACTGTACTACCCCATCCACCCTATAGTCCCGATTTGGCACCCTCTGATTTTCATTTGTTTGATCCCCTCAAAGATGCACTCCGTGGAACAAGGTTTGAAGATGATGAAGAAGTGATTCATGCAGCCAAGAAATGGCTACATGATCAAAACTAAATCTGGTACGGGCTATGAATACATGCACTTATTTCGTGCTAGCATAAAGCTGTACAAGTTGATAGTGATTATGTTGAATAATACAGATGTTTACATGACATATCCATGTACATTGTGTAGAAATATCATGTCTTTTGAATAAACAGTTCCTGGGAAAAACGATGTGGTGCATTACCTTATGAACGCCCCTCGACCATTATACATTAACAACTAATAACTCTAGGCAAATCTGTTGACATATTTCATTGTATGTTTTTAACATGTTAAAGTAAATTTATAAAGCATTGCCCCTTGCAGAACGCCGCCCCATCACAGTCTGTCTGAAAGACATTCGATCTCTTGCTAAATCTCCAGCCTGCTCCAGAGTCATGCCCAAGCATTACTTGACATTTTGACGCCATCACCTTCTTGGTCTGTCTATGTCTCTCTTGCCCGACACCATGCCTTCCATTTCCGTTCTCTCAAGACCGTTGTGTCTTTTGATGCGGCTAAAGTATTTCAATTTTCTGTTCACGATGGAATTTATGAACCAGTCCTCCTCTGTGCCAAACTCTTGTCAAATGATTACATTCTTCTTTCTTTTGGCCCATGGTATTCTGAGGTCCTTTCAATAACATTTTGACTTAAAACTCGATCCCTTTTAGACCCGGTAACAGTGTGTCCACATAAAGGAAAGCCCTTTTATTGTAATTACTGCTTCCCAAATGTTCTTCTTCCTATCCCATCATAAGGGCCATCTGTCACTTTCAAAATTTCCTTTCAGGGAGAGACAGAATGTGGGAGAGAAGAGAAAGATAAACAAGGAGACATAAAGATGGACGGATAAACACATATAGAGGGGATATGTAGACGGAGGAAGACAGACAGATAGATGTTAAAAACTTGAGAGAAATAGACACGGGAGAATAGAAACGAATGCTACAAGAACAGCCAATTTATCTAATGCAACAACATCTTCCTTTTGTAGCCCCTCTCGAAAATGCTAATAAATTCAGTGTCGAATCGACACAAGGTGGCTTTACAATTCCATCTTATTCTCCCGAGGAATCTAGTTTAGGCAAAATACTTGACTCCCCTGCTCGTATAAGTTCATCACAACTGCCAGAAATAATAAGCGTTTCGTGTATATAGAATACAGAAGGGCGGTCGGAGACATGTTGAGGTTGTATGGGGGGGGGGGGGGGGGGGGGAGAGAGAGGGAAGGCGTAGCATTTTTTAAGGCATTGGGCCCGTATGAAAATTGAACGTGTGGAAAGTCCGAGTGCCGGGTGCAGATTAAATATACCTTCAGGCCCATCTATTTCAGAGTGTTTCATTATCACCAATTTGAATATACCATGTTGTCTTTTATTGAGGGTAGTTGCTTGAAGATAATATCGGGAATAAAGTGTTCCGTAAGGATGTTTCCAGTTCCCTTCATTAGGGGATTCGGTGGCCTAGAGGTTGCGAGTTTAGTTTATAATCCCAATATGCGAAGTTCAAATCACGCCCTGCTCAATTTGATAGACTGGGAACGTTGTTTTGGTTTTTTTTCCCCATGATTTGACTGCTTCTATCAGTCGATTCGGGGAGTAAGACTTCTTCTGCATCTTCTTCTTTCGTTAGCTTGGAGTATGCCTACATCTGCAAAGTTGTCTCTTGTATGAACCTCGCTGTCTTCTGCAGCGCACACATAGGTTCATATAGTTTCCCTTCCAGTGTTGTTTCTCGTGGCCAGTATGTCCGCCTCAGTATATCATAATCTGGGCAGTCCTGAAGTATATGCTCCGCAGTCTGAGGTGCCTGTCCACATATTTGAGTTGCCAATCCTAAATTGTGTGTAGATATGGCAGCGGAGTCGGTTGTGTCCTGTTCTGAGATGCAAAATGACAATCTGCTCTTGCCTGTTTATATTGTCAAGGCGGAAGAAGACTAACGTCCGGTCTGTCACAACATACTCATCGGCGGAAGAAGACTAACGTCCGGTCTGTCACAACATACTCATCGGCGGAAGAAGACTAACGTCCGGTCTATCACAACATACTCATCGGCGGAAGAAGACTAACGTCCGGTCTGTCACAACATACTCATCGGCGGAAGAAGACTAACGTCCGGTCTGTCACAACATACTCATCGGCGGAAGAAGACTAACGTCCGGTCTGTCCCAACATACTCATCGGCGGAAGAAGACTAACGTCCGGTCTGTCACAACATACTCATCATACATATTAGTCATCGTCAGGCAAAATATACTGGCCAAGACCCTGAACTTGGCTTACTTCTAGCCCTCCCTGGAAACGGGATGTTTTCATGACACCCTGTGCGTCTATAAGCTGATCCGTTAGTATATATGCTGTATACAACATATGTGTCAGTCTGTTTCCTTGTGTCAGTCTGTTTCCTTGTGTCAGTCCGTTTCCTTGTGCCAGTCAGTTTCCTTGTGCCAGTCCGTTTCCTTGTGCCAGACCGTTTCCTTGTGCCAGACCGTTTCCTTGTGCCAGTCAGTTTCCTTGTGTCAGTCCGTTTCATTGTGCCAGTCCGTTTCCTTGTGCCAGTCCGTTTCCTTGTGCCAGTCAGCCTCCTTATGCCAGTCAGCCTCCTTATGCCAGTCCGTTTCCTTGTGCCAGTCAGCCTCCTTGTGCCAGTCCGTTTCCTTGTGCCAGTCCGCCTCCGTGTGCCAGTCAGTTTCTTTGTGTCAGTCCGTTTCCTTGTGCCAGTCCATTTCCTTGTGCCAGCCCGTTTCCTTGTGCCAGTCCGCCTCCTTGTGCCAGGCTGTTTCCTTGTGCCAGTCTCTTTCCTTGTGTCAGGCCATTTCCTTGTGCCAGTCTGCCTCCTTGTGCGAGGCTGTTTCCTTGTGCCAAGCTGTTTCCTTGTGCCAGTCCCTTTCCTTGTGTCAGGCCGTTTCGTTGTGCCAGTCCGTTTCCTTGTGCCAGTCAGCCTCCTTGTGTCAGTCAGCCTCCTTGTGTCAGGCCGTTTCCTTGTGCCAGTCCGTTTCCTTGTGTCAGTCCGTTTCCTTGTGTCATTTCACTTCCTTGTGTCAGTTCGCTTCCTTGTGTCAGTCTGTTTCCTTGTGTCAGTCTGTTTCTTTGTGTTAGTTCGCTTCCTTGTGTCAGTCCGCTTCCTTGTGTCAGGCCGTTTCCTTGTGACAGTTCACTTCCTTGTGTCGGGTCACTTTTAATGTTTCACCATGGACTTCGGGGAACTGAGATGCTAGTCTGGTCAGGCATAACATACTGACCAGGACGTTGCGTCAGGGTCAGGCACTGTGATACACTTATCTAGATCACAATCCCTCTTCCATGTAGTGTTTCCTGGAAACTGGTTGTTATCAAGGCAGTCTGGATAACAAGGTGAAGGATCAAAGTATCCCTGTAGTAGTGAGCGACACACAGATAAAGCCAAGTATAGCACAACCACCTGGAGGACCCCGTCCACCTTCATCAGTGCGTTCTTTTTAGGGCGCACAAAAGAGTAACCCTACAACAACAGAACCAGTCGACTCAGCTGTTCGTCTTCCTCTTCTTCTTCTTCTGCGTTCTGGTTTTTCTAATCATGCTAAATATTCACTCCTATCGCCAGAATGAAGTCCACGGTCCTTTCCAGGTATGAGCAGTGACACCATAGTTTTTGCCTCAGTTCTGCTCCATAGGGCCAGGTCTGGCATCTTAGTTCTTCATAGGCCGGGCATTCTTGAAGGCCGTGTTCAGGGGTCTGGACTCCTGTCCCACATGGACATTCATTTGTTTGGGAGATTTTGAGCCGATATAGGTGGCAGAGTAGTCTGCTGTAGCCCGTTATCATGCGGAAGATTGCTGTTTGCTGGTGTCTTTGTAGCTGGTGGATTGGATCTGGACTGTTTATCCCATTTATTTCTCCCATTTTATTTTATGCTGGCTGCGAATGGTGGTTTTTAGCCTCCTTATATGGCACTTTATGGGTGCATTGTTCCTTTTTCCCACCTGCTTTGGATAGTGCATCAGCTCTCTTGTTTCCTGTAATTCCACAATGAGAGGAGAGCCACTGCAGTGTGATCTTTGATATCTTGTGTATGGCATTTAGGTCTGTTCTGATTTTATGTGTTATGTCCTCATTTGTTGTGTTCTTTATGACTCAGGTGTAAATAGGTACCTGACTATAGTTAGGGGAAAGTTTCAGAGTATAATGAACCATTTTCCATGTTTCCCTGTCATTTTCAGACAGATGCTCATATTCAGCAGGGTAGACTAGCATAGTGAGTAGAGACATGGGCTTGATCCTAGTTTTGTTGATGCGAGATCCAAGAGCTCTAACCCCAAGTTTTTCCCAACCGCCGATCCGCGGAAATTCCTGCCGGTCCTGCCGAAAAAGTTAGTGCGACTCAACTGTCTTCAACCATGACGTCTTTATACTGGTTTAGAAGATTCTGCAGAGTCTGTATACAACCAGTTGTATTTATATTTCCTTGCTCTAAAAGCTATGCGCATCCAGTCTATTCTTAAATGCGTAAATTGGCCCTGCCTCTACTATTTCCTGTGGCAATGCATGCCAAACAGTTACCACTATCTGCCTAAAATAATTTCCTAATATCTAATCTGCAGCTTGCTTTAATTAATGTGTAGCTGTTTCCTCTTGTTCTTTTAGGCATCTGTATTCTGAAAAACGTGTTATAGTCTAATGTATCCTTTCCAAAGATTATCTTATAAACCTGTATTAAGTCAACTCGAATTCTTAGCTTTTCTAGACCGCTTTTTATGAGTCATTCCTCATAACTGTAATTCATGTGAACTCAAAGCAAAGGCCGCCGGCCATTGTAGACGATGATGGCATAATTTTTTTTGCTAGCTCTATTTTTAGTAAGGTTTAACTGCTCTACCTTTTATCCTCACTCTCTCGTCTCGAGCCACCCGACCCCAGTGGCAAGACGACTAGGGGGCGACTACGAGATGCAGGGGACTCCGCATCAAGCACCCGTGAAAAAGACGGCAGAGTCCGAAGTCGAACCCACACTACCTGATCACGAGGCCAACGGCTTAATTATTTCACCACGGATTCCTGTAATTGATGTGAACTAGGTTCTATTAAATTGTTAGTCATATATTCGAATACCGATTTTGCATGAGAAGACATAACTCTGTGAGCGTCACAACCAAACAGAGAAACCGAATGGATGTCAATGCAGCGCTTCATCTCTCAGAAACAGAATGGATGTCAATGCAGTGTTTCATCTCTCAGAAACAGAATGGATGTCAATGCAGTGTTTCATCTCTCAGAATCAGAATGGATGTCAATGCAGTGTTTCATCTCTCAGAAACAGAATGGATGTCAATGCAGTGTTTCATCTCTCAGAAACAGAATGGATGTCAATGCAGTGTTTCATCTCTCAGAAACAGAATGGATGTCAATGCAGTGTTTCATCTCTCAGAATCAGAATGGATGTCAATGCAGTGTTTCATCTCTCAGAAACAGAATGGATGTCAATGCAGTGTTTCATCTCTCAGAAACAGAATGGATGTCAATGCAGTGTTTCATCTCTCAGAAACAGAATGGATGTCAATGCAGCGCTTCATCTCTCATAAACAGAATGGATGTCAATGCATTGTTTCATCTCTCAGAAACAGAATGGATGTCAATGCATTGTTTCATCTCTCAGAAACAGAATGTATGTCAATGCAGTGTTTCATCTCTCAGAAACAGAATGGATGTCAATGCAGTGTTTCATCTCTCAGAAACAGAATGGATGTCAATGCAGTGCTTCATCTCTCAGAAACAACGCTGCAGCCCCGGTCTGTCAAATATTCTCACATAGAAGCAGTAACAGGTTTCGTACTGAGTTTACTTGAATGGAATATTGGAATTAGCATACTTGGGCCCCATCGTACACCACAATGGTCTAGAAAGATTGATACTGGATGATTTGGTACCTGGCAAAACAGGCAGAAGCAGAGCAAGGAGAAGGTGGACAATGAACAGAGATTCTGGTACTGACAGAGGTGGAACAGCTGGCGATGGGTTGAGTGTCTTATATATTGGCTTTCATGAGAGCGTCATTCTGCAAAGGACATGCTACATGATGATTCCTTTCTCAAAAGTTAAAGACGTTCTAATATTAGCATTTTTATTTACTGCTTGATTTCTGGTTATGTTAAATAACTATTCAATTTTCACTTTATAATATTAGATTTAAAACGAATGCACAAAATACTATATGAATAGTGTTTTTTAAATTCTGGATTAGAGTCCAGCGGGAAAATTTGTCCTATTTTCACCAGTCTGCACATGTAAGAAGGTTACGAAACACTACTCTAGACTTTTAAACATCTCGAGGAGAATAAGTCCTATCATGAGCCATCCGAGCCAGATCTGTACATGTCTTACCTGCCGAACTGATATTGGCATCTCTCTCCCTCTTCCATGAGTGTCTTGGTCATCTGCTATTCCTCCTGTCATGTGAATTCCAGAACAGAGACTGTCTTGTAATGTCAACTGGTTTCCGTAATGTGTCGCCTATCCAGCGCCAGTGATGTAGATATTGCATTGTTGAGAAAATGCTACGGAGGCGGGACTGAGAACATATGGACACGAAAAGTGACGTCCTGGTGGGGTTACTACTTGAAGTATTCACTCAGATATCGGCCAATGGAGAGATACCCCGCGTAAAGTCCTGCAATGAGATGCTGTGGTCAGCGACCCAAAGCTGACTGCAAGTATCAGGGTCAGCGAACCAGAGCTACCAAGACCCTTCTCCGCCTCCACGCGGTGTTCCTGGATAACAGACTGCAAACAGCATAATACAAACAGCCAGATATGATTCGCTGGCAGCTGCCAGTTCATTTACTGCTACATCTTTGATCCTTGAAAAGGAATCGATCATATTCTCTATAGTGGGAACGGCGTGGGATAGTGGTTAATTGACACAGCTCGCAACCAGAAGGTGCCGGGTTCGATCCCCATCACAGCACCGGCCGTTACCCCGGGGAAGCAAACCCTTAGAAAATGCAGGAGGAAGCAAGCCCTTACATAAAATGCATGCTGAAGTCAGATGCACTGGGCCGACAGGCACAAAATAAAAACACAGTGCAATGCACACCCGCCTTGGGGAATTGAGAATTAAGGCGAACACCAAACAAAAGAAAAAATGTATTCTCTATTTCAGAATTGGCATTCCATACGACTAAAATAGTTTGCTATCTTTTTCAAGGCATTTTAACATAGAATTAAGCAGCAAGGTAATTCTTTGTTAGTCTGAGTCGTGCCTCTAAAGGTATTCCTGGAATTGACAGAATGTCTTTACATTTGATGATAGGTTGACATGGAGGGAACACGTCGACAAGGCAGCCAAAAAAGCCAGGAGGAAGTTAGCCATCCTGAGAAAATTAAGTGGAATCACATGGGGTGCTAGTGGAAAAATACTTAACAAAATTTACCAACAAGGTAAACGGCCACATCTGGAATATGGGTCAGCAGCGTGGTGCCCCGCAGCAAACTCTACCCTAAAAGAGGTGGATAAAGTGCAATTTCAGGCACTTAGGGTCATTACAGGAGCAATGAAATCAACACCTATTGTGGAGATGGAGAAAATGGGAAGGATACAAGCACTAAGAGAGCGCAGAGACACAAAGGTATTAACACCGGCAGAAAAGTTCTACTGCATGCAGAGCCATCCAATGAAAGACAGATTTCAAAATTTAGCAATGGGAAGACTGAAAAGAAGTAGTTTTATGCATCAGGCAAAACGACTTTGCAAGCAAATTATGGATCTACCTGAAGTTGACATCCCCCTAAAGTCTGTGCCAGAACAAACCCCTTGGAGAGAGAAGTGAAAGGAATATTAGACAAGGATGAACAGAACAGTGTGCAACGTAGGATAGTGATCCTCAATTTCCTGGATGAAGAATACCCACAAGATCTCTGGATCAGAGTATACACAGATGGGTCAGCACATAATGCAGTAAAGAATGGTGGAGCGGGAGTGTACATAGAATACCCAAACAACATTAGGGATACAGTCAGAGTACCAACTGGGAAATTCTGTCATACATATGATGCAGAAATACAGGCAATCAAGGTGGCAACTGAGAAACTGTTGAACACCAATGTCGGTCCACAACCTGTAGTATTTCTTACAGATGCACAATCAGCACTCCAAGCACTTAAATTTGAGAAACTGCCAGATCTACAGGCTCTACTGTCTGAACTGAGCAACCAGCGCAAGATTGTCATGCAGTGGATACCTTCTCATTGTGGAATACCAGGAAACGAGAGAGCAGATCGACTGGCAAAGGAGGGTGCTGCAGACGAGCAACCACATGTGCCAGTTACATACCAACAGAAGATAAGGATGATCAAATCAATCAGAAAGCCACCAACAGTAACACCAGACGATTACCATAACATGAACAGACAAGAGCAAACTGTTGTGTTGCGCCTTAGAACAGGACAACCATCTCCGCAGCCACATGTACACAAAAATGAAGATTGGCAACTCAGCCATGTGTACATGCGGACAGGTGCCCCAGACAGCAGAGCACATACTGCAAAACTGCCCCGAATATGATATACAGAGAAAATCTCACTGGCCCATAGAAACAACACTGGAAGAGAAACTTTATGGACCTGTGTGTGAACTACAAAAGACAGTGAAGTTTATACAAGAGACAACATTGCAGATATAGACAATATTTTAAAGCGAACGAAAGAAGAAGAAGACAGAATGTCTTTCAGATGTTACTGTGAATGATTGAATTTAGCTGTGAATGATTGAATTGA
Organism: Ariolimax columbianus; assembly: GCA_036924085.1. Classification (NCBI taxonomy): domain Eukaryota; kingdom Metazoa; phylum Mollusca; class Gastropoda; order Stylommatophora; family Arionidae; genus Ariolimax; species Ariolimax columbianus. Next base: position 18,124,793 of record JAVGWX010000015.1, on the reverse strand, counting down.
AAGAAAAGAAAAAAAGGCATTAGAGAAAGATTTTAGCTGTACATGTATTCAGTAGACAACACATACTTTTATTTCCCAAAAGAAAAGCTGTTTTGTATTAGAAAGAACACATTTGTACTTACCTCTGCTCAGTCGTACCAGCTTTGTCATTTCAATGTATGTTTCTGAATAGTTGTTGCATTTCATTGCTATCTTCCAACAATTTTTTAACTTCTATGATTTCCCTGGACTTTGATGAGTTTTAACTTTTCCCACTGCAGTAGGCAGTGGATGAAGTACGAATGCTCTCAATATCTGAAGAAAGATGAAGACAATAGACATGAGATGAGTAATGAAGTGGGATTAGAACAGGTAACCCTATCTCACAACAGATGTAGCCTTATACAATGAAGTCTCTAACATTTCGCCCAATAACTAATGCTCTGCTTTGGGACAAGTAAGATGGCCACACCTGACTGGCTGCACTCTCAACTCGCTCCAGTGTTTGTGTTGTTTTCTGCTGTTTGCTAGTTCCTTTTCGGATTATAATTCACAACTCCTTTACCAGGTGGTATCAAGGATTTTATTCTGTGGAATTTATGTGCTTTCAATCGGTTATCCTGTATGCTATGCTGCATCTTGCTGCGGCTGTGCCTGGCTTAAGCCGCCGGAAACCAGTCCATGAAGGCGTTCAACGCTCCGGTTAACTGCATCTCAGAATTCAGACCAGAATATCATTGCTCAAAGACTGAAGCCACCTTCCACCGGAGGTTTCACGATACCTCTCCCAACCCCGTAATCTCAGCACAGCAAGGAGTTATGGTGACCAGAAGGTGGACACAATCCAGAGGCATCAGGGGTTGAACACGAAAAAACATGGAGTCAAACACGGACAAAGAAAGCCTGACACAAACACTGGTCAAACACACAAGTCTCGATGTCCTCATCCTGAGGCAACAGAGTACTAGGCTCCACCTGGGGAGTCTGTAGGGATTTCGGACGACACACAACGCATGAACAAAGCCTCAGCAGTCAGACATCGTAGTGGTTGTTCGATACAACAGGCCTTAGATGCTTATGTGAATATTATTATTATTATTGGAATGCTATCATCTTCTGGCGCATGGCCAGAAGCCACAACGGAAGATGTATTTTGACATGTAAAGTCTTCTTTGGCGTTTGCTCTCGAAAAGGATGTTGTGTTCTTGAATACATCGTGGTTATGACACATTTTTAAAACTGGGTTTGCCTTCCCTCTGCAATCCCTACTCTCTTAGCCAGACTAGAGGAAGTGAGACGCTAGTTCGGTCAGACACAACATACTGCCCGAGACCACCATCTTTATTTCATATAGCGTTTCCCTGCAAACAGGCCATTTTCAAGGCAGTCTAGCTGACTAGATGTGGATCGGCATGATCCCTGTAGTAGTAAGCATCGCACAGATAAAACCAAGCACAGCACACCAGCCTCGTGGACCATAGTCCACCTTCATCAGCATGCTCAGAATGTGAGAAGGGATACTACAACTTGCCATTCAATGCCCTTTTCAGGGTGCACAAAAGAGTAAATTTACGGATTGGAGGCATTAAAAACAAAAAAAGATTCAGCCAGACTACACAAGTGTAGACTGTTTCCAGGGCTGCCCCTTAAGAGGTGGAATAGAGTCTTGATCAGTTATGTGTCACTGACCCTGATGCAAGCAACCAGCTGCAGGACGCTGGCTGCTGTCAGCTCATTCTCTCGTAAATATTCAAGTATGCAACAAACGAAGGGAGATAATTTTTCGTTAGTGCTTGAGAAAAATAAACAATCCAAACATTTTCTAATAACTAATATTACTGAAATAAAGCAGGACCAAACCTCAAAATGATTCAAACATCCTCTCACTTCCCAAAATAGCCAGATTTTACTGTATATTAGACCATAGTCCGGATTACCACTATCCACTCGTTAAATAATAATGTTCGCCTAGGCATCTAAGGCCCATTGCGTCGGTCGTACACTACTATGTCCAACTGCTGAGACTTGTAGCCAAACCTTGTCCAGTGCTGAAGGAGAGACTGCAATCTGCCGGAACCATGTCAAAAAGGGGGCGGCCCCTCCCACGCCTCCAGCCGGCCGGTCAGAGAATGTTGTTACACATAACTGACTTGAACACGATCTGGTGAGCCAGAACTTCCTGGTCAAGTCAAACCATATGACCAAACACAGACAGACGGCGACGGGTCAGAGTGTCCGAGATGGAAGGAAGACTCATCATTGCAGATATCTTGACATTGCAGGCAAGATCAAACCACCGGATACCGAGGATGCGTCACTGGTTGCGCATGTGAAAGGCATAGAGCCTTGATTTGTCCTGTTTCTTCTTCTTCTTCTTCGTACGCTGTCAGGCGTCAAACTTTATTTTTTCTAAAAAAGCAGCGGTCATCCTGAGGCTGTCGACACTGCCATAGAACTTGTCTAGTGTTGCCACTGGTGATGGCCACATCTGCTTTCTCTGATCCTCGTATGTCGGGCAGTTTTGCAGCAGATGTTCAGCAGTCATTTTCCCAGTACCATAAGTGCATCTGTCAGTGCCACCTATCTTCAATTTATTGAATAGGTGGTACCTTAGTCTATTGTGACCAGTGCGAAGTCTGAAGACCACGACCTGCTCTCTTCTGTTCAACTGGTAATAGGCATCGTTTTTTGTGTAGCCAGTATGTTCTGTTTCCCATTTGGTCATGTATCTAGCTCTAATAAGCCTTTTTGCCTCTTCGTTAATCACACTAGTATCTGGTTGTGGTAGTCTTGCACCTTCTTTTGCCAGTTGACAGAGTACTGCTCTTAAATCATTAAGTTCAGTATTTTTCTGGCTTTTTAGTGCTGTGACTACGGCCAGGGCATCTGTAAACAGGACTATTTTGTTTTGTTTTTTTGCATGTCACCATTTCTTCTACTGCAGCCCTCAGTGCCTCTGCCTCCGCTCTGAAATTGCTTGAGTTTTCCAGTTGCCACTGATAGTGTTGTTTTTCTACTATTTGGTAGGCTCAGGAATACCCCTGCCCCTCTGTTCTGTGTTGTGTTTGTTACAGAGCCGTCGGTGTATGCTTGGGTAGTTTTTCGTTATGTACCTCAGGGATATGTCTCTTCTTTCTTTTTCAGTCTGGCTGTTCTTGTTTCCAATACCTGGTATATTTTCTACCACCTCTGGAAATATATGCTGCCTCCAGGTAGGTTTGCGTACAGTAGGGATGGGCTTTGGTGTTGTTAATGCGTTCATAGGGTCTTCGTTCATCTTTGCTTTGGCTATTTCTGCAAAGTTTCTCCGCTTTAGTTTCCCATTTCCAAAATTGTTTAGTCTCTGGTGCATTGGATGGTCAGTCAGTCTTCTGAGTTTCTCTGCTTGATGCTGGGCTCTGCAGTCAGGTATGTGCATTCATTGAACTCATTAGATGCACCCACAAAAATGCTGCATCTGCTGTCCAGTCAATGAGGATGGTCTCACCTGAATGCAGTTTACGTTAAGTATCTCTTCAGCCCCCACATTTGTTTGCTAGCTATATTGTCATCTTGATCTTGATGACCCGTTCCTCAGCGCAGCTGTGAGTCCCAACTTCGTCTTCAGCGGACCCTTCTTGGGCCATGGTAGTCCGATGTGTGGTAAGCACTCAAGTACTCCTCTTGAGGCATCTCGGATGTTGCAGCATACAGCAAAGGAGTCTGGCCAATGCATTGGAGGACTTCTTCGCGGTCTTATTTTACCTCTGGGGTACCAGACTACTATGCTCCATCGACCATCGTTTCATCATAACATGTGAGCTGCCCATTTATGTTTTGCCTTGTCTGGCTTATGTCAATTAGCTTATTATGTCAGAATTGTGGAGACCTTGCATACGTTGGTTTTGGAGAGTGATTCTGATCAAGTGTCCCTCAAGGGAGGCCTGGGTCACTCTCAGTTTGTACTTTAGTGATTTTGTGAGTGTCCATGTCTCAGCACCGTAGCACATCGCAGGGGGTACAGTCAAATTGAAGAGGGAGGCGCGTAGGTCTTGGTCATGACAACCACCCAGGACCGTGTTACTAAACAAAAGGGCTGGCCAACCCGTACGGCGATGTATTGTCAGTTCAGTCTTGTCATGAGTGTTTAAATTTAATTTGTGGTGGGTTAATGCCAGTTAAACCTTACCTGATCATAAAACTGCAAATGGACACACTGCGACTTTTAGCTCTTTCCAAGACACAAGGTGCCACTCAAAAGGACGAGATTTCAGGACACACAAGAAATCAAGACATATGTGACGGAGAGGCCAATGGAGATCCTAAAAATGACTTTCAGTCTCGTATTACCCAGGTCTGAAAGAGGAACAAAGAATATTAACACTAACCTGCCATAACAACAGGAATATATTGGACATTTGATGAAGACCTAGATTTCACAGATAATATATGTATTCTTCTTCTTCTGCTTTCAGGCTTTTTGATCAGGCTAGAACTGCAGTCCCGTTGCTAGGACAAAGTCCACAGTCCTCGCAGGGCCCCACAGCTTCTGCGTCACCTCGGCTTCCTCTGGCAAGGTTTAGCATTGTAGGTCTCTGTATACTGCGCAGTCCGGTTGGGTGTGTTCAGGGGTCCACGTGTGCAGTCCCTTGTGTGTAATATCTTGAGCTGATAAAGGTGACCCAATTGTCTGCAGTTGTCTGTTCTCAGGTGAAAGATTTGTTGGTGTCTGTGGAGATTGGGTCAGGTCTAATGCGCACGTCCCATGTCTTTCTTCTATTTTGAGTTGTATTAAGTATGGATGATAGTTTTTGCTTCTCAGTAAGACACTGTGTGGATAAGTTGCTCCATTTTGCCACATGTTTTGGACAGGGCATCAGCTCTCTCATTCCCTATGATTTCACAATGGGAGGGTAGCCACTGAAGAGCAACTATAGAGCTTTCTTTGAATTTCCTGGAACATTTGTTCTTCTTCTTCTTCTTCTTCTCCGTACGCAGTCAGACAGTAACCATTATTTTTTCGAAAAAAGCGGCGGTCATCCTGAGGCTGTCGCCACTGCCATAGAGCTTGTCTTGCAGTTCCACTGGTGATGGCCACATCTGCTCTCTCTGATCCTCGTATGTCGGGCAGTTCTGCAGCAGATGTTCAGCGGTCATTTTACCAGTACCGCACGGGCATTCGTCGGTACCACCTATCTTCAATTTGTTGAATAGGTGGTACCTCAGTCTGTTGTGGCCAGTGCGAGGTCTGAAGACAACGACCTGCTCTCTTCGGTTCAACTGGTAATAGGCATCGTTTTTGGTGTAGCCAGTATGTTCGGTTTCCCATTTGGGCATGTATCTGGCTTTGATAAGCCGTTTTGACTCTTCGTACGTCACACTAGTATCTGTTTGTGGTAGTCTTGCACCTTCTTTTGCCAGTCTGTCTGCCTCCTCGTTGCCTTGGATGTTGCAGTGTGATGGGACCCACTGTACCACTACCCTTTTTGGTGCGGACTGCTGGCACAGTTTGCAGAGTGCTGCTCTTAAGTCATTAAGCTCAGTGTTTTTCTGGCTTTTTAGCGCTGTGACTACGGCGAGAGCATCTGTAAGCAGGACTATATGGCTTTCATTTTCATTGTGTGTCATCATTTCTTCCACTGCCGCCCTCAGTGCCTCTGCCTCCGCTCTGAAATTGCTTGTGTACTTACCAGTAGCGAATGACAGTGTTATTTTTCTGCCATTTGGTAGGTTCAGGAACGCTCCTGCCCCTCCGTTCTGTGTAGTGTTTGTTACAGAACCGTCGGTGTATGCATGGGTCCAGTCCATGCTTGGGTAGCTTTTCGATATGAAGCTTAGGGTAGTATCTCTCCTTTCTTTTTCAGTCTGGCAGTTTTTGTTTCCAATACCTGGTATATTTTCTACCACCTCTGGAAATATATCCTGCCTCCAGGTAGGTTTTCGTACAGTAGTGATGGGTTTTGGTGTTGTTAGTGCGTTTATGGGATCTTCGTGCATCTTTGCTTTGGCTATTTCTGCAAAGTTTCTCCGCTTTAGTTTCCTATTTCCCAAATTGTTTAGTCTCTGGTGCATTGGATGGTCCGTCAGTCTTCGGAGTTTCTCTGACTGCAGCTGGGCTCTGCAGTCTCTTCTATCGGTCATGGATTGCAGTTTTGTAATCTTTTCAAGTTCTACAATTGGCGTTGACTTCATGCCTCCTGTTATAATTCTCATGGCTTGGTTTTGAAGTTTGCTAACTTTATCGAAGTTCGCCTTCGCTGCTGTTGTCCATGCCACAATGCCATACTCGAGAACTGGTCTCACTCTTCCAGTGTACAGTTTCTTTAGTATGCCTTCGTCTGCTCCCCAGCTTGTGCCAGCAAGTTTCCTCATGATTGCCATTCTTTCTCTGGCTTTCATTCGGTTTCTCTCAATCTGACTTTTCCATGTCATGTGCCGATCAAATGTGACTCCCAGATAGGTTGGGTTGTCGTTTGGCTGCAGGAATTTCCCATTTAGACTTAATTTGGTATTTTGGGGTTTTAATGAAAGCGAGAATATTGTGCATGTGGTTTTCTCCTCGTTTATTTTGACCAGCCATGAGTTCGCCCACTATTCCAGCGATGTTAGGGCCGTCTGCATCCGATTTCTTGCTATGGTGAGATTCTTTTCAGAGGTCCACATATCCAGATCATCTGCAAACATTGAGCTATGGACTCTTCTTGGTATATTCTTTGTAATATCGTTTATATATACCAGGAAGAGTGTGGGTGACAGTACTCCCCCTTGGGGTACTCCCTGCTCGAGTGTCACCTTTTTACTCATCTGCCCTTGTACTTGAACTCTGGCCGTTCTTTGTTCGAGGTAGTGGTTGATCCACTTGTACATTTTCCCACAAACATCACTTCTTCTTAGCTTGACTCTAAGTCCGTCTTTCCTGGAACATTTGTTCACCTCTGGTGTTTTGTATTTTAAATATTTGATTTAGGGGACGGCGTGGCCTAGTGGTTAAGTGGCACGGCTCACAATCCGAAGGTGCTGGGTTCGATCCCTATCACAGCACCGGGCGTTACCCCAGGGAAGCAAACCCTTAGAAAATGCAGGAGGAAGCTGACCCTTACACGAAATGCGTGCTGAAGTCGGATGCTCTGGGCCGAAAGGCACAAAATAAAGACACAGTGCAACGCACACCGCTTTGGGGATTAGAAAAATAAGGCGAACGAAAACAAGAAACAAAAATTTGATTTGATGTAATTGAAAAACACAGCACAATGATATAAACTGTGCATAGATTGTATCCTAATATGGTTCTCTATTTGTTGGATCTGTGGGGGAAAACACTACAACAACCAATAGAGCAGGAGATTAGGCACAGAAAACGAGGATGGGATAGAACACTCTCGAAAGGAAAGTGAACAGTATAACCAGACATGTGCTGGATTCAAACCAGCAGGGAAAGAGACGAGTGAGAAGGCCAAGGGATACCTGGCAACAAACAGTCAAGTTGGCAGAACTCAAGAAGACGACACAGAATAGAAACAGATAGAGAGCATTTGTTGCAGCCCAATGTTCCAAGGGGAACCAGACGGAAAAGATAAAACAACGACAAACCTGTCAGGCATGTAAAAAGATGCAGCTAAGGAAGGCCTGGTTACCCCATGCTGTAAAAACTAGTAGCCATAAGAAAAAGGCAGGACTGCCTCTACAGCCCATAGCAAAAGCTACCACTGGTATTCAGTTTTACTGCAGTCCCACATGATGAGCATTAGTATGTGCAGGCTGACATCAGTTTTTAATACAGTGATCAAATTTATAAGCATTTACTGCTTGTCTGTGAAAGGGAAATGGACAGAATATAATGACAGGATGGGAGAGAACAATATTAGGAATATAGAAAAGAAAAGGGACCTAAGGTTTTAATAATCCAAACAGGTAAGATGAGTGAGCAAGTCCAGGTAGCAGTGAAAAAGGCAAATGCAATATTAAGTATGACAGAAAGAAACATTAAACACATGAGCATGGAAGTTATAGTCAAACTGTATAAAGCATTAGTTAGACTTAGATTGGAGTACTGTGTTCAGTCCTTATAGTAGAGGAGATATAAACATGCTAGATATGCAACAAAGAAGAGCGACAAAACTGATTGTGGGATTCCAGAATTATAGTTATGAGGAGATAGAAAAACTGGCATACAGTGTCTATTAGTCTATTAGTTATTTTTAGATCAAGTGAATGTCTTCTTCTTCTTCTGCGTACACAGTCAGACAGTAACCATTATTTTCTCGAAAAAAGCGGCGGTCATCCTGAGACTCTCGCCACTACCATAGAGCTTGTCTTGCAGTTCCACTGGCAATGGCCACATCTGCTCTCTCTGATCCTCGTATGTCGGGCAGTTCTGCAGCAGATGTTCAGTGGTCATTTTACCAGTACCGCACGGGCATTCGTCGGTACACCCTATCTTCAATTTGTTGAATAGGTGGTACCTCAGTCTGTTGTGGCCAGTGCGAAGTCTGAAGACAACGACCTGCTCTCTTCGGTTCAACTGGTAATAGGCATCGTTTTTGGTGTAACCAGTATGTTCGGTTTCCCATTTGGTCATGTATCTGGCTTTGATAAGCCGTTTTGACTCTTCGTACGTCATACTGGTATCTGTTTGTGGTAGCCTTGCACCTTCTTTTGCCAGTCTGTCTGCCTCCTCGTTGCCTTGGATGTTGCAGTGTGACGGAACCCACTGTACCACTACCCTTTTTGGTGCGGACTGCTGGCACAGTTTGCAGAGTGCTGCTCTTAAGTCATTAAGCTCAGTGTTTTTCTGGCTTTTTAGCGCTGTGACTACTTCGAGAGTATCTGTCAGCAGGACTATATGGCTCTCATTTTCACTGTGTGTTACCATTTCTTCCACTGCCGCCCTCAGTGCCTCTGCCTCTGCTCTGAAATTGCTTGTGTACTTACCAGTAGCGAATGACAGTGTTATTTTTCTGCCATTTGGTAGGTTCAGGAATGCTCCTGCCCCTCCGTTCTGTGTAGTGTTTGTTACAGAACCGTCGGTGTATGCATGGGTCCAGTCCATGCTTGGGTAGCTTTTCGTTATGAAGCTTAGGGTAGTGTCTCTCCTTTCTTTTTCACTCTGGCAGTTTTTGTTTGCAATACCTGGTATATTTTCTACCACCTCTGGAAATATATCCTGCCGCCAAGTAGGTTTTCGTACAGTAGTGATGGGTTTTGGTGTTGTTAGTGCGTTTATGGAGATCAAGTGAATGTAAAAGAAACTAGTTGTATACAGACTCTGCTATCTTCTAAACAAGTTTAAAGATGTAAAGTTAAGTTAAAAAGGAAGGTTTATTTATACCGGTGAACCAACACCAAAGTAGATCGTGACAGGTTTAATTTAGCCGAAGAATCAACACACGGTCTAACCTAGAAGTTCTCTGTTCTTCTTCATATTTCTGTACAATCTTAGTACAATGCAAAAACTCTGTAGCACCGGCTTGAATTTTGCAGAGTTTAAAAATTATTGTTTTAATTTTGCACGGACAGCGGCCGTTAAGTCTACTCTTTTTTATTTCCAACTGCTACGGGATTGTTAACGCGCGCGACACTGCACACGGGTATCCGGTCTCTACTGCCCAGGGATATGGGAAAATACCAGAAGATCCACATGAAAAAATTCCGGTCTCCACCGTGATTTGAACCCATGAATTACAGCACCGAAGTCCCATGTCTTACTTCGGGACCACTCAGTCTCATCATGCGTATCTTACTTAAGTATGAGTAAAGTCCTCAACATTCATTTTATAACAATCTAAGGGAGGTAACGCAATAAATTATCTGTATTGAAAGTTAATTATCCATCATAAACCTGTCTCTCGTGATGCCAGATTGCTGGTAAAAAAAGACTGCATTTGGTTAACTAACCAGCTTTTAGGGAATCCTGAATCCATTTACTTGCAGATCGGTTTTTATATGGCGAGGTTGCTAGTCCCATACACAGCCTTCTCTGGTAATCTCCTATAACATGTCCGGAATGAAATACTGAAGTTAATATAAGTATTCTCAAGAAAACAGTTTTTAATTAATTCAGGTTTAACTTAATTAATAGAAGTCCATCACTTTTTCTGCAGATTTCTGAGCTCTCAACTTTATCAAGCGTTGGGGAGCCCTGGATTTTCCATTGCATGCTGGAGATTTTGGAAATCAGGGTCATAATGGTGAACAAAGGGGACGGAATCGGCTAGTGGTTAAGTGACACGGCTCACGATCTGAAGGTGCTGGGTTCAATTCCCATCACAGCACCAGCCGTTATCCCAGGGAAGCAAACCCTTAGAAAATGCAGGAGGAAGTAGATGGTGAACCAAAGGGTCTTTTACTGTCACTGTAGTCTTGAAAATGTTTTCTATCTGATGCTTTATGAGCCATTGTCGACAGCAATTCACTCTCATTTGCTTCTGTTCATGTGTCAGCAAGATGTTCATCCCAGTGGGAATAGTGTACAATTTATTGTGAAAAATGTGAATAACTTGTTTTACCAAGTTTGATTTCACTAGCTATCTCTACAATTGTCACTTTTATATCATGAACTTCTTCCATCTTGCTGGATTCCCATCATTGCACTCTGAGACAGGTCTTCCAGATCTTGGTAGACCATCAACAGTTGTGCAGCACACTTAAACTGTCTACACAGGGGATGGCGTGGCTAGTAGTTATGTGACACAGCTCACAATCCAAAGGTACTGGGTTCGCTACCCATCACAGCACCGGCCGTTACCTCAGAGAAGCAAACCCTTAGAAAATGCAGGAGGAAGCAGACCCTTATATAAAATGCATGCTGAAGTCAGATGCACTGGGTGGACAGGTGCAAAATAAAAACCTAGTGAAACACAACACTGCCTTGGGAGAATAGCGAAATAAGGTGAACACAAAAAAGAAAAAGTGTGTACACTAGAGTTTTGCCAACTCATAAGGACAGGAATCATGAACAACTGACACCATCTCTGTTTGTTCCTATAGGTGTTTTTCCGTACAACATCAAATATGTGATCAGAGGTCTAGCCTCTGACATCCATTTTGTTGAAACAAGGATTCAGGATTAAGATGATGAGCAGTGCATGAGCTGCAGAGGTTAGCAAGCCAGAGCTGACTGCTAGCGTTAGGGCCAGCTAACCAGAGCTGACTGCTAGCGTTAGGGCCATCGAACCAGAGCTGACTGCTAGCGTTAGGGCCATCGAACCAGAGCTGACTGCTAGCGTTAGGGCCATCGAACCAGAGCTGACTGCTAGCGTTAGGGCCAGCGAACCAGAGCTGACTGCTAGCGAACCAGAGCTGACTGCTAGCGTTAGGGCCAGCGAACCAGAGCTGACTGCTAGCGTTAGGGCCATCGAACCAGAGCTGACTGCTAGCGTTAGGGCCATCGAACCAGAGCTGACTGCTAGCGTTAGGGCCATCGAACCAGAGCTGACTGCTAGCGTTAGGGCCATCGAACCAGAGCTGACTGCTAGCGTTAGGGCCAGCGAACCAGAGCTGACTGCTAGCGTTAGGGCCATCGAACCAGAGCTGACTGCTAGCGTTAGGGCCAGCGAACCAGAGCTGACTGCTAGCGTTAGGGCCATCGAACCAGAGCTGACTGCTAGCGTTAGGGCCAGCGAACCAGAGCTGACTGCTAGCGTTAGGGCCATCGAACTAGAGCTTTAGAGCTTCCAAGACCCTTCTCCACTTTCACGTGGTGAGCCCGGATAACATGCTGCAACAGAGCAGACTGGCTAAGAAGAGGGATCGGAAAAGGAAGGCTAACCCGATACCCAAAAGTGGTTTCGAGTGAATCATAGTCACCAGTGCAGAAGACTCCCTTTGTAGGAAGACATTATCTGAGCATTGGAAGTGAGGTTTTCTAGCAATAGTTTTACATGATGAGGTTGCTAGTCACATGTACAACCCTCATTAGTTGCCTTTATGACATACTTAGAAGGTTGCAGTGGTTCTATTCTTGTCTACATTCCACTCATGTGAACAATTAAACATTAACATGAAGTAAACCAAGATGTTGAAAATCAACACCTTAAGCAAAGAGTTGGTCATACTTGGGGGAGAGGCACTAGAAAAGGTGGACACCTTCATGTATTTTGGAAGCTTCTTTTGATACTTCAGGGGACACAGAGGTAGATGTAAGGGCTAGAATTGGCTAGAAATATAAAGTCAGTACTGTTGTACAGAGCAACTTGGGGAGCGACAAACAAAAATCCAGTTCTTCTTCTTCTTCGTCGATCAACTGATGCTATGCATCTAGTCTGGTGAGGTTCACGAAGGAGACTGCGTTTCAGGTCTTCGCCGGTCCCCTACAGCTTTTTGAGCATGGTCGTCTCCCCAGGCCAGACGTCCTCTATTTAGTCTGCATAGGTAGGGCATTCTTGCAGAATATTTTCTGGTGTTTGCTTTGGGTGCTCCACGATCGCACTTGGCAGTGTCTCTGAGACAAATTCTGTGGAGGTGAGCCTTGAGTCTACAACGTCCCGTTATGAGTCTGAAGATCTTTGTCTGCCCGTCTCTGCCAAGTTTGTCTATGCTGTCATTTTCTAGCTTGTATTCTTTATGATGGTCTCTCCATTCTGTCCTCACGGATCGTTTAATGAGTGTCTTTGCTGTTTTATAGCTCTGTGGATGGAGAGTCTGCATGCCTGCTCTCCCGGCTTTTGCGAGCTCATCTGCTTTGTCGTTTCCAGGAATCCCACAGTTGGCCGGAATCCACTGTAGGACTAAAATCTGTTAGTTGTTCATCAATAAATGTCTCTGAAAGAAAAAAGGTATAGACTGGCAAGACATGGTGAGGATCGAAGACCTATGGGAAAGGAGTCTACAACAACCAGTGAAGCAATAGATAAAACATAGGAAATGGAGTAGGATAGGACACACACTACGGAAAACACATCAAACGTGGTCAGACAGGCTCTGGCATGGAATCCACAGAGAAAGAGTAAGAGCGGTAGGCCAAGAAGCACCCGGAGAAGTGACCATAAAAATTAACTTCGGTTCCTGAACCTCAACTGGAGAGTAGTAGAAAGGGCAAATCAAGCTCACTTGCTGGAGGAGGGTTGTCAATTGCCCCAAAAAGAGCGACATGCATTGATTGTGTGAGCAGCCCAAAAAATTATAAGAACTTGAAGAGGTCCAGATTAGATATTAGGAAATATTTATTTTGGTCAGAGAGTGGTGAATGCTTGTAAGGATTACCACAGGAGGTAGTAGAGACAAGGAAAATTTATGCATCTAAGAATAAATTGGATGCGCAAAGCTTTTAGAGCAAGGTAATGTAAATGAAACTGGTTGTATACAGACTCTGCAGAGTCTTCTAAACCAGTATAAAGACGTACCTGAATGAAACTTTCTGTGAACTCCAAGATGACGTGAGTGACTAGAAAGATAAACCTTCACCACAGGCAGCACTTGCACCATGATGGAGCAAATCCCTCCGAGTGTGGAACAACTACAGCTTACACCCAATCCTCTCCATGCCAGTAATGAGTTGTCTACATTCAAATGCAAAGGAATAAAGTCATCAGTGTGAATTTAATATAATACTGAATTCAATATAATACTGAATTCAATATAATATAATTCAATATAATAAAGTTTAGCTCTATCAACAAAATGCTAAGAATATATTTTTCACTTCGAATTAATAGTTTCTTGTAAATTTGATAGTCAGAAGGTATATATAGTTATTTGTTAGAGACTTTATTATACTTGGTTCTCTCTCTCCTTGACTGTAAAAGGTGAAATGACTAATTATCTTCCATACTGCTTTGTCTTCCTTAATACTGAGGTTGGTTGGCTAGTTGGTTATCGATCCAGCAGCCTTTGGGACCTGCCCTTTGATCCAATGTCATATAGTGCAAGTGTTTGTGAGCTGTTGTTCAGTTATGTTCAGAGTGAGTTTTTCATTTGTCTGGCCTTTGTGGAAGAAGCTCTTTCCTCACAAGGGCAAGCGTCGGACACTAGAAAAGATTGTGTTCAACAGTTTCAAAGTAATGTGTACACAGCCGGCACTCTGGAGTATGTTCTGGATGAATTCTGTTCAAATCACTGTAAGTTGTATGTGTTGAGTGCAAAGTTGGAAAATGGTGCTTTGATCTCTCCTTTTCATAAGGTTGATGTTGTCTTTGGGATGGTCATATGTTTGTAGATTTCTCTCCCAGTATTCCCCATCTATTCAGTCAAGCCTCTTTGTTTCGCAGTCTTCAGTAGTTGTTTGACTGTCTGTAAAGTTGTTGGTGCGTATTGTTGTTCTTGACTTCATCAATAATACCGGTGTTCTTTTTTCCAGCTGGGTATACTGAAAACCCGGCTGTTGTTTTAGAAGCTGCTAGTCTTTACAAATTTTCTTTGGTAGCCTTTTTTTTAATTGTGATTTTTCCTACATCCTGGGGTGTAATGAAGGGATGTCTTGGTCATTCTCGATGTAATGCAATGCAAAGCTTCTCAGCAGACTCACCAATATCATGACCACAGTGCCGATGCCCACCTCGTTGGTCGGGTTGCTGTAACAGAGTCTATTTCCAGGAGCATGACAAGGATATTAGGCGAAGGTCTTGGTCAGTATATTTCACCTGAACCTGACATTAGCCCTGGTTTCCAACACAACCAGGAAGAAGCAGCTTGTCTCACAGTTAATGAAAACAAGGCCAACAAGATTGGTCACACAACTTACAAAAGCCATGATATAATAAAATAAATTTGTTAACACTTCATCGCGAACAGCAGTATCTGTTAAGGGAGGACTATCATTACTTTTTTAAAACTAATTTCTATACTCCCCTCATCTGCCACTAAACTTTGTTAAAAACTAATTTCTATACTCCCCTCATCTGCCACTAAACTTTTTTTTTAAACTAATTTCTATACTCCCCTCATCTGCCACTAAACTTTTTTAAAAACTAATTTCTATACTCCCCTTATCTCCCACTAAACTTTTTTTTAAACGAATTTCTATACTCCCCTCATCTCCCACTAAACTTTTTTTTAAACTAATTTCTATACTCCCCTCAACTCCCACAAAACTTTTTTTTAAAACTAATTTCCATACTCCCCTCATCTCCTACTAAACTTTTTTTTAAACTAATTTCTATACTCCCCTCATCTCCCACTAAACTTTTTT
Organism: Ariolimax columbianus; assembly: GCA_036924085.1. Lineage (NCBI taxonomy): Eukaryota > Metazoa > Mollusca > Gastropoda > Stylommatophora > Arionidae > Ariolimax > Ariolimax columbianus. The sequence continues at coordinate 18,109,711 of JAVGWX010000015.1, read as the reverse complement.
AATGTGTATTCTGGTCAACTGTGCCTACTCTTTCTATACGTGGCTTTAATTGACGTTATGCATGGCTTACGTTTTTCAAAATACCTTCGAGACTATGGTGAGATTCAGTAATTTGTTTTATAGAATACATTCATTCCTGTAGTCTCATGCACAACTTTCTTTCTTCTTCTTCGGCATTGTTCACCGAGGCTGCAATATCAGCACTTTTCAGCCGAATATTCAATTTCAGCTGGCTTTTCTGGATGCCAGGTTTGCCTTCCTACTATTTTCTTAGCCAGACTACACTTGTGCAACCATGTTTCAGGGCCATTGTTTGGAGGTGAAATAATATCTTGGTTAGCTCTGGTTTGCTGCCAGCAACGAGTCGCTGGGTGGTGTTAGCTCATTCAATGTGCTGCATCTTCTGCCCCCATAATATTCAAACAAAGAAAAAACATCCCTTACCTGTTTCTCAGTCTTTGCCATTATCTTTCTTGAATTTCACCAAAAAAAAAGGTGTCTTGCAAACGAAATAACAACCTTCCGAGCGCTACTGTGGGCGGTTTAAAAGTTTGCGGAGCAAGCATCGACCGATTGTTCCGGCATCGAATAAAATTCTTCAGCGCCGTATCGGAGTATAAACATTCTCGAAGTGTTCATCATGAGAAAAAATCTGCAACATTATTTACATTGCAAGCTTGCAATACAGTAAATAAAATACAAAAATAAACATAGAAAACAAAACAAATTAACAGTACATACATAACACAAAGAATGAGCTAATGATTGTTGGAAATGCAAAGAATATTTGATGTTTAGAGATCATGTAAATGTTATGAAAAAATGTAGTTCTGTTAAACCCAGGTAGTTGTCGGTATGTAAGTCTACCATGTCAAGGTTGTGCGCCCCAATGATCTCAAGAGCTATGCCGGCAAGATTTGTCTTGGCAGGGTCAACCAAGTCAGACAGGTCCTAGGAGGGTGGTCAGGCTTGATGGCTGCGGTGGTCTCAAGGTAAGGTGTCCGACTTGGGTGCCTGATCAAACCACGATGGAGACCAAGATTTATTCACGTAGCTCTTCTGGTAAAAATTTCCCCGATCTCTGGTTAGTGAGATCAAAATCTCAGGTTCAGTGTCGAGCATGTTAATAACCCCTTAGCAGTTCGAAATAAAATAGAGTAGGCTTAACGGCCGCTGCCCAGACAAAATTAATAAATTCGAGTTAAAAATCTACCCAAATTACTTCTACCTCCCGTCAGGCCTAGTAAGCCATATTTAAGTTCTAAAAAACGTATACCTGGTATGGATAGCCTTCGACTACCTGACAACGGACATTAACAACACGCCTGTTTTTTTTGTTTTTGCGATCGCCTTAATTCTCTATTCCCTTTGAGGTGCGCGTTCCTCCTGCATTTCCTTCCCCGAGGTAACGGCCAGTGCTGTGATTAGGGAGCGAACCTAGCACTTTTGGGTTGTGAGCTGTGTCACTTAACCACTAGCCCACGCAGTCCCCAACATGCCTGTTTGAATACCAGGATTCCAAGCAGGTGGAGCCTATAGATGTGGCTGCAGAACCCACAAATGTAGGTAAATGCTCAAACTGCATCAATACACATTTACCTCATGGGTCAAATGCATTGTTGCCGCATTCTCTACAGCTTGTCCTCTATCAATTATCCTCATGGATGACATAGAGAAGCAGAAGATCGGACATTGCAATTTTGTCCCTTTGTGGTATTCTGCCAAGGAGCGAGGAATACCAGACATCACCAGAGAAGGACTGACAACGATGATTATGGAATGATGAGATAGCCAACCCAACTGTATATGCTACATCCCTCTCAGGACGTGACGATTCCGGAGAACCTGCGGACTAGATTGTGCCTCCCTTAGAGCATACTCCAAAGAAGTATCTATATCCCTCCTTCAAAGCAGTAATACCTCTAAGATAACACACTTTAAATCAACAACCGAGGAAGGTGCTTGCTGCTGTCTATTTTCCCCAACTTAACACCAACCTCAAGATATCACTCCTGGCGCTAAAGTATTGCACCGACAAAGGGAGATAACCTATTATATTAATGTAGTAGTGAATATAATTGCGCTTGTTCGCTTTCAATGTGGCTTGCCTATGCTCTCAAACTGTTTAGATTTTCCTCAAATAGATTTTATTTAAGATCTAATCCTAACATGATAAAATAAAACCACAGACTGTAAGATGAGAGCCACATCCTCACTGACTGTATGTTTAACTAAAACATAACTATAACTAGAGGAGCCACAAGCTAGCTAAGATGTTTGGGATACCAGCCTCCTAGTCTAGAAACATGGCTTCTAACACCTATAGGGGATCAAGATGTCGAGCAGCGCATGAGCTGCAGTGGTCAGCGACCCATAGCTGACTGCTAACGTCAGGGCCAGCGATCCAGGGCTGCCAAGACCCTTCTACACCTCCACGCGGTGATCCTGGATAACAGGCTTCAGCAGGGCAGACTAGCTAAGGAGAAGGGATCAAAGAGGGAATACTAACCTGGTTCTCAAAAAAATGTTTGCTGAAGTCGGATGTGTTGGACCAAAAGGTGCAAATATCGCAGTCAAGCTGTAAACCATGACAAAACGCATTCCGTTCTCTGGACTACATTCTGCCATTTAAGCCCATTCAGGGTTTGGTAGCAGGAGATTGAGAACGAACAAAGCCAAGCCAAATACCTATAGAATGGCCGACCTAGTCTATACACTGCTCTGCAACTACCGGGGGCAGCAGTATGTGTTCCTCAGTACTACAAATCCCCAGAGAACATCAATCGCTGCTAATGGGAAAAATGCAGCAATGATAATGTTAATGGTATTTATAAAGGACGAGAGAAAGCAGCACAGAAAATGTCAGAAATACAAAAATGGCGAACGGTGGTTTGGTGTAATTTGAAGAACAGCTCACAGTATTTTTGTCATTGTTTGCTTGCTTTGGACATGGCTTATTGTTCGTCTGACATTCTATTACTGCTCTTTTAATTCATATTGTTAATAAGTGTAGCTAAATGCTTCTTGTCCAGTGACAATGCAATATCGTCTTCCAAACAAGAATAACTTACCTAATAAATAATGTACGGCAGTGCAACTAAAAAATGTGGGTGAAGTCTAGAAATTAAATCTCCATAAAGCAGTAAATGTGTGTTCATGATATGACCAAGTGACATACAACAATAACCTATCAACCATGCTTCAGTACTATCAAATTAAGCAACGTCATACATTTATAATTGGTTACCGCCAACAAAACATTTCACATTGTGTATATAACTGAAAGTAGCTCATTGGTATTATTATAGTGCTTACCAGTTTATGAAGGAGCTCTTGCCAGCTGAGTGATTACCAATTAAGAGAACTGTAATCTTTTTTCTGGGTGCAAGCAAGCTCAGTCCCAGGCTCTCTGCAATCTTGCAAAGTCCTGGACAAGAGGAAAGATTAAGTAGTGACATGGACTGATTTTCTGTTCATTCATGGGGACTAAAGTGTATTACTCTTTCATTCCTGCATCTCATAAATAAGGGCATGTTACTAGAACAGAAGATGATATTAAAGTATCTCATCTATGTGTTCTTAGTTGAACTGTACTTCTACAGGGCCAGTGCAGGTCCCAGCTCTGGTATGATTTAAATGTAGCATGAAGGAGGATTTCCTGCTTAGTGTGCTAGGCTCAAGCAGCTTATTACCCCCCTGCACTGGGACAAGTGCTGCAGTGAGTGGTTAACCGATGTGCAAGTCCATCTTAATAGATTCAAACACTAGAATAAAGTAGATACGCAGCCTGTTAGGTGCTATCCATGCTGCTCTAAACAAACCGCCTAACCATAGTCGGTATTATGCCATGTGACACAGTTAGTCGCCTCTTACGATATGCTCTCTGTGGAGCAGTGGTGTTATTCTTGTCCTTGTCATACACAAAGACAGAGAATGACCACTCATCTATGTATAATAACATTTAAATTGATGAAGAGAATCCATTAAGTCTTTTACAGAGGGACTAAGTTAAATCCAAGTCTTTTGCAGAAAGTAAAGTATCCCATAGCATTACTGCCGTAGGAGTGTGAGGTGTTAGCGATCTCACATTTCAAAGGCTCGGCTATATGAGGGCGGTAGCCATCTCATCTCCTCTCCGTCACCGCTTTTACTTCCTGGACTGAACCGGTACCCATTTAAGGCTGGGTCGACCCGGGAGCCAGTGCGGTCTGAAAAAAACAGTACCGCCTCAACTGGGGAATGAACCCAGGACCACTCAGATGCGAAGCCAGTGCGCTAACCACTGCGCTACGCGGCTCCATTGCAGAAGGATTAAGTTAAATCCAATCATTTACAGTAGGATTAAGTCAAAATCATGCAGTAAGTCAGCAATGAAAATACTGTATGAAAGATAGTGTATCCTAGAATGATTAGGTCACTCCAAACACCACTCAATCAAAATGTTGTCAGCTCCCTGTAGAGTATAGGTCTTCAACAGATGCATGTTAAAGTCATCAAGCATTGACCTGTTAGTTTTTGGTGGCTTGAAATTTCTGCAGGATGGGGTAGCCAACCCCATAACCAACTCTCTTTAGTCACCAGGCAGGTTATAGTGCTAATGTTCTTTGCTCCCCATTCGGGCAAAAAACATCAGTACAAGCATCATCAGTTTCATAGGTAGGATTGTGCTTCAATCATTGGACCAATACTGCTGGCCTCCTTGAAGGAGGGCTGCGACAAAGCATTTGTGTGCTAAAGTGTGCTAACTTCTCTAGCTCTTTGTTATATCAGATGTTTTACAACATGTATTGTTGTTGTTGTTTTGAATGTCCACAATGAGTAAGTTACTCTTATGTGCGTCCTGAAAAAGGCGTTAAGTGACGGGTTGCAGTAGCTTTCCTCACACTTCGAGCGTGCTGATGAAGGTGGACCAGGGTCCTCCCCGCGGTTGTGTTATGCTTGGCTTCATCTGTGTGTCGCTCACTACTATGGAGATCATGTTGAACCTCACCTTGTTAGCCAGACTGTTGTCCTCGACAACCGCCCATTTCCAGGATGACCAACGAGAAGATCAGGTGAGGGTCTTGGCCAGTATAAACATTCTCTGTTCAGTGTGTTTTGCTTGACCAGACATTAGCCTCATCGTCCCACAAAATGTATTGTAATTCCCATAGTGGTGAGTTTCCTAGGGAACCCCACAGTGCACTACAGCCAGGAGTACCACAGTACACCTGTGGATTTAAGAGGAACTGTAACCCACCCCCCAAAGAAATGTCTTCTTCTCCTCTGGCATTCGTTCCAAAACGTATGTTAGTAACATTATATCCTAGTTGATGCTGCGATATCTGGGTCTTTCGGCCCTGCAAATATTATTTCTTCATGACATTTTTTAAACCAGGTTTGCCTTCCCTCTTCAATTTGCAAGCATATGCTGTTGTAGTGCTTTGTTTTGTAAGATGAGGTTGCCAGTTCCATGCACAACTCTGCTTCTTAATCTTAATCAACCCGTTCTTCAACAAGGTTCTTCAACAAAGCTGGCCTTGTGCGGGTACCAACTCTGTTTCCGCTCATTGTTGTCGCGGGCACGAATTGATCACTGGATGAGCAGTTTATTTGATATAGGGTCGCAAATGTTGTTGTTCCTCTCTATCGAGTCTTGCCATCTGGTGGGTGACCGGCTATGGTGTCTCTTATTTTCCAGATGATACCATAGAGCAGTTCTGAAACTCCAGCACTCGTCTTTCCTTCTTATAATGTGGCCAGCCCATCAGTGTTTTGAATGGTTTATATGTTGCTGAATGTCTTTGACTTGTGACATTCTTCAGATGTTGCTGTTATGATGAAGGTCCCTCTGTCGTTGTTGCATGTCCTACAAGACAGTATTCAAGTGAGGCAAGTTGTCCATAATGTTTGGTGTTTTTTGTGGCATCTGCCGCTTTCTTGAACAGGGTCGAAGATGCAGCACACTGAATGAGCTGACAGTAGTCAGCGACTCATACATGACTGCTTGAATTAGGGTCAGCGAACCAGAGCTGGCCAGAGCCTAATACACCTCCAAGATGTGGCCCTAGAAACAGGTTGTATTAGTATAGTTTGCCAAAGACAATAGGGATCATAGCGGGACAGCAAACCCTACCCAAAAGAGCCAGGTAACACCAGAAGTGTCGGGCTGAAAGGCACAGATATCGCAGCCTTGCTGTAAACTATGACATCGTCCTTTTCAGGAAGAATGCCTGAGAAGAACCACATTTTAGGATGTTTTTTGTTTTTTTTTGCATTCACCTTATTTCTCTATTCCCTAAGGAGGCCTGAGTTGTACTGTTTTTATTTTGTGCCTGTCGGCCCAGTGCATCTGACTTTGGCATGCATTTTATCTAAGGGTCTGCTTTCGCCTGCATTTCCTTAGGGTTTGTTTCCACGGTGGTAACAGTCGGTGCTGTGATTCGGGAGCGAACCCAGCACCTTCAGAGTGTGAGCCGTGTCACTTTACTACTACCCCACATCAGGATGTGAGAAGAGTCACTTTGACCTGCTACCAAAGAAACATCATCAGAGTTAACTAGCTCAGCACAAGAAACTTTCAACAACAATATCAGACATTCTATTTTACCATTTTCTGGATTAGTATACAGGCTGTGGCACTCTTTTAGGATCTTCTCGTTCAGTGACTGAGTAGCGCTATCTGCAGCATTTGCTGACAAACGAGACTTCACTTTCCCAGACATTTTTCTGTACAACAATGACAAGCAGAGCTTCCTGAAATCAAGGATGATGGAGAAATTTTAAGTCATATGGAAAAAAAGGTATATATTCTGTTCCGTTCTATTGAAAATCGATGTCACTGCAAGCTGGGTAGACCCATAGGTATTTGAACCAGAGACGATTATGGTACTCATTAATCCATTGAACTCGTGTCATCCATTAATCAGGGTGTGTGTAAATACCCCATTCCCAGAGCTACCCATTTGCTGGTGTGACGGGTGGACCATTATTTTAAGGTGTATTTTGGGCTGTGCTGCTTGGATTTTGGTCATAATATAGTGACGTGTTGTGGGATATGTTCTGTTGTTTGCTTGGGTGCTCCATAGTCGTATGTGACTGTATCTCCAAGATCCATTTTGTGGAGGTGGGCCTTGAGTCTGCAATGTTCCATTCTGAGTCTGTCCCAGACACCATGCAGAGCAGATGGAGCAGAGATGGTATGTCTCAACCAGGTGTTGGTCAAATGGCCATGAGGTGACTCCATGGGAAACTGCAGTCTTTTCCAGTCCCTGATTTCAAGGGACATGTGTAGAAACTAGCGAGCCAGAACAAGCTGAGAGAGGCAGACCACATAGTCGAAGAAAGAGAGACACTGATAAAGCATTAAGGAACTAATCTCAAGCTGTGGTCATCATGAGACCTCGGTGTTGGTGACTAGGACTTGCAGGCGCACGCCAAGGATACATCGCTTCTGATGTTCCTGTAAGGCCACCCAGGTTTCTGAGGCATACATGAGGTTTGGAATGACACTGAAATGATATAGGCATAGTTTGGTTTCCAGAGAGAGCCTCTGCTGGGTCTTAACTGTGCAGACCTTACGAGTGATGTCATAGTTTACACTTTATTTGGGTGGGGAAGGACCATGTTGTCATTATGCTGTTCTCGTGGAGTGGACAGACCTGTAGAACATCTTTTATGTAGTTTTTATAGCTCAATGTGTCAACACTCTTGCTGTGACCTCCTAGGTGACCCATCAACTCAACCATCAAACTCCTGAAAGGGATCTTCTTCTTCTTCTTCTTCGTACGCTGTCAGACGTTAACTTGAATTTGTTCGAAGAAAGCAGCTGTCACCCTGAGGCTGTCGACACTGCCATAGAGCTTGTCAAGTGTTGCCACTGGTGATGGCCACATGTGCTTTCTCTGGTCCTCGTATGTCGGGCAATTTTGAAGCAGATGTTCAGCGGTCATTTTCCCTGTGCCACAGGTGCATTCATCAGTGCCACCTATCTTCAGTTCATTGAATAGATGGTACCTCAGTCTGTTGTGGCCTGTGCGGAGTCTGAAGACCACGACCTGCTCTCTTCTGGTCAGCTGGTAGTAGGCATAATTTTTTGTGTAGCCAGTATGTTCTGTTTCCCATTTGGCCATGTATCTGGTCCTAATAAACCTTTTGGACTCTTCGTAGGTCACACTAGAATCTGGTTGTGGTAGTCTTGCACCTTTTTTTGCCAGTCTGTCTGCCTCCTCGTTGCCTTAGATGTTACAGTGGGATGGAACCCATTGTACCACTACTCTTTTTGGTGCAGACTGCTGGCATAGTTGACAGAGTACTGCTCTTACATCATTAAGTTCAGTATTTTTCTGGCATTTTAGTGCTGTAACCACGGCCAGGGCATCTGTAAACAGGACTATCTGGCTTTCGTTGCTTTCGCCTTCAGTTCCTCTGCCTCCACTCTGAAATTGCTTGAGAATTTTCCAGTTGCCACTGACGAAGTTTTATTTTTCAACCATTTGGTAGGCTCAGGAATACTCCTCCCCCTCCATTCTGTGTTGTGTTTGTTACAGAACCGACGGTGTATGCGTGGGTTCAGTCCATGCTTGAGTAGTTTTCTGCTATGTACCTCAGGGTTATGTGTCTCCTTTCTTGTTCAGTCTGGCTGTTCTTGTTTCCAATACCTGGTATATTTTCTACCACCTCCGTAATGATATGCTGCTTCCATGTGGGTTTGTGTACAGTAGGGATGGGCTTTGGTGTTGTTATGGTGTTCAAAGGGTCTTCGCTCATCTTTGCTTTGGCTATTTTTGCAAAGTTTCTCTGCTTTAGTTTCCCTTTTCCAAATCTATTTAGTCTCTGTTGCATTGGATGGTCTGTCAGTCTCCTTAGTTTCTCTGCTTGCTGCTGGGCTCTGCAGTCTCTTTAGTCGGTCATGGATTGCAGATTTGTAATCTTTTCAAGTTCTACAATTGGCGTTGACTTCATGCCTCCTGTTATAACTCTCACGGCTTGGTTTTGAAGTTTGGAAATTTTATCAAAGTTCGCCTTTACTGCTGTTGCCCATGCTGCAATGCCATACTCGAGAACTGGTCTCACTCTTCCAGTGTACAGTTTCTTCAGTATTCTTTCGTCTGCTCCCCAGCTTGTGCCAGCAAGTTTCCTCATGACTGCCATTCTTTGTCTGACTCTCATTCAGTTTCTCTCGATCTACTTTTCCATGTCATGCGCCGATAAAATGTGAAGCCCAAATAGTTTGGGTTGTCGTTAGGCCGCAGATATTAGCCATTAAGACTTATTTTGGTGTTCTGGGGTTTATTTGAATGCGAGAATATCGTACATGTTTATTCTTCACTGAAAGGGATCAAGGTGTTGAGCAGTGCTAGAGCTGCAGCGGTCAATGGCCCAAAGCTGACTGCTAGCGTCAGGGCCAGCAAACCAGAGATGCCAAGACCCTTCCACACGGTGATCCTGGACAACAGCCTGCAACAGCTGACTAAGGAGAAGGGATCGAAGAGGGAATGGTAATCCGGTACCCAAGTTGGGGACACGAAAAAAGCCTCCACTTTTGACGTCCTCTGGAAAAAACTACCAGTTGGCTAATTCTTTCAGCACCAAACCACCATGATTGGACACGGAAAGTAAGTAAGTACCCAAGTGCAAACATTGCAGTCAAACTGTAAACTTACAACACAACGCATTCCATTCTCCTGACTACATCCTGCTACTTACAAAGCCCTTTCCAGGGCTCAGTAGCGTGAGTCTGAGATTGAATGACAAAGAAGAAGAAACTCCTTAAACCTGTTCCTTGCGAATTCATGGATTGCAGTGCCAATTTCTAACACTAATTCTAACATGCATTCTTTAATTTATTTCTTCTTTTTCTTATGTCATAATTGCTCACTTTAGACTGACAATTGATTCTTCAATAAATTCGGCTTTCTCATATCTTGAATCCTTTGTCCCACTCTGCATGATATCAAAGGATGCGATGTACGTTCTTGTGCTCATTCCGATCAAGTGCATCTACTTTCTTCTTGCTTTTTGGGGGGTTTTCCTTCCCTAGCCTTTGGTTGCCCCTAACCAACCTGCAAGACAGAAGGTTGTCCTTTCTGTTACAGGATATTGCTCTTAGATGTCCTGCCATCCCGATTTGTCAAACCCCACCTGCGCGAACTTTGTGTAGAGTTTGTCTCTCCTAGGTGGTCTGTCTTCCTGGACTCTGTCCCCTCTTCAATGATCTACCTTGGGTGGCCATACCGAGAACAGATGTTCCCAACAGCATAGCTCACTGGGGCATGCAAGCCCTGTCCCTCGACATGTCAACATAGTGATGCCTCCTCTGGGAATTGAGGGGGGAAGAGAGAATTTATTTCAATATGGGGTAGAAGATGTGACACATTGCGAATAAGCTAATTCATTGCTGACTGCTTGCTTCAGACTCAGCGAACAAGAGCTGACCAAGATCCTATTCTACTTCTAAGTGACGGCCCTGGAAACAGGCTGAACTAGTGTAGTCTGGTTAAGAGAATAAGGATCGCAATGGGAAGACAAACCTGGTACCCAAAAAAGTCAGCTGAAACCGGATGTGTTGGACCAACCAAAAGGCAGACATCACAGCCTATTCAGAAACTACGACACAGCATCTTTTTTTAGGGTATCATTATGTCCCCCGTCCATATCTAGCACTTTGGGTGCTTTCTTAGTTTCTGAGCTGGCACATGGGGAGAGGAAACTAAATTAACATCTAGTGGTGGTGGTGTGGTGGCCAAAAAAAAGACCTTCCTTAACTTTTGTTGTCTGCCATGAGACATCGGGGAGAGAGGCAGTGTGTGAGGACCAAGATTGACATTTGTAGCACAATGTAGGAATAAACCATGCATTTATCAGCCATTTCTTAGTTGAAAGAAGCACTGATGACAGTCTGACTAACAAGGTGGGGATCACAGCTTACTCAGAATCGCGCATTGCACTACAGCCAGGAGGATCTCGGTCAACCTTCCCATATACGCTTCACCTCATAATGTAAGAAGAGCCACTGTAAACCGCCACCAAATATAATCATCAAGAGTACGACCTATCTCAAGTATGAGTGGCATTAGCAGCAACAACAAACCAACACATCATCAGTTTCACTAACATGAATCTCATTAAATTTAATTAATGCCATCAAAAATTTGTCGATGACCAAGCGATAGTGAGAGGATCAGTAGCAACATTGCAATTACTGCTTGAAAACATTAATAGCACGGCCAAAGAGTTGTGCATGAAAATAAACACATCGAAGACAAAAACTTTGGTAATATCCAAGCAACATAGGCAATAGATATGATCATCAATGGATTAAACAAGTACTGAAGTTTATATATTTGGAGCAAACCATAACAGAAGATGCCTGCAATAAGACAAAACTTGGGGCGATTGCAATGACAAAAATGATTTTCAGAGAAAAATAAAAATTGTTAACCTCAAAGAATATCAGGATAGAACTGATGAAAAGACTAATCGTCACTCATATTTGGCCAATTGCACTGTATGGGACTGATACATGGACTTCAGCGAAGAAGGATGAAAAAAGCTTGGAAGCGTTTGAAATGTGGTGCTACCGTAGAATGGAAAGAGTGAGTTGGACAGAAAGAAGATCCAATGATAATGTACTCAATGATGTGGGCGCACAAAGACAAATATTGCATATGAAACAAAAATGCCGGTTGAGTTGGCCGGGGACCCAATATGAGACAGGAAAGTCTTCTACGGAAGATACTACAGGGACAAGACTCAAGAAAAGAAGATCGGGGCGACCAAGACTCACGTTTACATCTCAATCATTCAGGGAGATTAAAGTACTAACTTAAGACTGTAATGAAGAGAAATGCAGAGGATAGAGTAAAATGAGGAGACATGCTCAGACAACCTTACAGCCAGTCATAGGGCTGATCAACCAGAGGATAGGGTCAAATAGACAGACATTCTGAACTCAAATAACCTTACAAGTCTAAGGGCGACCAACCAGTGGATAGGGTCAAATAGAGAGACATGGCCGGGCAACCTTACAAACAGTCTCAGGACTGATCAACCAGAGATAGGGTCAAATAGAGAGACATATTGAACTCAAACAATCTTACAACAAGTCTTAGGGCTGACCAACCAGAGGATAGGCTCAATTAGAGAGACATCAGACATCACATACTGAACTCAGACAACCTTACAACCTGAGTCTCTCAGGACTGACCAACCAGAGGAAAAGGGTCAAATAGAGAGATTATGTCCAGTCAACCGTACAACCAGTCTACGGTCTTAAGGACTGATCAACCAGATGACCAGGACAACAAATTCACACATCCCTGTTATAGTGTAAGGCCTCTATGCCCGTTATTGTTATCCCTTTAACCCTTACCAACGTAGCCATGCTTTTTAACCTTAAGCACGCCCTTGTCCGTTCTCTTTGGACCAGCTCGGCCTGCAAAAACGGTGTGCGGAAAAAATTATTTTTTTTTGAACGGAGTCACTCCTGACAGCCATTTTTTACTGCTGAGTACGTCCTCCATATATACACGATATTTTGCCGGTTAAAGTATCGTGTGTTCGATTACAAATGGCTTTTGAACAGTTTTAATTTTGTATACGCCGTTTGGAGCAAGCCGACTTTTTGCGAAAGGGGAAGTAGGTTGTTGAGAAAGATTTTTATCGCGTAGATCTGTTTATTTTGTTTGGTTAAATGAAAGAACTACGTTTGAATTGGAAACTAACAGTTGTGGCGATATTGTAAACACAGTATCGATACGTTGTTGTGGTTTCAATGGTTTTCTATCGAAGCGACTAGGCCTAGTGGTCGAGTCCAAATTTTTCCCGAGATTTTCATAAATTTTCAACTTCATCTTTTTAAATCTCAAAAACTAACAAACATACAACAAAAACAATAACACCCACATGTTCGTTATGCTATTGTGTATCTACACACCAGAAAATCATATTTATTGACAAACAAACATAAAAGTTACAAATTTTGAAAGACGACTACCACAGCGACTAATTAAGAAAATTAATTAGGTCAAATTTTTTCCAAAAATAATGTGGAGTGCGTAAGGATAATAAAGTTTATTGCTTCACCATTCATACGATACGTGTTTTCGTAATCATAAGAAATCGAAAGTTTCAAATAAAAGTCAAACTTATAGTCTTATACCTTCCCTAAAACGCAATTCAGCTTTATTCATATGAATATCGTCGATTATTAACCACAAACTAACACATGCGATGTCTTTCTCTCACATATTGACATAAACATGACATCGAGAACAGAAACCGACAACTCGGTTTTTCGAACATTTAAACTTTTTAGTTTCCCTTCTACAAACGAATCTTCTTGCTTCAACTTACGAAAACATGTACAGCGATAATCCCTTGACTTATGGCATTCTTTACAAATAAAATTGCACACTTAAGATTAATAATTTCTCACCTAAAACAAATGAAATTTTCAAGAGAAGATGCAGAGAGAAGATCTGCTGGCCGTGTTACGTCTGCGTGCTGCGTGTCGTCTGCCTGTTGCCCAGTACGTGTTCGGTGGGCGGTATCGATCCTGCCTCTTACTATAAATAGCTCACTGACCTCTTGGGCTAACCAGGGCTGCCGGCTCAGCGGTTTTGTCGCTAGATGATGATGATGGAAGATGCTGATGTGGATGATGATTAGTAAACTGCCACGACTAATGCGAGGGGGCGTTCCCGAGTTCTGGTCAAGTCATCCAGTAGTAACCGGTGAGGTCGTTGGAGGCACACATGGATACACAACCCCACGTCACCCTTCTCTACCGCAGCCTGTGACGCCTCTGATCGGAGATTAATGCTCCGAAAGTAAAGCCTCCTATTTTACTCAATGAAAACCGTTATAGACCAAGTTCAAAAAGATCACATTAACACCCATTTGATATAGCAATGTCTTGCCTTAAAAAAAAACTATTTTTCAACAAAGTCACCACACTTGGATATACATTTTTCTCCAACGATGAACAAGAGCATGCACGCTCGTAAAAAAATCTGTACCATTGGAGGTGATCCACTGTTTCACAGCTGCTATGACGGCGTCGTTGCAAGAAAGATGTTGTCCACGCAGCCCATCTTTCATTTGCCCGAGCAGGTTGAAGTCAGAAGGCGTCAAATCCGGATTATACGGTGAGTGTGGAAGAACCGTCAAGACACACAATGTGCTCACATGTCTTCAAACTGGTATGGCTTTAGCATTACTGAGTTGCAAAATACAGGTGGTCTTCTTCTCTGGCCTGACCCTGGAAATTAGAGCCTTTAGCTTAATCAGCGTCGCAACGTAACGGTCAAAGTTGATGGTTTTAGCAGGTTTCTGGAATATAAGATCGTCATTTTGTGACTGGTGGTGGTGGTGGGAGCGTAAATTAGAGCAAGGCATATCCGTAGCCTGTCAGACGCCATATGTGCCGCTCCACTACCCACATTTAAAAAAAAACTTAATGTTATAGCCACACGGTTCCTTTTTTACGAAATATTGTATGTGGGGAGAAAATGCCAAGAATAAATATATACATACCAATCCCCGCAAACAAGGCAGATTTGAAAGCTGAACCACCAGTATAGACCAGGACTGCCAATCATGTGCCAAAAATGGGGAGAAGAACAGAGGACTTATGGGTTAAACCGTGTGCAATAACGTTGATTCTTCGACTAAACTAAACTGAATCTTTAGAGCTGGAGCACAAACCTACAGAGAAGTTTCCTCGGCAGTGACAAAAGTATCAAGCAAGTAAGGAAGTTCAAGTACCTAAGAAGAATGTTTATCGATGACGGCAGAACGGACAGAGAACTCAGAAGGCGAAGGGTGTATACATGTTTACCGATGACGGCAGAACGGACAGAGAACTCAGAAGGCGAAGGGTGTATACTAACAAAGCTCATGATCTGGAGCGGTCAGCGACCCATAGCTGACTGCCACCTTCATCAGCACACTCGGGATGTGAGGAAAGCTACGACAACCCGCCACTTAACGTCCTTTTTCGGACGCCCAAAAGAGTAATCCTACCCATTGTGGGCATTCAACAACAGCCTCCACGCGGTGATCCTGTATAACAGGCTGCAGCCGGGCAGAGTGGCTAAGGAAAAGGGATTGAAGAGGAAATGCTAACCTGGTATTTAAAAAATGCTTGCTGAAGTCGGATGTGTTGGACCGAAAGGTGCAAATATCGCAGTCAAGCTGTAAACTACGACACAAAGGAATCCGTTTTCTGGACTACATTCTGCTACTTATGCCCGTATCAGGGGGAGTGTCGTAGTGGGAGATTGAGAACGAACGAAGCCAAGCCAAATTGGACCAAACTTTTAGTGAAATACGACACAGCGCAATCCGTTCTAATTACAATATCCTAATAATAACAATGTTCGCTTTGGCGTCTGAGGCCGTTGCGTCGGTCGGCCACATCTGTGACCCACATCTGGGTCTGGGGCGTGGTTTCAAGACTCAACCAGGGCGGAGAAAGAGGTTTCTACTTGCTGGAGTCATACCGTTCGGGGACGGCCTCTTCTGCGCCTCCAGCCGATCGGGGGGAAACTTTTGGCGCTAAGGAATGACTTGTGTAATATCTTGTGGGCCGGGGTTTCCTGGTCCATCCGTACAACATGACCGAATAAAGAAACTCGATCAAGTGTTTCTGAGACTGAAGAGAGGCCTGTTTTAGCAGAGACCTCCACGTTGCGGATGTAGGCTTGCCATTGGATTACCAGGATACGCCACTGGTTTCGCATGTGAAAGGCTTCCAGTCTCGACATGTCATGTTTCAGCAATGTCCAGGTTTCGGAGCCATAAAGCAGGACTGGGACCATGCAAGACTGGGACCACGCACGACTGGGACCAAGCAGGACTGGGACCAAGCAGGACTGGGACCAAGCAGGACGGGGACCAAGCAGGACTGGGACCACGCAAGACTGGGACCACGCAGGACTGGGACCAAGCAGGACTGGGACCAAGCAGGACTGGGACCACGCAGGACTGGGACCACGCAGGACTGGGACCACGCAGGACTGGGACCATGCAGGACTGGGACCAGGCAGTACTGGGAACACGCAGGACTGGGACCACGCAGGACTGCGACCACACAGGATTGGGACCATGCAGGACTGGGACCAAGCAGTGCTTGGACCTAGCAGGACTGGGACCAGGCAGGACTGGGACCACGCATGACTGGGACCACACAGGACTGGGACCAAGCAGGACTGGACCAGGCAGGACTGTGACCAGGCAGGACTGGTAGATAATGATTTTTGTCCAGAGGGCGATCTTCCCATTACTCCACAGACATCGGAGGTCGTGCATGGCGAACGCAGCTAGTCCGACCCGCCTTGACAAATCGGGACCACTGTGGCCATCGGATGATATCATGCTACCAAGATGGATGAATTCGTTGGTGCCCTTGTACCCGCAGTGTGGTCTTGTGTTTCAATACCCTGAGGTGCTGTGTCGGAAATGAGGTTCTGAACTTTGGTCTTGACCCATGATGAAAACAGGCTTGAAGAAGACATGTCGCTTTCTAACATTTCCAGAGAGCGTCGCAACGTAGATCTGTCTGTGCCGAACAGGACAATGCCGTCCGCGTAAACCAGATCAGTGATGATTGGCTCATCAATAGCTATATCCTCCTGATGGGCGTTGAGGCGGTCAAGAAGCCAGTCGGCTGGACCCAGTCCATGGGTTTCCTGGTCCAGCCGTACAACATTACCGAATACATAAACTCGGCCAAGACTGAGGAGAGGCCTGTTTTAGCAGAGACATCCACGTTGCAGATGTAGGCATGCCATTGGATACTCAGGATACGCCACTGGTTGCGCCTGTGAAAGGCAGAATAGGTCGGGAAGAACACATCCCTGTCTGACACCCGAAGTCGTAGGGAATATGTCAGAAAGAACACCACCTAATCAAATTCAGGCGCCGGTGTCCTTGCGTAGCTCCTTGATCAGGTTCAACAGGGGAGTCGGGGGTGCCTATTTCCTGGAGGGCTTTCAATACAGCCGGCCCATCAACCGAGGCAACGGCGGACTTCGTCCACGTATGCAGTATACATGGGACGATTAAAGGCTCGGTGCAGCTCGGCGAGGCGGTGCAGAGCAAGAAATGCGTCGGTTGTAGAACGACCCTGGGTGAAGCCAGACTGTTCTGGGCGACGTTTGGTGCTCAATAGAGGCTTGAGTGTAGCTCGTAGCGCGTAGGCAATCACCTCCCACGTTACCAAGAGTAGTGTTATATACCTGTAATTACTGCAGTCTTTGCGACTCCCCTTGCCTGTGCAAATGGAGGCGTCGGTTCTATCGTGCCAGTCGGCTGAGACGTGTCCCGTCCTCCATACATGCAGGAATACATGATGGAGGGCAGAGCTGATTGGGTCGATGGCGTGTTTCAACAGCTCCGGTAGGAATTACAACATCCTGTTACTTGCAAATCCCCTTTTCAGGGCTTGGTAGCGGGATATTGAGGACGATCGAACGGAGAAGGAGAATATTCAACGCCAGTGTCAAGTTGATGATGTTGTATGGAGCGGAGATATAGAGAATGATCAAGGCCATACAACAAAAACGCCAGTCCTTCGTTAACAGATGCCTTCGAAGGATATTGGACATACAGTGGTAGGGTGAGGAATCACGACTTGTGGGAAGACAGCCAACAACAGCTACTGGTCAACAAATTTGGGCTGGATAGGACTTTGTCGTGATCCCCGTAGTAGTGAGCGACATGCAGATGAAGCCAAGCATAGCACACTATATGGGTAACGGACGCTTGCTGAAGTTGGATGTGTCGGACCGAAAGGGGAAAATATCGCAGTCAGCTTCAAACTACGACACATCGTATTTTGTTCTCCGGACAACATCCTGCTACTTGCAAAGCTCCTTTTTTCAGGGCATGGTAACGGGAAATTGAGAACGAACAAAGAAATGGAAGAAGGTATCAGAGACGCTAGTCTGGTCCGGCACAACATACTAACATCGAGTCAGGTTAAGGCACAATAAACTGATCAACACCACTATATGATCTTCCATGAAGCGTTCACTGGAAACAGGCTATTTTAAAGGCAGTCTGGCTGGCGTGATGTGGATCGACGTGATCTCCGTAGTAGTGAGAATCACGTAGATAAAGCCAAGCACAGCACAACCGCCTTGAGGACCATAGTTCACCTTCACCAGCTCGTGTTGTGAGGAAAGCTATTTTTACCCGTCAAGTAATGCCCTTTTCATGGCGCACAAAAGAGTAACCGAACTCATTGTGGCCATTAAACAACACATACACACACACACACATACATACACACACACATACATACACACACATACATACATGCATATATACTCGTACAAGCACAAACGCACAAATCTATATCTAAGATAGCTGTGATAGGTCGCCGTGATATACATACTGAATTATATTTTTCGTATTATCATTCAATCACACTTTTTCGCCTACTCCCATCCAAAGCTCCTCTAAAATTCTGACCTGCTGAACAAGACTTCCCAGATCATTTTGTAACCCCCTCCTCCCTCTCCCGCTCACGATGTTCATGAATTTCACCACCGTCTGCGGCTAAAACCATTTTCCCAACAACAAACCCGGCTCCAACATTTCTCTCGACCTTGACTACCCAATTTTCTCGTGCCAAAAATCTGATTTCACTCCTAAATTCGGTGGGTCCCGCCCCTCTGACCTGTACATCGAGAGGACCTTACAAGACATTGAGTCTCCCCTTCATCCATGCAGCCTCCAACATTCAAATGTTAGAATTAGTCAGTTGACAAGTGGGGGCACCTGCTGTTGATATATGCGCCTTTGCCTCAGTGACTTGCGATTACATTACATCACTGTGTTTCCGAAAATGCATTTTTTTTTCTGACTATAATGTATTGTTTAGAGCATCCGATGTAACAATTTATTAACTACAAACATGATGCTTTATGCGCAAATATAGCATTCCTATTAAATCAGATTTGGCATATTCTTAGGTCCCACAATAGTGAGTTGTACTCGAGCTGGTAGAACGCTATTTTTTGGATGTGTGTAAGTCAAACTTCGTGTGGACGCGAAATTAAATTATAGCGGGACTATGCAGATTTGTGTTCTGCTACACGGGACATTTATGGAACCTGACGAATATATGTTCGCCTATGAACTTGCCGCTTCTGAAGAGCCATCTTGGTTGAGGAAATATAAGCTTGGGATATAGAGCTAAGAGCATTTCCTTCCTTTCTTTTCGCTTGTTGTCCTGCTTGTGCGTTTCAGCGTAATGTTGTGGAGTTTCTTGACTAGGCCCTGGTATGTGCTTCGTACACAGGGAGCTTTATTGCTTCTCTTATTTCTGCTCTCCATCTTTTACGTGGTCGGTCCTTGGCTAACTATACATCGTTATCTATATACAGCATTGCTTTCTGACGGATACTATCTGATGTTTGTCGTGTCGCGTGGCCGAACCATTTAGTTTGCCGTCTCTTGATGTCTAGCACAGGTGTTGTACCTATTCGTTTCCTAATATCAAGGTTTCTGAATCTATCCTTTATTGTTATTCCAAGCGTTCTGCGCAGGCATATCATCTCTGGTATTACGATGCATCTTTTTATCTTTGTTAATGTTCAATTCTGGCACTGATAACATGTGGGTAGGAATATTTTGTTGTTTAGCGTTCTTTTGTTTAGCGTATCCATTGTCAAGTGCTTACATAGTAAATCGGGGACATTTGCCCAATGATTTGGCTTGCTTTATTACATCTGTGTCGGATTTCGGTGTTGTCTTTGCCATCTGCCGAGATAATGTTACCCAGGTACGTGAAATGTTTCATCTGCTTTACTTGTTGGTTTTGTATGAATATTGTTTATATTTCTTGTCTCGTAATCGTCATAACTTCCCTTTTCTATGATTTTCCTGCTAGTCAGATGCCATTTTAAAATCATATTCGTGTACATGACAATAACATTAGACCTGATCATGGGGAGGGCGTGGGCTAGTGATTAAGTGACAATTTTGTTCGTGATACATATCAACGATTTTGGACATTGATATGGGATCCATGATTGCAAAATTTCGTTGACACAAAACTATGGAGTGTCTTATCTAAATCAGAAGTGGATATATTGAGGTCGGATTTAGATAAAATTCGAGAATGGTCTGTGAGCTGGCAAATTGAGTTTAATGTAGATAAATATACAGTCACCCACATGGGTAGATCTATTATAGAACATAGTTACAGAATGGACGAGAACATATTAGAAAGATACAAGGGACCTAGGGGTTATAATAGATCATACAGGTAAGGTGAGTAAGCAAGTTCAGGTAGCAGTGAAAAAAAATGCAATGTTAGGTAGGATAAAAAGAAATATTAAACATAGGACTATTAGGATCAAGGAAATGATAGTCAAAACTTTACAAAGCATTAATTAGACCTAGATTGGAGTACTGTGTTCAGGTGGGGAGTCCTTATCATAGAGGGGATATAAACATGCTAGAAAAGATACACAAAAAGAGCGACAAAGCTGATAGTGGGATTCCAGAATTACAGTAATGAGAAAAGACTCATAAAAACCGGCCTACATTGTCTAGAAAAAAAGAATTCGAGGTGAATTAATACAGGTTTATAAGATAATCAAAGGAACAGATAAATTAGACTATAACCTGCCGAAGACGGATGTGTCGGACCTAAAGGAGCAAATATCGCAGCAAAGCAGTAAACTAGCGACACAACGCATTCCGTTCTCTGGACATCATCTTGCTACTTGCAAAGCCCTATTCATTATGCCAGAGCAAACCACATTGATGTCCCTACAAATAGGCACACAGACATTAATGAAGAACAAAAGAGGCACGACATCAATATGGAACCAGAGAAGCACATGATGGCAAAACTAACAATGAATGAAATGGAAGAGGCCATGAGAACTTTACAGAAAAAGAAATCGCCCGGAAAAGATGGCGTAACAAACGAAATGCTGATGGGGTTGGGCCAAACAGCAAAGAGAAAGTTACTATCAGTCCTGAACCAAAGCTGGAAAAGGGGAATCGTACCTCAGGCATGGAAAGACGCTGTACTTATACCAGTACCAAAAAAAGAAAAAGATAGAACAGATCCAAATGGATACAGGCCTATCAGTCTACTGAGCTGTGTAGGAAAACTGATGCAGCGTATGATAAACACCAGACTGATGTGGCATCTGGAAGAAAAACACATACTAATTCCACAGCAAGCAGGCTTTAGACAGCACAGATCCACTGAGGATCAGATCACTCTCATAGCACAGGAAATAGATGGTGCTTACTAGGAGAAAAAGCATACAGTAGCGGTGTGGGTGGATCTAGAAAAGGCATTTGACAAGGTCTGGAAAGAGGGACTTAAAGTTATCCTACGAAGAAGTGAAGTTTGTGGGAAAATGTACAGATGGATCAGTCACTACCTCAAAAACAACAGCCAGAGTTCAAGTACAAGGGCATATGAGCAAAAAGGTGACACTTGAGCAGAGAGTACCCGAAGGGGGAGTACTGTCACCCACACTCTTCCTGGTGTATATAAATAACATCACAGAGAATATACCAAGAAGAGTCCATAGCTCAATGTTTGCAGACGATCTGGCTATGTGGACCTCTGAAAAGAATCTCACCGTAGCAAGAAATCGGATGCAGCAGGCCCTAACATCGTTGGAGGAGTGGGCGAACTCATGGCTGGTCAAAATAAATCAAGGAAAAAACATGTACGATATTCTCGCTTTCAAACAAACCCCAAAACACCAAAATGTTTTAACGGCAAATATCTGCGGCCAAACGACAACCCAAACTACCTGGGAGTCACATTTGATCGGCGCATGACATTGAAAAGTCAGATCGAGAGAAACCGAATGGGAGCCAGAGAAAGAATGGCAATCACGAGGAAACTTGCTGACACAAGCTGGGGAGCAGACGAAAGTATACTAAAGAAACTGTACACTGGAAGAGTGAGACCAGTTCTCGAGTATGGCATTGCGGCATGGACAACAGCAGCAAAGCCGAACTTTGACAAAATTAGCAAACTCCAAAACCAAGCCATGAGAGTTATAACAGGAGGCATGAAGTCAACGCCAATTGTAGAACTGGAAAAGATTACAAATCTGCAATCCATGACCGACAGAATAGACTGCAAAGCCCAGCAGCAAGCAGAAAAACTCCGAAGACTGACTGACCATCCAATGCACCAGAGACTAAATAATTTTGGAAATGGGAAACTAAAGTGGAGAAACTTTGCAGAAATAGCCAAAGCAAAGATTAACGAAGACCCTATGAACGCATTAACAACACCAAAACCCATCCCTACTGTACGCAAACCTACATGAAGGCAGCATATATTTCCAGAGGTGGTAGAAAATATACCAGGTAT
Organism: Ariolimax columbianus; assembly: GCA_036924085.1. Taxonomy (NCBI): domain Eukaryota; kingdom Metazoa; phylum Mollusca; class Gastropoda; order Stylommatophora; family Arionidae; genus Ariolimax; species Ariolimax columbianus. Next base: position 18,087,360 of record JAVGWX010000015.1, on the reverse strand, counting down.
TAGAAACAAAAACTGCCAGTCTGAAAACGAAAAAAGAGACATAACCCTGAGTTACATAACGGAAAACTACCCAAGCATGGACTGGACCCATGCATACACCGACGGCTCTGTAACAAACAACACAGAACGGAGGGGGCAGGGGCATTCCTGAGCCTACCAAATGGTAGAAAAACAACACTATCAGTGGCAACTGGAAAATACTCAAGCAATTTCAGAGCGGAGGCAGAGGCTCTGAGGCTGCAGTAGAAGAAATGGTGACATGCAAAAGAAATGAAAGCCATATAGTCCGGCTTACAGATGCCCTGGCCGTAGTCACAGCACTAAAAAGCCAGAAAGATACTGAACTTAATGATTTAAGAGCAGTACTCTGTCAACTATGCCAGCAGTCCGCACCAAAAAGAGTAGTGGTACAATGGGTTCCATCCCACTGTAACATCCAAGGCAACGAGGAGGCAGACAGACTGGCAACAGAAGGTGCAAGACTACCACAACCAGATACTAGTGTGACATAGGAAGAGTCAAAAAGGCTTATTAGAGCTAGATAGATACATGACAAATCGGAAACAAGAACATACTGGCTACACAAAAAACGAGGCCTTTTACCAGTTGAACAGAAGAGAGCAGGTCGTGGTCTTCAGACTTCGCACTGGCCACAATAGACTGAGGTACCACCTATTCAAATTGAAGATAGGTGGGACTGACCGCTGAACATCTGCTGCAAAACTGCCCGACATACGAGGATCAGAGAAAACAGATGTGGCCATCACCAGTATCACCAGACAAGCTCTATGGCAGTGTCGACAGCCTCAGGATGACCGCTGCTTTTTTCGAAAAAATAAAAGGTTGACGTCTGACAGCGTACGAAGAAGAAGGAGATCTCTTCTGTTGGAGATCTCTTCTCTTGGAGTTGGAGATCTGTGCTGTAGCTGCTGAAGATCTATGCTGTAGCTGCTGAAGATCTGTGCTGTAGCTGCTGAAGATCTGTGCTGTAGCTGCTGAAGATCTGTGCTGTAGCTGCTGAAGATCTGTATGGCATCTGCTGAAGATCTGTGCTGCATCTGCTGAAGATCTGTGCTGCATCTGCTGAAGATCTGTGCTGCATCTGCTGAAGATTTGTGCTGCATCTGATGAAGATTTGTGCTGCATCTGATGAAGATTTGTGCTGCGTCTGCTGAAGATCTGTGCTGTAGCTGCTGAAGATCTGTACTTCAGTGGTGAACTTAAATTTATTCCGATTTCCACAAATTCCTTTAAGCCATAAAAGCCTCTCTCGCTTTTTTGCACTTTTAATTTGGTATCGATCAGTTCCCCCGACCTTGTCTACATTGCTACCAAGATGTAAGAATGAATCTACCTCTTGTAGTACCATGTCTGCCAGTGCAATTTATTTGTCGGTAGGTACTTTTATCATCATAATCTGTGTTTTCCTCTGTGTACCTTCATACCCAATTTAATTGTCAATTCAATGTTTATTTTACTTCAGCATAATTCGTCCTTGGATGGATAGCAGATATTTATATCTTAAACCTGCAGAGAGTTGCTTGAATAATGTGCTATTCCTGCTGAGGTTTATAACAATGAAACAGCAGGTAGGCTAACGTTGAAAGTATTTGTCGTGGGGATATATCTTGATGAGTTGGGATTGATGTACTTAAATCCACAAATGATCACTGAAATATTAAATGAATCAGCTAATCTGAGACTACAGGGAGTTTGGATCTAAGTGAGGGTAGAAAATGAAGAGGCATCTGAGAGGACAGATCATAAGTATGTACAGCAGTCGACTCAAGGCTTTGTGCGCTTCCGTACAGCTTTTCGTGGAAGGAAACTGGCTGTTGCCAAATGCTACTTCTTTTGTCGGTATACAGTGGACAGGACTGTAAAATATGCTCTGCCTTCATGGGGGCTGTGCCGCAAGCACAAAGGTCTGTAGTGCTAATCTTGAATGTGTTGTACAGATGGCATCTAAGTCTGTTGTGACCTGTGCGTAGCCTGAGAATTATCACCTGGTCTCGCCAGGAGAGTTGATGGTAGGCATCGTTTTCTATGTGGCCAGGGTGGTCTCTTTTTCATTTTGCACTGTATGTTGCCCTGATGAATGCTTTTGTCTCACTGTATGTGATTTCTGTATCACTCTGCTGCAGCATTCCCCCCTCTCTGGCGAGTCTGTCTGCCTCATCGTTGCCTGGAATGCTACAGTGGGCTGGTATCCACTAGACTGCTTTTTTTTTAAGCACTGGGACAGTCGCTCGAGCGAGTCTGCCAGAGCACCAAGTTCATTTTTGTGCTGGTTCTTGATCGGCATTAACACTGCGAGGGCGTCTGTGAAAATGACCACTAACTGTTTTTCTGCCTGCTCCTTATGGTCTATAAGGGTTTCAGCTGCTTGTCTCAGGGCACTGGCTTCGGCACTGAAGTTACTAAAGCGTCTCCCAGCTGAGTATATTTTGCTTTTTAGTTTTATAGTGATGCCTCCTCCCCCGTTTCCAATGGCATCTTTGGCTGAGCCATCCATATACGCGTGCGTCCAGGCTGTTGGTGGGAATTTTTGGTTGATGTAATTTATAACTTATTTTTTCTGTTCTTCTGTTTGTGTCTTTTTGTCTTCGATGTTGGGGATATTGCATATAATATCAGGGAAGGGTCTTCCTTTCCAGAGGCAGCGGAGGTAGCATGCTGGTATTGGCTTAATTTTTTTCGTTTAAGAGTGCAGCATTGTTTTAACTCTTTTCTTTTGCCTGGACTGTAAAACTTTTTCTTTTTAGCCTGCCTCACCCCAACCCATTTAGTCTGATTCATCAGGTGGTCCATGATTCTTTTGATTTTTTCCGCTTACTGTAGGATTCTGCAGTCTCGGCGGTCTTCCATTGGCTGTAGCCCAGTCATAGCTTCCAGGTCTTTTATTTGGGTAGACTTCAGGGCTCCTATTATGATACGGGCTGCTTTGTTCTGGGTGCGCCCTATTTTGTCAAAGTTTGATTTAGATGCCGTGGTATGGAAGTAGGCCCACAGGAAACAAAACCGATCCCACGTTGGAACTATAAACGAGCCGACTGGGACAGATTTGGAATCCTGACAGATGGGCTGTGCGAAACCATCAACACACGGAATAACAACATGAAACCCTTGGTGGAAAGCCTAAGCAAAGCAATAATGCAGGCAGCCACCGAAACCATCCCAAGAGGGGCAAGGAAAAACTACACACCTTATTGGAATGATGAATTGCAGAAAGCGGAAGACGAAGTCTCAAATGCTAGGAACTTAGCAGAGAGAGAACAATCTATGGAGGGAAATATCAACATCAAAGACACCACGGCGAAATACAAATACACTCTAAACCAACTAACAAGAGACAGCTGGAAAAACAAAACAGAAAGCCTCAATTTAGATACAGATGGGAACAAACTATGGAAGCTAGTCAGAGCCATGAACGACGAAATTACCATCAAGCAGGGCGACAACATGCTCACTGGAAAAAAGGCAGCAAACGCCTTTATAGAACATTATGCCAGAGCAAACCACATTGATGTTCCTACCAATAGGCACACAGACATTAATGAAGAACAAAAGAGGCACGACAACATCAATATGGCACCAGAGGAGCACATGATGGCAAAACTAACAATGAATGAAATGGAAGAAAAAGAAAAAGAAATCGTCCGGACAAGATGGCGTAACAAACGAAATGCTGATGGGGTTGGGCCAAACATCAAAGAGAAAGTTACTATCAGTCCTGAACAAAAGTTGGAAAAAGGGGATTGTACCTCAGGCATGGAAAGACTCTGTACTTATACCAGTACTAAAGAAAGAAAAAGATAGAACAGATCCAAATGGATACAGGCCTATCAGTCTACTGAGCTGTGTAGGCAAACTGATGCTACATCAGTCTGGTGTTTAATCATACGCTGCATCTGGAAGAAAAACACATACTAATTCCACAGCAAGCAGGCTTTAGACAGTACAGATCCACTGAGGATCAGATCACTCTCATAGCACAGGAAATAGAGGATGCTTACCAGGAGAAAAAGCATACAGTAGCGGTGGGGGTGGATCTAGAAAAGGCATTTGACAAGGTTTGAAAAGAGGGACTTAAAGTCAAGCTACGAAGAAGTGAAGTTTGTGGGGAAAATATACAGATGGATCAGCCACTACCTAATAAACAGAACAGCCAGAGTTCAAGTACAAGGGCATATGATCAAAAAGGTGACACTTGAGCAGGGAGTACCCCAGGGAGGAGTACTGTCACCCACACTCTTCCTGGTGTATATAAATAACATGGCAGAGAATATACCAAGAAGAGTCCATAGCTGCATGTTTGCAGACGATCTGGCTATGTGGACCTCTGAAAAGAATCTCACCATAGCAAGAAATCGGATGCAGCAGGAGGAGTGGGCGAACTCATGGCTGGTCAAAATAAATCAAGGAAAAAACATGTACGATATTCTCGTTTTCAAACAAACCACAAAACACCAAAATAAGTCTTAACGACTAATATCTGCGGCTAAACGACAACCCAAACTATCTGGGAGTCACATTTGATCGGCGCATGACATGGAAAAGTCAGATCGAGAGAAACCGAATGAGAGCCAGAGAAAGAATGGCAATCATGAGGAAACTTGCTGGCACAAGCTGGAGAGCAGACGAAAGTATACTAAAGAAACTGTACACTGGAAGAGTGAGACCAGTTCTCTAGTATGGCATTGCGGCATGGACAACAGCAGCAAAGACGAACTTTGACAAAATTAGCAAACTCCAAAACCAAGCCATGAGAGTTATAACAGGAGGCATGAAGTCAACGCCAATTGTAAAGCTGGAAAAGATTACAAATCTGCAATCCATGACCGACAGAAGATACTGCAAAGCCCAGCAGCAAGCAGAAAAACTCACAACTGACCATCCAATGCATAAGAGACTAAATAATTTTGGAAATGGGAAACTAAAGTGGAGAAACTTTGCAGAAATAGCCAAAGCAAAGATGAACGAAGACCCTATGAACGCATTAACAACACCAAAGCCCATCCCTACTGTACGCAAACCTACCTGGAGGCAGGATATATTTCCAGAGGTGGTAGAAAATATACCAGGCACGTATTGGAAAAAAGAACAGCCAGACTGAAAACGAAAAAAGAGACAAAACCCTGAGGTACATAACCGAAAACTACCCAAGCATGGACTGGACCCATGCATACACCGACGGCTCTGTAACAAACACAACACAGAACGGAGGGGCAGGGGTATTCCTGAGCCTACCGAATGGTAGAAAAACAACACTATCAGTGGCAACTGGAAAATACTCAAGCAATTTCAAAGTGGAGGCAGAGGCTCTGAGGGCTGCAGTAGAAGAAATGGTGACATGCAAAAGAAATGAAAGCCATATAGTCCGGCTTACAGATGCCCTGGCCGTAGTCACAGCACTAAAAAGCCAGAAAGATACTGAACTTAATGACTTAAGAGCAGTACTCTGTCAACTATGCCAGCAGTCCGCACCAAAAAGAGTAGTGGTACAGTGGGTTCCATCCCACTGTAACATCCAAGGCAACGAGGAGGCAGACAGACTGGCAACAGAAGGTACAAGACTACCACAACCAGATACTAGTGTGACATAGGAAGAGTCAAAAAGGCTTATTAGAGCTAGATACATGACTAAATGGGAAACCGAACATACTGGCTACACAAAAAACGAGGCCTATTACCAGTTGAACAGAAGAGAGCAGGTCATGGTCTTCAGACTTCGCACTGGCCACAATAGACTGAGGTACCACCTATTCAATAAATTGAAGATAGGTGGCACTGACGAATGCCTGTGTGGTAGTGGGAAAATGATCGCTGAACATCTGCTGCAAAACTGCCCGACATATGAGGATCAGAGAAAGCAGATGTGGCCATCACCAGTGGCAACACTAGACAAGCTCTATGGCAGTGTCGACAGCCTCAGGATGACCGGTGCTTTTTTCGAAAAAATAAAGGTTGACGTCTGACAGCGTACGAAGAAGTTGCCGTGGACCAAGCTGCAATTCCGTATTCCAAAACTGGTCTCACTCTGCCTGTGTATAATTTCTTTAGTGTGTTTCCGTCAGCACCTCAAACAGTACCAGCAAGTTTCTTCATGATAGACATGTGTAGTTTCACCCTCAGCTGGGTCTTTAAAATGTGTACTTTCCAGGTGAGACGTCGGTCTAAGGAGACTCCTAAGAAGGTTAATGTCAATCCAATTGCAACAACTACCTGTGTATCTTTTGCTATGACTTTTATGTGTAGTTTGTCATCAGAGTTTTCTTCTTTGTACCCTTTCTAGCATGTTTATATACTCAATTATATGGACTCCACACCTGAACACAGTACTCTAATTTAAGTCTCACTAATTATTTATATAACTATTACTTCCTTACTGGCTTACTCTTATGAGAAATGTTTCTTTTTATCATTCCCAACTTGGCATTAGCCTTTTTCACTGTCACCTGGACTTGCTCCCACACATTTCCTGTATGATCTATTGTACCTCCTAGGTCTCTTTCCTTTTTTTTATTGTCCTAATATTGTTCTCACCCATCCTGTAGTTATATTTATTATTGGATCTTCCCATGCGGACAGTGCATTTTTCAACATTAAACTCCATCTGCCAGCTCTCAGACCATTTTTTAGTAATTTAGGATTACTCTTTTGTGCGCCCTGAAAAGAACGTCAAATGACGGGTTGTAGCCTCCCTCACATCCCGAGTGTGCTGATGAAGCTAGACCGGAGTCCTCCAGGCGGTTGTACCATGCCTGGCTTCATCTGCGTGTCGCTAACTACTACGTGTAGTTGGGGTTTGAAAAAAAAAAATACTGTTGATCTAGCGACTTTGCGGACATTCTTTAGCGACATACCACTTTCTCAGTTGGCAACCCTGGTAACGTGCTGTTGACAAAATGGACGCCCTGAACTTCGGGAACCTCTTCTCCGCTTCAATCTAAACAAGTTTTCTTGGACGTGTATTGTTCTGCTTGAAGATAGTTTTAAAATAAACACGTAGCAGCTTTTTATTGTGTAGTTTTAATGTGCTCATTAAAATGTCATTAGTAGCCGATTACTCGGACAGTGATAGTGAGCATGATGATGGTGATAGGGACGTCGAGAGCCAGGCTCAGAGTGAGGGGATGCCCGAAGTAAGGTAAATACAGCGCCAGACTCAGATGATTTAATGTGTGTGTGTGTGTAAACTTCAGACTGATATTTCATGGACACAGGTACATTTTGATAATCGAAGCAAAACCTGTAAGAATGTTGTAATAAACAACTGCAAAACTGAACTCCATAGGGCATACTGACTGATACTATGCCGCATAGATGGTAACAAAATAATAATCTTCTAGACTATCACTAACAATAACATAAGTTAAATTAAAAGTGGTGGATAATGCTTGATTGATGTTCATTTCGTGAGGCGTGACATCATACAGTGATGAAAACATGGTCTGGCATTACTCAAGATAATCATGACAGCGGCCAACATGTCCGGGGGAAACTGCCAGATCTACACTTCAGTCTACATGCTCTACTGTCTGAACTTAACTTCATTATACTGGTTCAGAAGGCTCTACAGAGTCTGTAGAGTAAATCGGGGCATTATGTATTAAGCCCCAGTGTTTTTGTAGCTTGATATAATTTTGGTGATTTATGCACAGACATGAGACAAGCATGTGCTTAAGTAATTGAACTCAGTCAATACATGATAGAAACACCATTCACTCAATATTAACAAAGGTATTGTGCACTCAAAATACATCTCAAAGTATTTTTTATTTAATTTTATTAATGTTATACCAAGAAATGGGGCAACAGGCACCTAGCCATGGGGTATTGAACACCTTTCTTTACAATAGCAACAATCACAGGTCTTGAATGCTGGAAGCAATATCTAGACATTATGTGGTACCACTTATCACACTATTCAATTTGTGGCACCAGGTTGTCCACATCTGTAACCCTCCAAATCATCATATTGAGTTATTGGATACTCCTGCTTCTACCTCCCCCATGTCTTCTTGTTGTAGAAGCCCCCTGAGCAGCTGTGTCTCTGATGCTGCATGCACTCCTCTGAACTAAGAGACTCACCATAGCGAAATCTCTAGACATGAGCAAATCTCTCTCTTGCAGAGCTTATAAGTCTTGGCATACAGCTGTACAAAACCAGTCTTGTTAGCATTGAAGATCATACATATCTTTTACGCATGCTTCAGTTAAGAGTAAGACCTTGTCCAGTGGTTTATGACCTTTAGGTTCTCAGCAGGATACTTTCACTGGCAAGTAGTTTTGTGTAAAAAGTTTTATGTGGAGCTTGTAAGCACAAACAATTCTGAGGCAACAGTCAAAATGGCAGAGGCTGTGCAGGAAAATTTCTTCTTTTTATGCTTTCTCATTGGTTCATGTGGTCCATGAGTAATATGGAATGGACACTCTGATTGGTTTAGACATGAAAACAACAGTGTTTAATTCCCCACCACCTGCTTAATATTATAGTGGATTTTTAGATGCTTGTCAACTCATTGTGGAGTACCAGGAAGTGAGAGAGGAAACTAACTGGCAAAGGAGGGTGCTGCAGACAAGCAACCAGACATTCCAGTTACATACCAACAGAAAAGGATGATCAAATCAATCAGAAAGCCACCAACAGTAACACAAAACAATTACCATAAGATGAACAGACACGGGCAAATCGTTGTGTTGCGCCTTCGAACAGGTATCCGAATGGTCTGTAGGGTTTTTGTGTATGACAAAGGAAAAGAATAGTACCACTGCCTCACAGAAAGCATGTCAAAGAAGGCAACAAACTATGTGACATGGCATAACACCGGCCATGGTTAGGTGGTCTGTTTAGAGCAACATAGATGGCACTTAACAGACTGCGAGTCTACTTTGCTCTAGTGTTTTGAGTCTATTAAGATGGACTCGCACATCGGTTAACCACGCTTTGTAAGCGCTTGTCCCAACGCAATAGAGTATTAAGCTGCTCGAGCCTAGCTCACTAAGCAGGAAACCCTTCTCCCTGCTAAATCCAGCTCGTACCAGAGCTGGGACCAGCACAGGAGCATCTGCCCCAGGTCAACCAAGAATTTAGTTGAAAGGAGAACTCTATGGTGTTTCAAAATCGGTGCAATTTGACAGTGGACACTGTTCGCCATCTGAATTTTATGTGCAAACTATGTCCACTCTGCCGTCATCAGTGAACATACTACCTAGGTATTTGGCTTGGCTTCGTTTGTTCTCAATCTCCTGCTACCAAACCCTGAAAGGCTTAAGTAGCAGAATGTAGTCCAGATAACGGAATGCGTTGTGTTGGTGTTTACAGCTTGACTGTAATATTTGCACCTTTCGGTCCAACACATCCGACTTCAGCAAGCCTTTTTTGTAGTACCAGGTTAGCATTCCCTCTTCGATCCCTTCTCCTTAGCCAGTCTGCCCTGCTGCAGCCTGTTATCCAGGATCACTGCATGGAGGTGTAGAAGGGTCTTGGGTTTGGTTCGCTGGCCCTGACGCTAGCAGTCAGCTATGGGTCGCTGACTGCTGCAGCTCATGTGCTGCTCAGCATCTTGATCCCACCTGGGTATTTGAACTCCCTTACTTGCTCGATACCAATGTCACTACTGTAGAAACTTCTCTGCACATGTTCACGTAAATCAAGTCTCCATCGTGCCTGTGTTCATCTTCAAGTCATATTCGTAACAAGTGAAATGGAGATAGTTTAGGTGATGTAAGTCTTCTCCACTTTGGTAAAGAATGACCTGATCATCATCATTTGAATGACTGATAGGGGATAATGAAGACATCAATCGAGGGGAAAAGAACTAGTATTCAATAGGGGACACAATTGGAGACCTGACTATGCAGATGATCTGGTACTTTTGTTACACAGTCATAGTCAAATACAAGAGAGGGATGAAACAACATTCAGTCAAATTGAGACTGGATATCAACATGAAGAAATTCTTAACCTCAACACTATCAGCAAAGAACCAATCATGCTGGAGGGAGAGCCATTTAAGAAGTGGATGCCTTTACTTATTTGGAAGCATAATTGACACATCAGGGGGTACAAATGCAGATGCACCCTCTAGAACTGGACATTTGATAGCATTTCTGACGCTAAACAACATACAGAGATGCAGAGAAATCAAGATTCACACCAAAGTTAGAATATTCAATGCCAGTGCTGCTAGGCTGTATGGAGAACAACCAAGGCCATACAACAAAGACTCCAGTCCTTTGGTAACAGATGTCTCAAAAGATAATGGGTATAAAGTGGTAGGACATGGTGAGGAATGAACACCTTTGGAAATGGAGCCAACAGCCACCATTAGAACAAGAAGTTGTACAAAGAAAATGAGGCAGGATAGGACATACACTACGGAAGGCATAGCCAGACAGGCTCTTACATGAAATCCTCAGAGGAAGCGAAAATTACACGAAGGGAATGTGAGAAGGAACTAAGATTAAATGATTACACCTGGAGAGAGACAGAAGGAACTAAGATTAAATGATTACATCTGGAGAGAGACAGAAGGAACTAAGATTAAATGATTACATCTGGAGAGAGACAGAAGGAACTAAGATTAAATGATTACACCTGGAGAGAGACAAGGAACTAAGATTAAATGATTACATCTGGAGAGAGACAGAAGGAACTAAGATTAAATGATTACATCTGGAGAGAGACATAAGGAACTAAGATTAAATGATTACATCTGGAAAGAGACAGAAGGAATTAAGATTAAATGATTACATCTGGAGAGAGACAGAAGGAACTAAGATTAAATGATTACATCTGGAGAGACAGAAGGAACTAAGATTAAATGATTACACATGCAGAGAGATAGAAGGAACTAAGATTAAATGATTACACCTGGAGAGAGACAGAAGGAACTAAGATTAAATGATTACACCTGGAGAGAGACAGAAGGAACTAAGATTAAATGATTACACCTGGAGAGAGACAGAAGGAACTAAGATTAAATGATTCCACCTGGAGAGAGACAGAAGGAACTAAGATTAAATGATTCCACCTGGAGAGAGACAGAAGGAACTAAGATTAAATGATTACATCTGGAGAGAGACAGAAGGAACTAAGATTAAATGATTACACCTGGAGAGAGACAGAAGGAACTAAGATTAAATGATTACACCTGGAGAGAGACAGAAGGAACTAAGATTAAATGATTACATCTGGAGAGAGACAGAAGGAACTAAGATTAAATGATTACATCTGGAGAGACACAGAAGGAACTAAGATTAAATGATTACACCTGGAGAGAGACAGAAGGAACTAAGATTAAATGATTACACCTGAAGAGAGACAGAAGGAACTAAGATTAAATGATTACATCTGGAGAGAGACAGAAGGAACTAAGATTAAATGATTACATCTGTGGACAGGCACGAAAGAGCAGCTGTGGGTGCTGGCGGGATGTTGTCAATTGCTTATACGCAGAGAGGAGTGACGAGCTTTGATAGGGGACACTTCAAGCTGTAGGTGTAGTTTTTTAGGACGGATAATATAATCAAAATGGTTGACTAGGTATCTAAGGCTCATTGCATTGATCGTCCACTACTATGTCCAACTGAAGAGGCTTGTAGCCAAATCTTGTCCAGTGCTTAAGGAGAGACTATCTGTCGGAGCCATGCAGAATGTGGGCGACCCCTCCCATGTCTTCAGCCAGCCGGTTGGAGACAGTTGTTACACATAATTGACTTGAACATGATCTGGTGAGCTGAAACTTCCTGGTCCAGTCGAACATGTCTGAACACAGACGGGCGGGGAAGAACCAGAGTGTCTGAGATGGAAGGAAGACTTGTCTGTGCAGAGACCTTGACATTGCGGACAAGATCAGTCCACAGGATACCGAGAGTGCGTCGCTGGTTGCACATGTGAAAGGTCTTGATATGTCCTGTTTAAGTAGAGTCCAAGTCTCTGAATCATACGGGAGGACTCAAATCACAAACGTCTGATAGATATTGGATCCAAGAGAGAGTCTATCATTCCACATTTTGCCAAACGTCGTTCATATCAGAGGCAGTAAGCCTGATCTGCCTTTACATGTCAGATAATATTTTATGATACTAATGGTCGGTTTTACTTCTTTCATTTCAGAATCAAGCTGGAACCGGGTGTTACAGATCCAGTTTCAAACTTTTTTCTGACAACTGATAAAGATGAAGATAATAACGACAACCAATGTGATACAACCACATGTAAAGATGCAGTCAAAGTTGAGCCTGAAGACAAGCTTCACAACCCTCTGTCTGGTGCATCTGAAAAGCTGCCAAGCATATTTGAAGCTACATCATCCAGGATTGGCACATCAGTGTTCATAAATCCTTTTGAAGAGGCCGAGCAGGCCAAAAACCAGATCTTAGAAAAACATGTCAAACTGACGCAAGCAGCTCCAAAAAAGCCGGCCAATCAACCGATATGTTGGAAGTTTAAAAAGGGCAAGTGCCATATGGGTAAAAACTGTCGGTTTTTTCATGACCGCGGCAACGTTACTTTGGAAGAAAACGCCCAGACAATAAATCCCTCCCCAGGACAAGCTTCACATCGCCCGGTTTATCACTCCTCGGCATACTTCGATGCTCGTAGACGACCGCTGGAGCCAGAGCTGCCGGACGAAGATAACTACATGGCTAGCATAAACAAGAAAAGACGTTTTGGAGTTACAGACCATCTAATGCCTCCCCAAAAAGCCTTTGAGTCTCTACAGAGACAGAGAGAAGTAGAACGACCTTGGACTCTACCACAAGATTAAACAACTAATTTTAACCTAATTCCAATTTTGTGCAATCTTCTGGATGCGAGCACCCTGTGTGATGGCAGTGTGCAAGACTGAGCAGTTTGGAGCAAGCATCTCCTCGGAGGTGACATCAATGAGCGCCTGCAGGGTTAAACTGTTATGTGTTTTCAACTTGCAATATTTCATCGCATTTGTGTGTTGTGGACACCATCTGAAATGATCACCTGGCTGCATCATCAGTTATACCAAGGCTCCACGCTCGTGTGGACATTTCATAAAACTGCCCAGATAAATGTTTTATAGTTTTAGCCATAAGAGTTTCATTTTAATATTGGTAAGTTGAGCATAGAGCACTCACTTTTACAGGAATCAATACTACCAGCATGCCCTGGTTAACCCAGCTGTATTGGTGTATTAGTTATGAATCCAACAGCGTCTGGGCTCTCACTCTTTGGCCCAATGCCATGAAATCGTATCTGCAAATGTGTGTCACTTGTTGTCTAGCACCATACAAAGTGTTCCATTTATCTGGCCTCGGAGGAAGAAGCATTTTCCTAACATCTTTAAGCGTGAAACACTCAAAGAGATGACGATCAGCGGTTTTGTAATGTGTACACGGCTGTCTATCAGGAGTATGTTGTGGTTAGATTCTGTTCAGATGCTTGTTAAGTGGGATGTGTTGGGTTCTCAGTCTGAAAACAATCCTTGTGAGTTGAATCATCCTGTCATTTTGACAGGCATATGTCTGTAGACCACCTCTACACCTCACGGTAGAAGAGGAGTGACTAAGTATGTCTGTCTGTAGTAGAACTCTCTCCCAGTATTTCCCATGATCCATCTGTTCAAAGTTTCTTTCTTTGCTGTTCTTATGGGCTGTTTATAAAGGTGTTGCTGTAAAAGGGTTTATTATAAATTGGTACTTGGCCAGCCTACCTCATACAAGTTGTGGCTTTGTGCAGTGAAGTCTAACACTTCATCCCTGATCGCAGTGTAATGAGATTTGTTTATGTTTAATGCCCATGATGAGTATGTTTACTTGTTTGTCCGTCTTGAAAAGGACATTAAGTGGCGGGTTGTTATAGCTTTCCTACCATCCTGAGCGTGCTGATAATTGTGGACCAGGGCCATCCAGACGGTAGTGCTATGCTTGTCTTCATCTGCCTGATGCACACTACTACAGGGATCATGTTGATCCCCACTTCATTATCCAAACTGCCATGAAACAGCCTGTTTCCAGGGAGAGCTAAATAGAAGTGAAGTAGGGATCTTGATCAGTATGTTCGCCTGACCCTGACTAACATAGTCTGATCAGTATGTATCACATGAGCTGCAGTGGTCAGTGATTCATAGCTGACTGCTAGCGTCAGGGCCAGCGAACCAGAGCTGCCAAGACCCTTCTACACCTCCACGCGGTGATCCTGGATAACAGGCTGCAGCAGGGCAGACTGGCTAAGGAGAAGGGATCGAAGAGGGAATGCTAACCCAGTACTCAAAAAATGCTTGCTGAAGTCAGATGTGTTGGACCGAAAGGTGCAAATATTACAGTCAAGCTGTAAACTTTGACATTGCATTCCGATCTCCAGACTACATCCTGCAACTTTTACAAAGCCCTTATCAGGGATTAGTAGCGGAAGTTTGAGAACAAGCTAAGAAGAGGAATCCCACTAACATAACCAGGCTAAAACATTTAGCCAATCCTCATTACCATCATTCACCTGGTTAATTTATTGGGACCATAAGGCCACCAATGCAGTTGGCCTACATGGAGGAAGGCTGGGCAAATTTTCTTGGATCTTGAAGTAGGGGTTGTTAAGTACTTTGTTTGACATCCGTAGGATGCAGTTGTGCTATGCTTTTATCCCTCACATGAGACACATGGATCTACATTGAGCACCCTGGTGATAATGGAGGGCGGAAGTTGCTCGATGAAAATTGGGAAGAAAATAAGGATGGTAGAGTGTTCTTTTCATGTTGAGCCTTCTTTTTCACCCAGAGTCTTTTCTTGATCTGTTTTCTTCACTGGAAGTAAATCACTCTGAGACCAGGGCTCGCTTAAAACTTGTGGCATTCGATCCCACACTGTTTCTTTTCATCGCTTTGAGAGGCGAGTGACTTACCTCGTGACTACAGTGATCCCTAGACTGTCAGAATAGGTCCTATTACAATCACTAGAACATCCAAGCTGGGAACCTCAGGACAGCAAAAGAGGCTGATCTTGGACGGTGTACCACAGAAAAATCATGAGATATATGTATGTGATGGTCTTAGACTGCCAAAGTTGGAGGAACTTTGTTGCTGCCGTAAAGCCTCAGTATAACAAATGAGTAGATTTGTTAGTTTAAATCAATTCAATATTTGTTGAATTTTTAAATGTGGAAATATAATTATAACATGTTAATAAAATATTTGCAGGATTTTTAAATGTAGAAATGTCATTATAATATAATACTGGTTTGTTTGGCAAAATAAAATGCAGGATTTTTAAATGTAGAAATGTGATAATGGTATTGTTTGTTTTGCTAAATAAAATATTCGCAGAATTTTAAAATGTAATGTCATAATATTGGTTTTTTTTTTTTTTTTTGAATGGCATGTTGGAATGATTTTTCTTAGTCGACCTGTACTTCTACAAGGGCAGATGCCCCTGTGCAGGTCCCAGCTCTGGTATGATCTCGATATAGCCGGGAGGAGGATTTCCTGCTTAGCGTTCTAGGCTTGAGCAGCTTAATACTCCGCTGTGCTTGGTAGTTAACCAATGAGCGAGTTCATCTTAGTAGGCCTGTAACCAAGGCCGGTGTTATGCCATGTCACCTCAGACATGCTCTGTGTGTGGCAGTGGTGCTATTCTTGTCCTTATCTACAAAGACACCGGTAGACCACTCAGGGTCATTTTGGTTTGTTTTGGTAAATATAATTTTTGCTTAAATTTTAAATGGAGAAATAAAATTGGTCTTGGTCTGTTTGACTAAATAAAATATTTGCAGACTTTTTAAATGCAGGAATGTCACATTGGTTTGTTTTGGTAAATACAATTTTTGACTGAGTTAAATATATATTTGTTGAATTTGTAGATGTAATTATTAATAAAATTAAAATTAATGTAATTTTAATAAAACCTATAGCCCCCATATGTAGAATATGTGTCCCAGCAAAGTGGATAGTAATATTAATATGTGTCCCAGCAAAGTGGATAGTAATATTGGCTATGCGTTTGCCGGAATTCTGTACATCCGAGTCTTGAAGCCCAACCTTCCTCGCGATGTGTGAATCGACTTTCAAAAAAGAACTTTCACAAATGTCTTACCTATCGGAAATAACCTTGCAGTTAAACGTCAATTGCTCATCTGTGGACTCCACCACCCTCTTCAGTCATTAAAAAATAAATCACAAATCATCAAATGGATGTCTTAGAAGTTGGATCTTGGTTGTAGCGGGCAGCAATTTGAGTTATGGTGCTCAATTTCTGTGCCTATGAACTGAAAACGGTTTGAAATTCATAAAAGTCACAAAATGCTGGCATTTAAAAAAAACTCCCATCTCTGTCCACTATTGATTGACACATCTCTCATTTTAGAGGTAAATTTCACATGGTCTTGATCAAATATACAAGTTTAGTAAAGTTGTAGAATCAGTGTCACTACACACAATTTAACCTATAAGTGCTCTGTTCGAGAATCGCAGCACTGATGAGGACCCCATAAGACTGGGTAGATTTTTAACATAATTTTGCATGGGCAGGGACTGTTAAGCTTTTTTTCAATTTCCTACTGCCGTGGGATTTATAAAGTGTGACATTGCACATGGACGTCCGATCTCTACTACCCAGAGATCAGGGGATATAACAAAGTCCACGTGAAAAAATCCGGATCTCCACAGTGAATTGAACCCGAGGCCGTCTTACCTCGAGACCACTCAAGCTTACAACACGTTCATGTTAAAGCTATTTGGCCGTTAAAGGGAGAACTGACAAGAGGGACAAAACATGGTTTAAGGTTTGTTACTTACTTCCCCAAGAACCACATCATCCAGTGTTCAGTGACTTGAATGCCCTGTCATTCACCTTCTGCATGTTGCTCTCGTCACATGTATCCGGAAGATTGGGACAAATCATCAGATGCCCGGGATCTTGAACTGCACCTCTGTCACACGTATTGTCTGTGAGACCTCATTTCTTCGTGATTCACCCGTTCGAAGCGTATTTTTTGTCTTCCAAAGTGAGTAGGGTAAGTGATGTCCAGGGGTGCGTTCCTCCTGAAGCTCAATCCCTGGGTCCATTTATCATTTCGTGGCATAATTCAGTGCAACAACTTTCAGGGTTTAATTTATGGGCCTTGTTGGTTTAAAGAAACTGTCTGGATTTGAGTCTTGTGATCTGTTCCTGGTGCCCAAATATTGGAGGACTAGGGGTAATATAGATTTTATATGTGATGGAGTTGACATGTGGATGTCCACTTTCAACTTAAGACACTTCATCACAACACGCTGTTCCATGCAAGCACTAAGTGTTGTCCTCGTGTTCAATCGGTCGGGGTTCAAATTTGAGCTGTGAAGGTCGGTTCATGATGGCAGTTTTTCCTGGAGATCCCTAGGTTCATTGCTTGAGCTACGGAGCTATCGCTTTGTGTGATGATCTCCGCAGGCAGGATACTGTTCTCTTGTTAATTTCAGGATTGCATTAGTGCAGAAGTCCCAACTTATGTCCATTAAGAAGACTTTACACAACTCTTGGTCAACCAGATTGACAGTATACCAGGCCTTCTTGGTCCATTAGATAGACCAAAAGGGGATTCATAAACAGTCAATTAGTTTGACTGTTTACCTGGCCCCTTTTGGTCCACTAGAGTGTCTGTATACCAGCCCTTCATGGTCCACTAGAATGACTTCATATCAGTCCCCATTAGTTTGACTGTAAAGCTGCAGCTGTTTTTGGTTGTGTGACTGAAGCAGTCCTTTCTTGGTCCATTAGACTGACTATACCAGTCTTTCTCGTACCAGTCTTTCTCGGTCCATATGATAATGTATACCAGCTGCCCTTGATTCACAAACAAGACTACTTGATCCACTAGAGAAAGTGTATAACAGCCCTACTTGATCCACTAGAGAAAGTGTATAACAGCCCTACTTGATCCACTAGAGAAAGTGTATAACAGCCCTACTTGATCCACTAGAGAAAGTTGTGTATAACAGCCCTACTTGATCCACTAGAGAAAGTTGTGTATAACAGCCCTACTTGATCCACTAGAGAAACTATGCAACTCCTTCTTGGACCATTATATCAACTGTATACAAGCTCCCTTTTGGTCCATTAGATTCACATCAAAGCCGACCCTCTTTTGGTCTATTAGTTTGACTATAAAGCAGCTTTTCTTGGTCCTGTGACTGAAGCAGTCTTTTCTTGGTACATTAGATTAACTAGACTATACCGACTTTCTCTGTCTAAAATATACTGTATACCAGTAGCACCTTGGTACACACTTCTTGGTCCACTAGAGTGACTGAATAACGGCCCTTTGGCATCCACATGGAAACCGATTTTGGTCCACTACATACTGGTCCATTAGGTTGACTTCATACAGTGACCATACTGGTCCATTGGGTTGACTTCATACCATCTCCTATTGGTCTTCTAGAGTGACTATACCGGTCCATTAGGTTGACTTCATACCGTCTTCTAGAGTGACTATACCAGCCCTTCTTGGTCCACTGACTTCATGTCAGCTCCCTATTAGTTTGACTATATACCATCCCCCTTTGGGTCCATTAGATTGTAAAGCAGCAACTTTTCTTCATCCTATGACTGAAGCGGTACATATAACAGCTCTTCGTGGTCCATTAGATTGACTGTATACCCTCCTTTCTTCATCCATTAGTGGCACTGTATACCAGCCTCCTTTTGGTCCATTAGAGTCGCTGTATACCGACCCTTCGGCATCCACATGGAAACCGTTCTAGGTGTAATACAGTGCTTTTACCATCAACTAGTCCTATTACAAACACATAACTCATGTACAACACATATCTCATGTACAATAAACTAGTTCTAACGCATCTCATGTACCATCAACAAAGTGTAATACAGTACATGTACCATTACTAGTCCTAACACACTTCCTGTACCATCAACTAGTCCCAACACACGTCATGTAACATCAATTAGCCCTAACACTCTTCGTATTTCATAAACTATACTTAACACACCTCCTATGACATCAACTAGTCCTAACACAACTCTAGTACCATCAACTAGACGTAATACACTGTAAATACCTTCAACTAGTCCTAACACACCTCCTGCTATCAACTAGACATTACACACCTCCTACACCATCAGCTAGTCCTAACACACCGCTTATACCATAAACGGGTCCCAATGCATCTCATGTACTGTAACATCATCTAGCCCTAAAAAACCTCATATGTTATAAACTAGGCTGAACACACCTCCTATAACATCTAGTCCTAACACACCTTCTATGCCTTAAACTAGTCCTAATGCATCTCATTTACCATCAACTAGTCTAACACACCTCTTACTTCGTAAACTAAACATAACACACCTCCTGTACCAAAAACTAGTCCAAACACACATCCTGTACCATCAACTACTCACTAACACACCTAATGTACCAAAAACCCTAACACACCTCATATACCAAAAAATAGCCCTAATACATCTCATGTAACACACGTCCTGTACCATCATCTAGTCCTGAAGCAGCTCATGTATCCTCAACTACTATCGACACAGGTCCTGTACCATCAACTAATCCTAACACGACTCATGTAACATCAACTAGTCAAAAAAAAAACACCTCCTGTGCCATACAATATTACTAACATACCATCAACTAGTCCTAAAGAAGCTCAAGTAGTCATAACATACCTCCTGTACCATCAACTAGTCCTAAAACACTTCTTTTATCATAAACCAGTATCAACATATCTCATATACCATCAACAAGTAGTAACACAGCTAAGTACTCGTAACACATGTGATACACCATCAACTAGACCTAGCCAACTTCCTGTGTCATCAACTAAACCTAATTATCTCTTGCACCATCGATTAGACGTTGTACAGAACAAATACCTTAAATTAATTTCAACACACTTGCTGTACAATCAAACAGTCGTAACAGCTCTCCTGTACCATCAATTAGTCCTAAAACACTTCATGTACCAATACATTTTCCTAACCAAACTCCTGTACCATTAACTGGTCCAACACACATTCTATACCATCAACCTGTATCAACACACCTCCTGTACCATCAACTAGTCCTAAAACACATCTTATGCCATCAATTAGGCGTTGTAAGGTGCTTATACCTTAAACTAGTACTTACAAATCAACTAGTCCTTACGCATCTCATGTACCATCAACTAATCTTAAAGCAGCTCATGTTCAATCAAAAACTAGTCCCAACACGCGTTCTGTACCATTAATTAGTCCTAACACACCTCTTATTTCACGAACTAGATCTAACACACCCCCTGTACCATCAACTTGTCCTAAAACACTTCTTATACCATCACGAAATATCAACATACCTTAGGAACCCTCAACTAGACCTAACACAGCTTTGGAATCATAAAATAGTCGTAACACACATCACATAACACCAACAGACCTATCCTACCTCCTGTGCCATCAACTAAACCTAACACAACTTCTGTACCATCAACTAGTCCTAGCACACCTCCTGTACCATCAACTATTCCTAACCCACTTCCTGAATTATCAACTAGTCCTATAAGCTCTTGTACATTAACTTAACTAGTTATATTAACTATCCATAACACACCTATTTAACCATAAACTAGGACTAATACAGTGCATAAATAAACTGTCAACTAGTCAACACACATACTATACCGTCAACTAGTATTAATAAACCTCCTGTACCATCAAGTAGCTCTTAACACACTGACTGTACCATCAACTAGTCCTAGCACACCTCCTGTACCATCAAATAGTCCTAGCATACCTCCTGTACCATCAACTAGTCCCAGCATACCTCCTGTACCATCAACTAATCCTAAAGAAGCTTTTGTACAATCGAGTAGTTCCAACATATCAACTGAACGGAACACACTTAGTAGTTATAACAAAGTCATATACCATCATCTAGACCTGTCCGACCTACTTTAAGGTGGTAAACTAAATAAAACACACCTCTTGTACCATCAACTAGGCGTTGTAAAGTGCATATACTTTAACAATTGTTTAGATGGTGTTCTAACACACCTCCCATACCATAAACTAGTCTTAAAGCAGCTCATGTAAAATAAACTAGTCCCAACTCGCGTTCTGTACCATTAACTAGTCATAACACACCTCTTCATAAACTAGATCTACCACCTCCTGTGAATTAACTAGTTCTATCACACTTCATATAACATTACATAGGCGTAAAACTGTGCATTTGACAACAACTAGTCCGGCCTCACCTCCTGTACCATCAACTAGACCTAACAAACCTCCTATACAATCAACTAGTCCTTAACACACGTCGTGTAAGATCAACTAGTCTAACGCACCTCTTGGTATATTCCATAAACTAAAGCTAACGCAGCTCATATACCATCAACTAGGCGTAAAATAGTTGTACCATCAACTAGTCATAACATACCTCCTGTACTATCAAATAGTCCTAACACACGTCCTGTACCATCAACTAGTCCTAACATACCTCCTATACCATTAACTAATCCAACACACCTTCTATAGAATCCACTAGTCCTAAAATACTTGCTATATAATAAACTAGTCCTAACACACCTGTACCATCAACTATTCCTAATACCTGTACCACCAAATAGTCCCAACACACGACCTGTACCATCAACTAGCCGTAACACACCTCTTATTTCATATAATAGACTTAACACAACACACCTCCTGCACCAACAACTAGTCCTAACACACCTCCTATGCCAACAACTAGTGCTAACTCTCCTGCTATACAATCAAATTGTCCTAATATACGTACTGTACGATCAACTAGTCCTATCATGTCTCATGTGCCATCAACGAGTATCAACAAACCTCCTGTTCCATCAACTAGACCGAATACACCTCATGTACCCTTGAATAATAGTATTAACACGTCATGTACAATTAATTAGTCCTAACACACGTCCTGTTCCACCAACACGTCCAAATACAGCTCCGGAATCATCAACTACTCGTAATACACATCATGTATCATCAACTAGACCTATCCCACCACCTGTACCATAAACTAGTACCTCTTATACCATAACTAGTCCTAACGCATTTTATGCACCATCAACTAGTCCTAACATATCTCACATACCATAATCTATGCGTAAAACAGTGCATATACCACCAACTAGTCCTAACACAGCTTTGGAATCATCAACTAGTCGTAACACATGTCATGTATCATCAAGTAGATCTATCCCAACTCATGTACCATCCACTAAACCTAACACACGTCCTGTATAATCAAATAATCCGAAAACACCTTCTATACAATAAACAAGGCCTAACGCACCTCATGTAGAATAAAGTAGTCCTACCACACATCCTATACCATCAACTAGGCGTAATACAGTACACACATCATTAACTAGTCCTAATAAACCTCCTAGACCATAAACTAGTCCTAACGCACCTCCTATATTATAAACTAGTCATAACACACCTCCTATACCATAAACTAGTCCTAACACACCTCCTATACCATAAACTAGTCCTAACACACCTCCTATACCATAAACTAATCCTAACACACCCTAACACACCTCCTATACCATAAACTAGTCCTAACACACCTCCTATACCATAAACTAATCCTAACACACCTCCTATACCATAAACTAGTCCTAACACACCTCCTATACCATAAACTAGTCCTAACACTTCCTATACCATAAACTAGTCCCAACACACCTCCTATACCATAAACTAGTCCTAACACACCTCCTATACCATAAACTAGTCCTAACACACCTCCTATACCATAAACTAGTCCTAACACACCTCCTATACCATAAACTAATCCTAACACACCTCCTATGTCATAACATAGTCCTAACTCATCTCATGTACCATCAACTAGTTCTAAAGCAGCTCGTGTATAATAAACTAGTCCCAACACATTTCATGTACCATCAACTAGTCCTAAGAGACGTCCTATTTCATGAA
This sequence comes from Ariolimax columbianus, assembly GCA_036924085.1. Lineage (NCBI taxonomy): Eukaryota > Metazoa > Mollusca > Gastropoda > Stylommatophora > Arionidae > Ariolimax > Ariolimax columbianus. The sequence continues at coordinate 18,064,422 of JAVGWX010000015.1, read as the reverse complement.
CTAGTCCTAACGCACCACATATACCATCTAATAGGCGTATAACAGTGCTTCTTTTATTAACTAGTCCTAACACACATCCTGTACCATCAACTAGTCTAACACACCTCTTACTTCATAAACTAAACATATCACACCTCCTATACCATACACTAGTCCTTACCCACGTCATATACCATCAAGTAGGGGTAAAACAGTGCATTTATCATCAACTAGCCCTAACACACGTCCTGTACCATCAACTAGTCCTAACATACCTCCTGTACTACCAACTAGTCCTAACACACCTCCTGTACCATCAACCAGTATAAACACTCCTCCTGTGCCATCGACTGTTTTTTTAATTTTGATATACGTACTATCAACTAGTACTAACATTCCTCATGTGCCGTCAACCAGTATCAACCTACTTCTGTACCATCAACTAGATCGAGCACACCTCATGTACCATTGAATAGTCTTAAAACACGTTATGTATAATTAAATACTCATAACACACGTCCTGTACCACCAACAAGTCCTAACACAGATTTGGAATCATCAACTAATCGTAATACACATAATGTATAATAAACTAGACATATCCCATCTCCCTTACCCATAAATTAAGCGTAACACACGTCCTGTACCACCAACAAGTCCTAACACAGATTTGGAATCATCAACTATTGTAATACACATAATGTATAATAAACTAGACATATCCCATCTCCCTTACCCATAAATTAAGCTTAACACACCTCCTGTACCATAAACTAGTCATTACGCACCTCTTATACCGTAACTAGTCCTAATACATCTTATGCACCATCAACTAGTCCTAATACATCTTATGTACCATAAACTAGTCATTACGCACCTGTTATACCGTAACTAGTCCTAATACATCTTATGTACCATCAACTAGTCCTAATACATCTTATGTACCATCAACTAGTCCTAATACATCTTATGTACCATCAACTAGTCCTAATACATCTTATGAACCATCAACAGGTCATAATACATCTTATGTACCATCAACTAGTCCTAATACATCTTATGTACCATCAACTAGTCCTAATACATCTTATGTACCATCAACTACTTCTAAGACACCTCCCGTACCTTACACTAGTCCTAACGCACCTCTTATACCATCAACTAGTCCTAATACATCTTATATACCATCAACTAGTCCTAATACATCTTATATACCATCAACTAATCCTAATACATCTTATGTACCATCAACTAGTCCTAATACATCTTATGTACCATCAACTAGTCCTAATACATCTTATGTACCATCAACTAGTCCTAATACATCTTATGTACCATCAACTACTTCTAAGACACCTCCCGTACCTTACACTAGTCCTAACGCACCTCTTATACCATCAACTAGTCCTAATACATCTTATGTACCATCAACTAGTCCTAATACATCTTATATACCATCAACTAGTCCTAATACATCTTATGTACCATCAACTAGTCCTAATACATCTTATATACCATCAACTAGTCCTAATACATCTTATGTACCATCAACAGGTCCTAATACATCTTATGTACCATCAACTAGTCCCATCACACGTCATGTACCATCAACTAGTCCCATCACACGTCCTGTACCATCAACTGGTCCCATCACACGTCATGTACCATCAACTAGTCCCATCACACGTCATGTACCATCAACTAGTCCCATCACACGTCCTGTACCATCAACTGGTCCCATCACACGTCATGTACCATCAACTAGTCCCATCACACGTCCTGTACCATCAACTAGTCCCATCACACGTCCTGTACCATCAACTAGTCCCATCACACGTCCTGTACCATCAACTAGTCCCATCACACGCCCTGTACCATCAACTAGTCCCATCACACGTCCTGTACCATCAACTAGTCCCATCACACGTCCTGTACCATCAACTAGTCCCATCACACGTCCTGTACCATCAACTAGTCCCATCACACGTCCTGTACCATCAACTAGTCCCATCACACGTCCTGTACCATCAACTAGTCCCATCACACGTCCTGTACCATCAACTAGTCCCATCACACGTCATGTACCATCAACTAGTCCCATCACACGTCCTGTACCATCAACTAGTCCCATCACACGTCCTGTACCATCAACTAGTCCCATCACACGTCCTGTACCATCAACTAGTCCCATCACACGTCCTGTACCATCAACTAGTCCCATCACACGTCCTGTACCATCAACTAGTCCCATCACACGTCCTGTACCATCAACTAGTCCCATCACACGTCCTGTACCATCAACTAGTCCCATCACACGTCCTGTACCATCAACTAGTCCCATCACACGTCATGTACCATCAACTAGTCCCATCACACGTCCTGTACCATCAACTAGTCCCATCACACGTCCTGTACCATCAACTAGTCCCATCACACGTCCTGTACCATCAACTAGTCCCATCACACGTCCTGTACCATCAACTAGTCCCATCACACGTCCTGTACCATCAACTAGTCCCATCACACGTCCTGTACCATCAACTAGTCCCATCACACGTCCTGTACCATCAACTAGTCCCATCACACGTCCTGTACCATCAACTAGTCCCATCACACGTCCTGTACCATCAACTAGTCCCATCACACGTCCTGTACCATCAACTAGTCCCATCACACGTCATGTACCATCAACTAGTCCCATCACACGTCCTGTACCATCAACTAGTCCCATCACACGTCCTGTACCATCAACTGGTCCCATCACACGTCCTGTACCATCAACTGGTCCCATCACACGTCCTGTACCATCAACTAGTCCCATCACACGTCCTGTACCATCAACTACTTCTAAGACACATCCCGTACCTTACACTAGTCCTAACGCACCTGTTATACCATCAACTAGTCCTAAAATACCTCCTATAGCATCAACTAGTCCTAACACACTATCTATACCATCAAATAGTCCCAACAAACCTCCTATACCACAAACTAGTCATACCGCATCTCATGTACCATCAACTAGTCCTAAAGCAGCTCATATACAATCAGCTAGTCCCAACACACATCCTGTAACATCAACTAGTCTAACACACCTCTCATTTTATAAACTAAACCTAACACACCTCCTGTACCATGAACTAGTCCTAAAACATCTCCTGCACCATAAACTAGTCATAACGTACCTCATATACCATCAACTAGGCGTAAAACAGTGCATATACTATCAACTAGTCCTAACACACCTACTGTACCATCAACTAGTCCTAACACGCCTTACTGTACCATCAACTACACATGTGGTAAAGATACGCCTTTGAAACAATTGTGTTGTGAAGTATTGTAAAATCTAATCTTTGGATCAAATTGTTTAGAAAATTTGCAATATTGTATAACAAATACTACTCTGTGCTAAAACCACGTCACCTTTAGATTAATTAAATATAGCAACTTCAGGTCAAGGACAATGTAAGACTGTGCAAAAGATGGCTGCTATACATTAAGTGGTCTTCGAGAAAATTAATAGAAAGCGTGGGCTATCATTTTGGAACAGACTATAGAAATTCGACTAGAATGTGGATCTTCCTCTTCTTCTTCCTTCATTGATCAACTGATGATATGCTTCTAGCCTGGTGAGGTTCACGAGGAAGACTGTGCTTTCAGGTCTTCACCGGTCCCCACAGCTTTTCGAGCATGGTCGCTCCCCCGGGCCAGACTGTCTCTCTTTGGTCTGTATAAGTGTGGCAGTCATGCAGAAAATGTTCTGGCGTTTGCTTGGGTGCTCCACAATCGCACTTGGCGGTGTCTCTGAGGCTAATTCTGTGGAGGTGGACCTTGAGTCTACAATGTCATGTTCTGCGTCTGAAGATCTTTGTCTAGGCTGTCATCTTCTGGCATGTATTATTTGTGCTGGTCTCTCCATTCCGTCCTCGTTGATCGTGTGATGAGTGTCTTTGCGCCTTTATAGCTCTCTGGATGGCGTGTCGCCACTTCCGGCTTTTGCGAGCTCATCTGCTTTCTCGTTTCCAGGGAACTCAATAGTGGGTCGGGATATGTTATATTTTATTTCGTGAGAGTTTATCTTGTTTGGAGCTTGAGATGGCTCCTGGAGTCTGTTAGAATGACCGTTGTTCTTGTAGTTGTGTTTTGATAATAATAATAATAGCTGTCCATCGTTGTCGATGAGGACCGCCGACATCATCCTTGTCACAAATTTCCCTGTTGGGTGTGGGTGCGCATGTGGCTGAACAGGCCAATGCGGGCATGAAAACATCTGCTACATATCGGGCACACGAGGTTTATAGAAGGGGATGGTGTTCCCGCTGCTCGGGATTTCCGCGTCTGCTCTGGGCTTTCACAACACGGTCGTCTTCACCGGCAGCTACATCCTATTTGACTGCGCTTCTGCAGTCAGATCTGTTTTGCGCAAGACATTCCCAGGTGTCGATGTCTATCTGGCAACTTTTCAGTGAGTCCTTCAGACCGTCTTTAAAACGTTTCTTTGGGCGCCCTCTCTCGCGCCATCCCTCTCTCAGCTCGCCGTAGAGAAGCTTCTTTGGGAGTCGCTCGTCTGATATACGGACGAGGTGTCCGGCCCATCCTAGCCGTGCTTTCTCTAGCATTGCATGTATGCTGGGCATGTTAGCCCTCGAGAGAACCTCGATGTCAGTGACACGATCTTGCCATCGGATGTGGAATATTCGCCTCAGGCAACCTGTGTAGAAGTGGTTTAACCTCCTTGCATGTCCAGATTATACAGTCCAGCTTTCGCAAGCGTATAGTAGGGTTGGAATGATGGTTGCACGGTAGACTTTGAGTTTGGTCTTGACGCTGATGCCACGACGTGCCCAGACCATCGAACGCATTCTACCAAAGGCTGTGCTGGCCTTTGATATCGTCTAGGCTGACAGATCTCGACATCGGGCTGCCTAGATATGTGAATTTGTCTACGGCATTCAGCGTCTGCCCGCTGACTGTAGTCTCTGGTTTTGTGTACGGCATGCCTGGTGCTGGTTGGTACATGACCTCTGTTTTTTTGGCATTTATGGTCAGGCCAAAATTTTCGCATGCGGCAGAGAACTGGTCCATTCCAACCTGCATGTTCAGTTCTGAGTTGTTCATTAGAGCGCAGTCGTCAGCAAATACAAGTTCCCTGATTATGTCGCCAGCCACTTTGGTTTTGGCCTTCATTCTTCTGGGATTGAGTAATTTGCCATCTGTGCGGTACTCTATGGGTATTCCAAGCTCCAGTGATCTGAAGGCGTCTGTCATCGTGGCCGCGAACATCATGCTGAACAAAGTCGGGGCGAGTACACATCCTTGTTTTACTCCGTTTGATACTAGAAACGTTTTAGAGATTGCACCGCTGTCCAGTACACGAGCACATATGCCTTCGTGTAGCTGTTTCACCATTGTTATGAACCTATTGGGGCAGCCAAACTTAGACATTATCATCTACATCCCTCCTCTGTTTACTGTATCAAATGCCTTTTTCAAATCAATAAATGTGGTGTACAAGGCCTGATTTTGTTCTCGACACTTCTCTTGTACTTGGCGAGCGGCAAAAATCATGTCCACTGTTCCTCTTCCGGCTCTGAATCCACATTGGCTTTCTGGGAGGTGGTGGCTTTGTTCAAGGTGTTTGTTGAGCCTGTTTAGCAGTAAGCGCGCTAGGATCTTGCCTGCTACGGAGAGTAGCGATATTCCACGATTATTGTCGCATTCCTGACGGTTGCCTTTTCTTTTGTACAGGTGAACGATTGAGGCGTCCTTTAGCTCCTGCGGAATTTTTCCTTCAGCCCACATGTGACAGAAGAGTTCAATGATCCTTCTGGCGCAGGATGGGCCAGCTGTCTTATATACCTCTGCTGGTATTGCATCAGCTCCTGGAGCTTTTCCTAAAGATAGTGAACTGATTGCTCTGTCGACTTCCTCCTCAGTAATTACTTCATCCAACGCCAGGTTCAGTTCCACCTGCGGCATTCGCCGGATGGCCTCTTCATTTATGGACGATGGGTGGTTTAGTATTTTGCAGAAGTGGTCTGCCCATCTGTCTAGAATCTGAACCTTATCTGTTAGCAGTACCCCATCCGCACTGCGAACTGGAGTATTACTAGAGGGCTGCGGGCCGTAGAGAGCTTTCAGTGCCTCGTAAAACCGTTTGGTGTCATGACGCTCGGCGAACATCTCAATTTCGTCAGCTCTTTTGCTGAGCCAGGAGTCTTGCATCTCTCTAAGCCTGGTCTGGACAGCTTTGCGAGCAGTATTGAAGGCAGCTTTTGCTGCCGGAGATGATATGTCCCTCTGGTATTCCCTGTGCGCTTTATGTTTTGCATCGAGAAGGCCCTATATTTCCAGATCGTTCTCATAAAACCAGTCCGTATGCGTGCGCGTGAGTTGGCCAATGTGTAACAGCTGTATCGTAGAGTGTGTTTCTCAATGATGCCCAGTTCTCTTCGATGTCGTTCTTTTCAAAACGAAGCTCAGATAGTCTGCCCTCAAGCTCTTCCTGGAAGCCTTCTCTCGTGGGTTCGTATTTCAGCTGAGAGACATTTAGCCTCCTCGGTGGTTTCTTTCCCTGGGGGCGCATTTTGGGCTGGATCTTGAAGTTTAGCTTGGCAATGACAAGTCGATGGTCGGTCCAACATTCTGCACCATACATGCTCTTCGTTACCATAGCATCCGCTCGATCCCTACGTCTGATGATAATGTAGTCAATGAGGTGCCAGTGGCGGTACCTTGGGTGCATCCATGTGGTTCTATTTCGCACAGGAAGTCGGAAAGCTGTGTTTGTAATAAGTAGTTCATTTGCGGCACATGTCCTCAGAAGAAGCAGTCCGTTACTATTGCATTTTCCGATACCATGTCTGATAAGAATCCTCTATTAAACCACCAACTAGTTTCAGTAATCTAATGTGGGTCTTACAGACTGTAGTGAGTTTCTGGGTCTCACTGGCTGAGTTTGGAACCTGGCCTATCTGTCCAACGTCCCCCCCCCCCCCCCTCACTAGAAGATATACGTGCCCCACCACATGCGATGCTCCTCCTCTTGGGTAGGACGGGGAGAGCAGAGTTGCGTATTATCTCTATTCCGAGTATGAACAGTTAACAAGATTGAAAGACGTAAAACAGAAGATGTAGATGTATGGGCAGGTATTGAAGGGAGAGCCCAGACACGCTTGTGATGACACTTCAGTGTCCAACCATGGAAAAATGATGTCAAGCATGAATAAATGGAGCTGTTTTTAAGTGATCCTGGGTGAGAATCCATGTTGAACAGTTAATCGGAGACCTCCACTGGCTTGGTGATAATGGCGGACTGAAGTACTATTTTGAGATAACATGCCGGCTGGGCCCCCACCTCCACCCCTTCCCCTCTCCGGCGCTATCAACAGCATAGATATCAAAATGAGCTTCAAGAGAGGGGGGGGGGGAGCAAAATTACCATCCATAGAGCACAGAGAAATGGCTAAATGAAAGAGAACCATTTCTCTGTGCTGTATGGGTGATAATGTGGTAATTATTAGTCATCGATACTCTGTTAACTAGTTTGTAGCTAATATCGTGTCAGATTGACCTCCACATATTGAAATGATCTAAATTGTTGGGGAACACCCCATTTCAAGGTTATTGTTTGAGGGAATCTCGCCACTCTATTTTTAGCTTAGCAGAGTCTGGTTTTAGCCACTACACTAAACGTACCACGTCTTAATGAGACAAATTGAGCTATATATGAACTTCAACATGTATACAGTACTGCACTTGTGCTAAGATTACTTTGTCAAAGTTATTTTGTTGTACATTTTTTCCCCATTTAATTATCCAGTACTGCACTTGTGCCAAAGATACTTTGTGAAAATGCATATTGATTCAACATGTGTTGATGTAAGAGTATTAATATGTTCTTAGTCGACCTGTACATTTACAGCGGCAGATGCCCATGTGCAGGTCCCAGCTCTGATATGAGCAGAATATAGCGGGGTGTAGGATTTCCTGCTTAGCGTGCTAGGCTTAACTTCTTAACGTTTTTATACTGGTTTAAACAAACCACAAAACACCAAAATAAGTCTTAACGACAACCCAAACTACATGGGAGTCACATTTGATCGGCGTATGACATGGAAAAGTCAGATCGAGAGAAACCGAATGAGAGCCAGAGAACGCATGGCAATCATGAGGAAACTTGCTGGCACAAGCTGGGGAGCAGACGAAAGTATACTAAAGAAACTGTACACTGGAAGAGTGAGAACAGTTCTCGAGTATGGCATTGCGGCATGGACAACAGCAGCAAAGGCGAACTTCGATAAAATTAGCAAACTTCAAAACCAAGCCATGAGAGTTATAACAGGAGGCATGAAGTCAACGCCAATTGTAGAACTGGAAAAGATTACAAAACTGCAATCCATGACCGACAGAGGAGACTGCAGAGCCCAGCAGCAAGCAGAGAAACTCCGAGGACTGACTGACCATCCAATACATCAGAGACTAAACAATTTTGGAAATGGGAAACTAAAGCGGAGAAACTTTGCAGAAATAGCCAAAGCAAAGATGCACGAAGACCCCATGAACGCACTAACTACACCAAAGCCCATCCCTACTGTACGAAATCCTACCTGGAGGCAGCATATATTTCCAGAGGTGGTAGAAAATATACCAGGTATTGGAAACAAAAACTGCCAGACTGAAAAAGAAAGAAGAGATACTACCCTGAGTTACATAATAGAAAACTACCCAAGCATGGACTGGACCCATGCATACACCGACGGTTCTGTAACAAACACAACACAGAACGGAGGGGCAGGCTACCAAATGGCAGAAAAATAACACTGTCATTTGCTACTGGAAAATACACAAGCAATTTCAGAGCGGAGGCAGAGGCACTGAGGGCGGATGTGGAAGAAATGGTGACAGGTAAAAGGAATGAAAGCCACATAGTCCTACTTACAGATGTCCTGGCCGTAGTCACAGCACTTAAAAGCCAGAAAAATACTGAACTTAATGATTTAAGAGCAGTACTCTGTCAACTATGCCTGCAGTCCGCACCAAAAAGGGTAGTGGTGCAGTGGGTTCCATCTCACTGCAACATCCAAGGCAACGAGGAGGCAGACAGACTGGCAAAAGCAGGTACAAAACTACCACAACCAGATACTAGTATGACATACGAAGAGTTAAAACGGCTAATTAGAGCTAGATACATGACCAAATGGGAAACTGAACATACTGGCTACACAAAAAACGATGCCTATTACCAGTTGAACAGAAGAGAGCAGGTCGTGGTCTTCAGACTTCGCACTGGCCACAATAGACTGAGGTACCACCTATTCTTCTTCTTCTTCTTCTGCGTACACAGTCAGACAGTAACCATTATTTTTTCGAAAAAAGCGGCGGTCATCCTGAGACTCTCGCCACTACCATAGAGCTTGTCTTGCAGTTCCACTGGCAATGGCCACATCTGCTCTCTCTGATCCTCGTATGTCGGGCAGTTCTGCAGCAGATGTTCAGTGGTCATTTTACCAGTACCGCACGGGCATTCGTCGGTACACCCTATCTTCAATTTGTTGAATAGGTGGTACCTCAGTCTGTTGTGGCCAGTGCGAAGTCTGAAGACAACGACCTGCTCTCTTCGGTTCAACTGGTAATAGGCATCGTTTTTGGTGTAACCAGTGTGTTCGGTTTCCCATTTGGTCATGTACCTGGCTTTGATAAGCCGTTTTGACTCTTCGTACGTCATACTGGTATCTGTTTGTGGTAGCCTTGCACCTTCTTTTGCCAGTCTGTCTGCCTCCTCGTTGCCTTGGATGTTGCAGTGTGACGGAACCCACTGTACAACTACCCTTTTTGGTGCGGACTGCTGGCACAGTTTGCAGAGTGCTGCTCTTAAGTCATTAAGCTCAGTGTTTTTCTGGCTTTTTAGCGCTGTGACTACGGCGAGAGCATCTGTCAGTAGGACTATATGGCTCTCATTTTCACTGTGTGTTGCCATTTCTTCCACTGCCGCCCTCAGTGCCTCTGCCTCCGCTCTGAAATTGCTTGTGTACTTACCAGTAGCGAATGACAGTGTTATTTTTCTGCCATTTGGTAGGTTCAGGAATGCTCCTGCCCCTCCGTTCTGTGTAGTGTTTGTTACAGAACCGTCGGTGTATGCATGGGTCCAGTCCATGCTTGGGTAGCTTTTCGTTATGAAGCTTAGGGTAGTGTCTCTCCTTTCTTTTTCAGTCTGGCAGTTTTTGTTTGCAATACCTGGTATATTTTCTACCACCTCTGGAAATATATCCTGCCTCCAAGTAGGTTTTCGTACAGTAGTGATGGGTTTTGGTGTTGTTTGTGCGTTTATGGGATCTTCGTGCATCTTTGCTTTGGCTATTTCTGCAAAGTTTCTCCGCTTTAGTTTCCCAGTTCCCAAATTGTTTAGTCTCTGGTACATTGGGTGGTCCGTCAGTCTTCGGAGTTTCTCTGACTGCAGCTGGGCTCTGCAGTCTCTTCTGTCGGTCATGGATTGCAGTTTTGTAATCTTTTCAAGTTCTACAATTGGCGTTGACTTCATGCCACCTGTTATAATTCTCATGGCTTGGTTTTGAAGTTTGTTAACTTTATCGAAGTTCGCCTTCGCTGCTGTTGTCCATGCCGCAATGCCATACTCGAGAACTGGTCTCACTCTTCCAGTGTACAGTTTCTTTAGTATGCCTTCGTCTGCTCCCCAGCTTGTGCCAGCAAGTTTCCTCATGATCGCCATTCTTTCTCTGGCTTTCATTCGGTTTCTCTCGATCTGACTTTTCCATGTCATGCGCCGATCAAATGTGACTCCCAGATAGGTTGGGTTGTCGTTTGGCTGCAGGATTTTGCCATTTAGGCTTAATTTGGTACTTTGGGGTTTTAATGAGAGCGAGAATATTGTGCACGTAGTTTTCTCCTCGTTTATTTTGACCAGCCATGAGTTCGCCCACTCTTCCAGCGATGTTAGGGCCGTCTGCATCCGATTTCTTGCTATGGTGAGATTCTTTTCAGAGGTCCACATAGCCAGATCGTCTGCAAACATTGAGCTATGGACTCTTCTTTGTATATTCTCTGTAATATCGTTTATATATACCAGGAAGAGTGTGGGTGACAATACTCCCCCTTGGGGTACTCCCTGCTCGAGTGTCACCTTTTTGATCATCTGCCCTTGTACGTGGACTCTGGCCGTTCTTTGTTTGAGGTAGTGGTTGATCCACTTGTACATCTTTCCACAGACATCACTTCTTCTTAGCTTGACTCTAAGTCCATCCTTCCAGACTTTGTCAAATGCCTTTTCCAGATCCACCCAAACAGCTACTGTGTGTTTCTGTGCCTGGTAGGCATCTTCTATCTCCTGGGCTATGAGGATGACCTGGTCCTCAGTGGATCTGTGCTGTCTAAAGCCGGCTTGCTGTGGAATTAGTATTCGTTTTTCTTCCAGATGCCACATCAGTCTGGTGTTTATCATCCGTTCCATCAGCTTGCCGACACAGCTCAGTAGGCTTATGGGCCTGTATCAATTTGGATCTGTTTTGTCCTTTCCTGTTTTTGGTACTGTACCACCTATTCAACAAATTGAAGATAGGTGGCACTGACGAATGCCGGTGTGGTACCGGGAAAATGACCGCTGAGCATTTGCTGCAAAACTGCCTGATATACAAGGATCAGAGAGAGCAGATGTGGCCATCACCAGTGGCAACACTAGACAAGCTCTATGGTAGTGTCGACAGCCTCAGGATGACTGCTGCCTTTTTCGAAAAAATCAAGGTTGATGTCTGACTGCGTACGATGAAGAAGAAGAAGACAGTGACCCGGCTTTCTAGTCTGGGATTACAGCATGCCATAGTTCAGGTTCAGGGACGGACAGATAAAAATTAGGCCATGGTCCGAGTCTAGTATAACTGCTCGTCCAGTTCACCCAGCTGTAAATGGGTATCTGACATATGAGTTGGGAAGGTAAAAATAATAAAGAAGGCAACTGGCCACCCCATCTCAGATATGCTGTGGCTTAGTGCATGAAGCGTTATTTCATCATCTACGGCAGCTGTTGCCACGGGACTGGCCTTTCTCAAATTTTATTTTTACAATATTACATTTCAGAACTTTGCTTGTTTTCCGTGTTCATTGTTTTATATATTAATCTGACCCAGTGGTGCCTGGGGGAAAAAGAGTAGAACTGTAACCTGCCAAGTGTGTCATAAAATATGGTTAGGCATTCTGCTATCATCTTGATGTTGTGAAACGATCCCTGGAAAAGGTTGTACAGAGACCAGCTGTAGTAATGGCTTCACTTAAAATGGATGAAGTGATACAAACCAAATGAGTGAATCAAATCATGAGTGATGCAAACCAAATACGTACAAATCAAATGAGGGATACAAATTAAATGAGCGATACAAATCAAATGAGTGATACAAATCAAATGAGTGATACAAACCAAATGAGTGAATCAAATCATGAGTGATGCTAACCAAATGCGTACAAATCAAATGAGCGATATAAATTAAATGAGCGATACAAATCAAATGAGTGATTGAAATCAAATGAGTGAAACACATCATGACATGAATCAAATGAGTAGAAAAGGGGCGGCTAAACCGGTACCCAAAAACGGCTGCTGAAGTTGGATGTGTTGGACCAAAAGTTGCAAATATCACTGTCAAACTGTAAATTACAACACAAGTCTAGTTGATGCTATAGGGGCGGTGTAGGGACTAAGTGATGGAACAGGGTATGTGTTAGGTCTAGTTGATGGTACAGGAGGTGGGTTAGGTCTAGTTGATTGTACAGGAGGTGTGTTAGGTCTAGTTGATGGTACAGGAGGTGTGTTAAGTCTAGTTGATGGTACATCAGGTGTGAAACGTCTAGGTAATGATACATGAGATGTGCAACGCCTGGTAGATAGTATATTAGGTGGGTAAAGACTAGTTGATGGTACAGGAGGTGTGTTAAGTCTAGTTGATGGTACATCAGGTGTGAAACGTCTAGGTAATGATACATGAGATGTGCAACGCCTGGTAGATAGTATATTAGGTGGGTAAAGACTAGTTGATGGTACAGGAGCTCTGTTAGGTTTAGATGTTGGTACATCAGGTGTGAAACGTCTAGGTAATGATACATGAGATGTGCAACGCCTGGTAGATAGTATATTAGGTGGGTAAAGACTAGTTGATGGTACAGGAGCTCTGTTAGGTTTAGATGTTGGTACATCAGGTGTGAAACGTCTAGGTAATGATACATGAGATGTGCAACGCCTGGTAGATAGTATATTAGGTGGGTAAAGACTAGTTGATGGTACAGGAGCTCTGTTAGGTTTAGATGTTGGTACATCAGGTGTGAAACGTCTAGGTAATGATACATGAGATGTGCAACGCCTGGTAGATAGTATATTAGGTGGGTAAAGACTAGTTGATGGTACAGGAGCTCTGTTAGGTTTAGATGTTGGTACATCAGGTGTGAAACGTCTAGGTAATGATACATGAGATGTGCAACGCCTGGTAGATAGTATATTAGGTGGGTAAAGACTAGTTGATGGTACAGGAGCTCTGTTAGGTTTAGATGTTGGTACATCAGGTGTGAAACGTCTAGGTAATGATACATGAGATGTGCAACGCCTGGTAGATAGTATATTAGGTGGGTAAAGACTAGTTGATGGTACAGGAGCTCTGTTAGGTTTAGATGTTGGTACATCAGGTGTGAAACGTCTAGGTAATGATACATGAGATGTGCAACGCCTGGTAGATAGTATATTAGGTGGGTAAAGACTAGTTGATGGTACAGGAGCTCTGTTAGGTTTAGATGTTGGTACATCAGGTGTGAAACGTCTAGGTAATGATACATGAGATGTGCAACGCCTGGTAGATAGTATATTAGGTGGGTAAAGACTAGTTGATGGTACAGGAGCTCTGTTAGGTTTAGATGTTGGTACATCAGGTGTGAAACGTCTAGGTAATGATACATGAGATGTGCAACGCCTGGTAGATAGTATATTAGGTGGGTAAAGACTAGTTGATGGTACAGGAGCTCTGTTAGGTTTAGATGTTGGTACATCAGGTGTGAAACGTCTAGGTAATGATACATGAGATGTGCAACGCCTGGTAGATAGTATATTAGGTGGGTAAAGACTAGTTGATGGTACAGGAGCTCTGTTAGGTTTAGATGTTGGTACATCAGGTGTGAAACGTCTAGGTAATGATACATGAGATGTGCAACGCCTGGTAGATAGTATATTAGGTGGGTAAAGACTAGTTGATGGTACAGGAGCTCTGTTAGGTTTAGATGTTGGTACATCAGGTGTGAAACGTCTAGGTAATGATACATGAGATGTGCAACGCCTGGTAGATAGTATATTAGGTGGGTAAAGACTAGTTGATGGTACAGGAGCTCTGTTAGGTTTAGATGTTGGTACATGAGTTGTATTAGGACAAGTAGATGGTACAGGAGTAGTGCACGGTCTAGATGATGGTATATGAACTGTGTTAGGTCTAGTTCATTGAATACGAGCGATGTAGGGACTAAATGATGGAACAGGTTATGTGTTACTCCTAGTAGATGGAACTGGAGCTGTGTAAGGTCTAGTTAATGATATAGGAGCTTTCTAAAGACTAGTTGATGGGTAGGAGTTGCGTTAGGTTTATCTGTTGGTACAGGAGCTGTATTTAGTTGATGCTATACGGGAGGCGGTGTATGGACTAAATGATGGAACAGGGTATGTGTTAGGTCTGTCTAATTGGTATTACAGGAGCCGTGTAAGGTCTAGTTGATGATGCAGGAGGTGTGAAACGTCTAGTTGATAGCATAGCTGCTGGTTAAAGACTAGCTGATAACATAGGAGCTGCGTTAGGTTTAGCTGGTGGAACAGGAGCCGTTCCAAGTCTAGTTGATGGGATAGGAGCCGTGTTAGATCTAGTTGATGGTATAGGAGCCGTATTATATCTAGTTGATGGCACATGATGTGTGTTATGTCTAGTTGATGGTACAGGAGCGGTTTATAGACTAGGTGATGATACATAAGGTATGTTAGGTCTAGTTGATGGTACAGTAGCTTTGTAAGGACTAGTTGATGGTACAAATGGTGTATACGGACTAGTTAATAGTGACTATTTGATGGTACAGGAGCTGTGTTATGTCTAGTTCATTGCACCTAAGCTATGTTAGGACTTGTTGCTGGTACAGGAGCTGTGTTATGTCTAGTTCATTGCACCTAAGCTATGTTAGGACTTGTTGGTGGTATAGGAGCTGCGTAAGCACTAGTTTATAGTACAGGATATATTTTAGGTCTAGTTGAATGTATAAGAGCTGTGTTACGCCTAGTTCGTGGTACCGAAGCTGTGTTACGCCTAGTTCATGGTACATAAGCTGTGTTACGCCTAGCTCATGGTACAGAAGCTGTGTTACGCCTAGTTCATGGTACATAAGCTGTGTTACGCCTAGTTCATGGTACAGAAGCTGTGTTTCGCCTAGTTCATGGTACAGAAGCTGTGTTACGCCTAGTTCATGGTACACAAGCTGTGTTACGCCTAGTTCAGGGTACAGAAGCTGTGTTGAGTCTAGATGATGGTATAGGAAATGGGCTAGGTCTATTTGATGGTATAGCAGCTTTGCTAGGTCTAGTTGACACCGTTTTTCAGAGTGGGTTTGAAGGAAACTGTCCCTAAATGTCAGTCGAACCTCTTCTGGATTATCTCCCAAAAAAATGGCGTGTCTCTGATCACATGACCTTTGTCCTTTCATTTTCTGACGCGTGACATTTCCTTATTTTTGATGGTGCAATTCCCGTATTTGCATAAGCTTGTCCCTTTGCTGTTGGTATAAAAGCACGGTGTTACAATTCGACCTGCATCATTTAATGACACATCCACGAGTCTCCTGTGTGCCGACTAGTCCCACACTGGCGCGTGATTTCTGCTGTAGAGATACACAGTTCAAGGGCCGATGAGTGTAACATCTATACGATGCTCCCCAGGCAGTGTTTGTTAACCTGCGTACGAGGCGTGTTCAAATGAAAATAGACCAAACTGAAACAAGTGAACATACGTACGATGCGCACGATGACGTCACTTCTGGTGTAAACAGCACATACCAACCGTCAAGTTTGCAAAATGTCATTAAACTCCGACTCTTAGTTTCCTCAGCAGACCGTTGAAAACATGGTGGGTGTGATACGGAATCCGTCCAGAGTTTATCAGCGAGCGGTGATTCGGTTTCTAACAGCTGAAGGATGTCGACCAGTTGATAGTCATCGCAGAATTCTGGCAGTGTATGGTGACAAAAGTGTGTCGAAGACAACAGTGAAGAACTGGACAACGATGTTTAAAGTAGAACGCGAGTTAAAGCAAGATCTTCCGAGACCAGGTCAGGCGCATATTTTTGCTTTAACTCCTGTCCTTCTTTACACATTGTTTCCCAGTTCTTCACTGTTGTCTTCGACACACTTTTGTCACCATACACTGCCAGAATTCTGCGATGAATATCAACTGGTCGACATCCTTCAGCTGTTAGAAACCGAATCACCGCTCGCTGATCAACTCTAAACGGATTCCGTATCACACCCACCATTTTTTCAACGGTCTGCCGAGGAAACTATGAGTCAGAGGATAATGAAATTTTGCAAACTTGACGGTTGGTATGTGCTGTTTATACCGGAAGTGACTTTATGATGCGCATCGCTCGTATATTCACTTGTTGCAGTTTGGTCCGGTTCCATTTGAACACGTCTAGTTATGTTCTCTATTCACGGTATTGCACCTTCCTCCTGTCTGATTTCGTTTCGTGCTGTCTCTATCCTTGTGGCATGACCCCTTCTCATAAACACCTCAATTCGGAAAGGCTATCCCAGCAGCCGCACATTTTCTGCTGAAGTCGGATGTGTCGGACCGAAAGGTGCAAATATCGTAGTGAAGCTGTTAACTACGACACAACGCATTCCGTTCTCTGGACATCATCCCGCTACTTGCAAAAATCTTTTCAGGGCTTGGTAGCGGGAGTAAGAGAACGAACGACAAAGAAGATGAAGAAAAAGAAGAACACCCACAATGAGTAACTACTCTTTTATGCGCCTTGAAAAGGGCGTTAGGACAGCGTGATACAGTATCTATCCCGGCATCACTAGCGTGCTGATGAAGGTGGACCGGCCTCCTGTAAGCGGTTGTGCTATGCTTGGCTTCATCTTCTTGCAGCTCATTGCTACTGGAGAGAGTTAGTATATAAAACTATTTATCAATTGTCTCTGTATCTCGACTGGGGTGTGTTTATGTCTTAATAACGGTTATGGTAGATAGGAAACCAAATGACATTCGATCAGTACTTTGTCTTCTGTCAGTAGACCACATTCAAAAGAATCGTAGTTTAGTGGGCCCCATCCACTGTGACATTCAAGGCAACGAGGAGGCAGACAGACTGGCGAAAGAAGGTGAAAGGTTACCACAGCCAGATTCAAGTGTGACATGCAAAGAGTCTAATGTGTTTGCTAGGGCCATATACATGGACCCAATGGGAAACAGAGCATACGATCTACACACACAAATTGTGCTCATTCTGCTGCAGAGATTCACAGTGCGAGGGCCGAACTAGATAGATAGAAAATGTTGCGGATATTCTAAATCGTCAGGGGATGGCGACAACTTTAGTGGCACATCTCGCTATGGACAGAAAACTACGGCTTCTTACGACGCCTCACGGCAGAAGTAGAGAAGATCAGACAAGACCAGTTGAACAGAAGAGAGCAGGTGATGGTCTTCAGACTCCGCACAGGCCGCAACAGACTGGGATACTATCTATTCAATAAACTGAAGATAGGTGCTACTGACGAATGAAACTGTGGCACAGGGAAAATGACCGCTGAACATCTGCTGCAAAATTGTCCGACATACGAGGACCAGAGAGAGCAGATGTGGCCATCACCAGTGCCAACACTAGACAAGCTCTATGGCAGTGTCGACAGCCTCAGAATGCCCGCTGCTTTCTTATAACAAATTCAAGTTGACGTCTGACAGTGTTCGAAGATAAAGAAGTAGAACAACAAAAAAAGAAGAAGATAGAAAACCGTATTTGCTTTCTGGATTCTCAATTCCATCTTTCTGTCGATCCTTCCATCCTGTGTGAACACGATAACCAAGTATTTGGATTTTCTGAATTAACTGTCTAGAATAATTGCCTTTCTGATCATGTCTCTCGTTGTCTCCTGTCTTCTAAATCCTTTCCACAGACAAGGATACAATCTGTCAAAATCGATATCTATACTTGACAATAGCAATCCACTAGGGATCGAAGTGCTATCAGGGTCAGGTGAAACATACTGAACAAAACCCCGTCTCACGTCCAGGCTCGTGCTAATGGAATAAGACTGTGTCGTGGCAGCATAGTCAGTGAGGTGGGGATCGACACTGCAGTCCCTATGTTAGAGAGTTAATGAGGAGTTGCGTTATACTACAGCTAGAATGACTGTGATCCACCTTCTCAAGTTAACCTCGGAATATAGCAAAAATAGCTGTAACCTGCCACGAAAGAGACCGGACCAAGAACAAAAGTCAATTTAGCAAGAGTAGTTTGGAACAATAACAACTTCAACCAATTCTCTGACCTTGACCCACATTTATCATCTCTACCTGACATAGCCAATTCTCTGACCTTGACCCACATTTATCATCTCTACCTGACATTACCAATTATCTGACCTTGACCCACAATTATCATTTTCTCTACCTGAAATTGCCAATTTTCTGACTTTCGTCCAAACTATAGTTCTATCTAACATTACCAATCTTCTGACCTTTATTCCAGTCTATATCTACACCAAACGTTACCAATTGTATGACCTACGGTCAATCTATATCTCTACCTGACATTACCAAACTTATGACTTTCGTCCAATCAGTCTACCATTCAGTATCACTGTCCTGACCTCAGTCCAATCTATGTCTACCATTCAGTATCACTGTCCTGACCTCGGTCCAATCGGTCTACCATTCAGTATCACTGTCCTGACCTCGGTCTAATCTATGTCTACCCTTCAGTATCACTGTCCTTACCTCGGTCCAATCTATGTCTACCATTCAGTATCACTGTTCTGACCCCGTCCAATCTATGTCTACCATTCAGTATCACTGTCCTGACCTCGGTCCAATCGGTCTACCCTTCAGTATCACTGTCCTGACCTCCGTCCAATCTATGTCTACCATTCAGTATCACTGTCCTGACCTTCGTATAATTTATGTCTCATGGTATCTCTACCTGACATTACCTTTCTTCTGACCGTCTAATTTATGTCTCATGGTATCTCTACCTGACATTACCTATCTTCTGACCGTCAAATTTATGTCTCATGGTATCTCTACCTGACATTACCCATCTTCTGACCTCCGTCTTATCTATGCCTCGAGGTATCTCTACCTGACATTACCCATCTTCTGACCTCCGTCTTATCTATGCCTCGAGGTATCTCTACCTGACATTACCAATCTAATCTTCTTAACATTGTCCTATTCTACTAATCTCTTCTTGACAGTATTAATCCTCTAACGAACTACTTTTCATCATTCCTATCAGGTCAAACAGACCTCATTTTCTCTCTGTCTATCCATCTTACCCCTCTTCTTCTTAATATGAACTCATGTGATGTCTTTTTTTTTCTTCATATATAAACGGTGCCCAGAAAATTAACTTTAGGAGGCTTTGCTCCATAATATAATTTGACCTCCAAACAGACATTACAGGATCGAACCATAAGAGAAGGGGCTAATGGAAACAGACTGTTTAACCAAATTGACGTATATGCAGTGTAACATTTCGTGAGAGATATTACAAGTTTCCAATGTGGCTGGATTCAGATCATAAACATGATTATGGAGGTTGTGTGGTTTTCAGAGATGTTTTCTGTCTTTGTGGAGGGATAAGGTACTATTAGATTTACAGAGCGGACAATGTTTAGTTAGTTTTGAAGCCTTCGTTTCACTTTTACTTTAGGGGACATTTTTTACTAGGAATGTTCGAGGAGAGCTGCTGTTGAACTTTTGGCGCTAGAACAGGCATTCTCAACCTGGTTCGCGAGCGCAACGGTGCTCTTTGAATGACATTTGGTGCTCGCGATATGCACGTGAAAATGGGCTCACGAGCACTAATTCTCGCGAGGCCCGTTTTTCAATTCAAACTTTGTTTTGCAAACGCACACACATAATGTTGTTGTCCATCCAGTGGTCTCGAGGTGAGGTCTTCGCTAAGGATGCTGTAGGTTGCAGGTTCAAATTACGGCGGAGACCGGAATATTTGTTAACGTGAATCATCCAGTAACATGCGCCCCCCCCCCCCCCCCCCTGATTTCTGAGATTCCCAGAGCAGCCAAGACCCTTCTACACCCCCTAGCGGTGATGCTGGATAACAGGCTGCAGCAGAGCAGACTGGCCTAGGAGAAGGTATGGAAGAGGGAATGCTAACCTGGTACTAAAGAATGCTTGCTGAAATCGGATGTGTTGGACCGAAAGGTGCAAATATCGCAGTCAAGCTGTAAACTACGACACAGCGCATTCCGTTCTCTGGACTACATTCTGCTACTTAGGTCCATGTCACGGTTTGGTAGCGGGAGATTAAGAACGAATGAAGCTAAGCCAAGCGAAGACACCCATGTGAAGTGGCGCGCGTGTTAAAAATCTCTTGACAGTTGAAAGTCGAAAAGAGTAGGCTTAACGGCCGCTTTTCGGACAACATTCAAGTTAAAATCTATTCAAATCATTCTAGGGATTCTCGCCCCACAGAGAATATGTCGCAAATAGGGGGCTGAGTGGCTATAACACCAGGTCTTGGTTATGTGGTTAGCGAAGCGGTATAAATGGCGCTTGACATGCTGCGGGTCTACATTTGCTCTAATTTACGCTTCCACCACCACCAGAACCAAAAATAAGCGATCGTATATTCCAGGGGCGACCACCCTAGAGGTTGGTACTAGATGCTGGGATTGACCTGGCAAGTCACTAGTGAATTTTCGCCTGCCAATAAATATGAAACAAAGGAGGTCACTCTTGCCCACGACGTCTAACGACACAAGTGGATTGTAGACTGACAGGCAAGAAGGCAGGCAGCGGGCGTGCGGAGGGGGGGGGGGCGTGCAGGAAGACAGACAGGCTGGCGGTCAGCCAGGTAGACAGGCAGACATAGATAGACAGACAGATATAGACAGAGAGAGAGAGAGATTAAGAGAGAGAGAGAGAGGCAGGCAGCCAGGCAGACAGACAGACAAAGAGATAGAGAGACAGACAGACAGACATACAGACAGACAGACAGACAGACAGACAGACAGACAGACAGACAGACAGACAGACAGACAGACAGACAGACAGACAGACAGACAGACAGACAGACAGACAGACAGACAGACAGACAGACAGACAGACAGACAGACAGACAGACAGACAGACAGACAGACAGACAGACAGACAGACAGACAGACAGACAGACAGACAGACAGACAGATAGATAGATAGATAGATAGATAGATAGATAGATAGATAGATAGATAGATAGATAGATAGATAGATAGATAGATAGATAGATAGATAGATATATAGATAGATAGAAGGTATATAGACTTCAAACTTCATACGACGCTAAACGGCATAAATGCAAAGAAAACCAATCAACCCATTAACCAACCAACCCATCAACGAACCAACCCTCTGAACGTTCTCAATCTCCCGCTACCAAGCCCTGAACGTCCTCAATCTCCAGCTACCAAGCCCTGAACGTCCTCAATCTCCCGCTACCAAGCCCTGAAAAGGATTTTCCAAGTAGCAGCATTTCAGGAGAACGGAATTCGTTAAGTTGTAGTTTACAGCTTGACAGCGATATTTGCACCTTTCAGTCCGACACATCCGATTTCAGCAGGCATTTCTGGGTACCGGTTAACCTTCCTTCTTTGATCCTCTCTCCCTCTGCCGAAGACGGATGTGTCGGACCGAAAAGTGGAAATATCACAGTCAATCTGTAAACTAGATACACAACGCATTCCGTTCTCCGACTACATCCTGCTACTTGAAAATCCTGTTCAGGGCTCGGTAGCGGGAGATTGAGAACGTTCATGGCTTGTTGTCGGGAGTTTGAGAACGTTCAGGGCTTGGTCGCGGGAGATTGAGAACGTTTAGGGCTTGGTTGTGGGAGATTGAGAACAAACGCAGAAGAAGAAGATCCCCTCATCCTTAGCCACACTGCCCTGTTGCAGCCTGTTATCCAGGATCACCGCGTGCAGGTGTAGAAGGGTCTGGGCGGTTCTGATTCGCTGGCCCTGATGATAAGAGACAGTTTGGGTCTCTGACCTCTGCAGCGCATGGACTGAACGAGGTTCGAGCGGACTGAGGCGAATGAGAGGACGGGACAGAAGTGTGTACAAGCAACGAGCTGCAGGAGCAATCAGTATCCCCACCCTTCGTTATGTGACTGAGCACCTATGGGTATGCCTGGAGTGCAGTGAAGTCCATGTTTAGGAACAAAAAAGAACAGATACATAAGGTTGGTCCGTCAATTGAACTGTGCAACATGGAAGACAGATCTTCAGAGACCAGGTCAGGCGCATATTGTTGCGTTAACTCATGTACTTCTTTAAACATCGTAGTCCCGTTCTTCACTCTTGTCTTCGACACACTTTTGTCACCATACACTGCCTGCATTCTGCGATAAATGTCAACTTGTCGAGATCCTTCAGCTGCGAGAAACCGATTCACCGCTCCCTGATCAACTCTGGACGGATTCGTATCACACCCGCCATGTTTTCAACCGTCTGCTGAAGAAACTATGAGTCGGAGGATAATGAAATTTTGCAAACTTGACGGTTGGTATGTGATGTTTAAACCAGAAGTGACGTTATCATGCGCATCGCACGTATGTTTACTAGTTGAAATTTGGTCCGGTTTTATTTGAACACGCCTCGTACAATGAAATACTCCTCACAACATAATGCGATAAAAGAACTTGCCTTATAGTTTAAATGTTCCATTGAAAGAGCACGCTGAGCGTATTTGGACATTGGAAAGTCCGGGTCAGATCAGATCAGGTCAGGTCAGGTCAGGTCAGGCCAGGCCAGGTTAGGCCAGTTTAGGTCATCCCGTAACCGATGAGGTCGTTGGGGCACACATGAAGACATCCTCACAACACCACGCCACCCTTCTCTGTCAGCGGCCGCTGACTGTGCATTTTTTGGCCGGAGATTGGTCTATTCTTTTATGTTGTCTCGCACCTATTTTTGTGACGGCGTCTTCGTCGCCTCCTTGCACCTTTCCGTGGAGGATCGTATTTGCAAGACCATTTGATCTCGATTTGTGACCGTACCAAGCGAGTTTCCTTCTTTTGGCAGTTGCCAAAAGCTCTTCAAAAGGCCCTATTGCTGTTGTAATTCTATCTCGTATTTCCTCATTTGTAACTCGATCTTTGTACGTGACGTTTAAAAGTCTTCGGAAACATCTCATCTCCAAGGACTGTATCCTTTGCTAAGGTCAGCTGTAACTGTCCATGTCTCACAAGCATCTAAGAATATTGACAGGACCAGTGTACGCATTAATCTGATTTTCGTGCATAGCGCTAACCGTTTATCTTGCCAGATAAACGTGCAAGCGCCGCTTATTGTCTATGCTATTCTGGCCAACACCTCACATTTTGTGCTTAAGTAAGAGACATAAATATAGCGTTGCAATACAGATTAGGTAGAGTACAGCAGAAAGAATACAGAGCCTGGGAAAACAATGGGAAATGCTAAGAGAATCAATACAATAGACATAAAATAAGATTTTGCCAGTGATAAAACATCCTGCAAAGGAAAAATGAATGACTAGTGAAATATTGCAATTGATGGAGGAGAGAACGAAGAGTAAACAAAGAAAGAATATGACCATTTAAATGAAGAAATAAGAATAAAATGCAACAGAGAATTGGTTAGAACGAATTGTATATAGATAAAAAATGGAACACAGAACAGACACAAACACGATGTATAAAAGCGTAAATAACATAAAGGAGTAAAGCACGCACGTCCACCGGATGCGGGAAAGCAAAGGGTGGGAAAGTGTTTATGGGACAGTGTGATATAATTGGAAAATGGACAGAGTACATCGGCGAATTGTATGATGATGACAGACCAGACTTAATACTGGTCATCAATTCTGGTGACAGACGGAGAGGATGCAATTGAGCATATACAGAGAAGAAAGGCGCCATGGCCAGACAACATAACAATAGAGGAAATTACGGTTATGGAAGTGTTTGTGATAACGTGATAACAAAAATGTTGAATGATATTCACGATTGTGGATATACAGATGCATTCCAAATAATTTAAAAAGGTCAACGTTCAAAGCGCTGCCGAAACAACCCCGGGCCATTGAATGAGAGAAGCACTGCACTATCAGCCTCATGAGCCACTTGACATAGCTACTACTACATCAAATCATCATGAGATGGGTGAGGATTAGAAGAAAACATAAATTGGTGATGAGCAGTACGGGTTCATGACAGGCAAGGGCTCAAGCAATGCCATAAACATTATAAGAACGAGCCATGGAGATGAAAGTCGACGTATATCTCTGTTTCATAGATTAGTTTAAAGTATTCAACAGGGTGAAACATATGGAGCTCACCCAAATGATGAAATGTTTACATATTGATGACACGGACTTCAGGATTATTCAGTATTGGGGACAGACTGGGACTATAAGAGTTGGGGACAGACTGTGACTATAAGAGTTGGGACAGACTGCGACTATAAGAGTTGGGACAGACTGCGACTATAAGAGTTGGGACAGTGGCTATAAGAGTTGGGACAGACTGCGACTATAAGAGTTGGGACAGACTGCGACTATAAGAGTTGGGACAGACTGTGGCTATAAGAGTAGGGACAGACTGCGACTATAAGAGTTTGGGACAGACTGCGACTATAAGAGATGGGACAGACTGCGACTATAAGAGTTGGGGACAGACTGTGACTATAAGAGTTGGGACAGACTGCGACTATAAGAGTTGGGACAGACTGTGACTATAAGAGTTGGGACAGTGGCTATAAGAGTTGGGACAGACTGCGACTATAAGAGTTGGGGACAGACTGTGACTATAAGAGTTGGGACAGACTGCGACTATAAGAGTTGGGGACAGACTGTGACTATAAGAGTTGGGGACAGACTGCGACTATAAGAGTTGGGACAGACTGCGACTATAAGAGTTGGGACAGTGGCTATAAGAGTTGGGACAGACTGTGGCTATAAGAGTTGGGGACAGACTGCGGCTATAAGAGTTAGGACAGTGGCTATAAGAGTTGGGACAGACTGTGGCTATACGAGTTGGGGACAGACTGCGACTATAAGAGTTGGGACAGACTGTGGCTATAAGAGTTGGGGACAGACTGCGGCTATAAGAGTTGGGGACAGACTGTGGCTATACGAGTTGGGGACAGACTGCGGCTATACGAGTTGGGGACAGACTGTGGCTGTAGGAGTTGGGGACAGACTGCGACTATAAGAGTTGGGGACAGACTGTGGCTGTAGGAGTTGGGGATAGACTGGGGCTATAAGAGTTGGGGACAGACTGTGGCTGTAGAAGTTGGGGACAGACTGTGGCTGTAGGTGTTGGGGACAGACTGTGGCTGTAGGAGTTGGGGACAGACTGCGACTATAAGAGTTGGGGACAGACTGTGGCTGTAGGAATTGGGGACAGACTGTGGCTATAAGAGTTGGGGACAGACTGTGGCTGTAGGAGTTGGGGACAGACTGCGACTATAAGAGTTGGGGACAGACTGTGGCTGTAGGAGTTGAGGACAGACTGTGGCTTTAGGAGTTGGGGACAGACTGCGACTATAAGAGTTGGGACAGACTGTGGCTGTAGGAGTTGGGGACAGACTGTGGCTGTAGGAGTTGGGGACAGACTGTGGCTATACGGGTTGGGGACAGACTGCGACTATACGGGTTGGGGACAGACTGTGACTATACGGGTTGGGGACAGACTGTGACTATAAGAGTTGGGGACAGGCTGTGACTATAAGAGTTGGGACAGACTGCGACTATAAGAGTTGGGACAGACTGCGACTATAAGAGTTGGGACAGACTGCGACTATAAGAGTTGGGGACAGATTGTGACTATAAGAGTTGGGACAGACTGCGACTATAAAAGTTGGGACAGACTGCGACTATAAGAGTTGGGGACAGACTGTGACTATAAGAGTTGGGACAGACTGCGACTATAAAAGTTGGGACAGACTGCGACTATAAGAGTTGGGGACAGACTGTGACTATAAGAGTTGGGACAGACTGCGACTATAAGAGTTGGGACAGACTGCGACTATAAGAGTTGGGGACAGACTGTGACTATAAGAGTTGGGACAGACTGCGACTATAAGAGTTGGGGACAAACTGTGACTATAAGAGTTGGGACAGACTGCGACTATAAGAGTTGGGACAGTGGCTATAAGAGTTGGGACAGACTGTGGCTATAAGAGTTGGGACAGACTGCGACTATAAGAGTTGGGACAGACTGTGACTATAAGAGTTGGGACAGACTGTGGCTGTAGGAGTAGGGGACAGACTGCGACTATAAGAGTTGGGGACAGACTGTGGCTGTAGGAGTTGGGGACAGACTGCGACTATAAGAGTTGGGGACAGACTGTGGCTGTAGAAGTTGGGGACAGACTGTGGCTGTAGGAGTTGGGGACAGACTGCGACTATAAGAGTTGGGACAGACTGTGGCTGTAGGAGTTGGGGACAGACTGTGGCTGTAGGAGTTGGGGACAGACTGTGGCTATACGGGTTGGGGACAGACTGCGACTATACGGGTTGGGGACAGACTGTGACTATACGGGTTGGGGACAGACTGTGACTATAAGAGTTGGGGACAGACTGTGACTATAAGAGTTGGGACAGACTGCGACTATAAGAGTTGGGACAGACTGCGACTATAAGAGTTTGGACAGTGGCTATAAGAGTTGGGACAGACTGTGGCTATAAGAGTTGGGGACAGACTAGGGCTATACGGGTTGGGACAGACTGCGACTATAAGAGTAGACAATAAATTGGGCGCATATAAAAAGATAAAAAGGGCAGTGAGGCAAGGTTGTGTTCTGTCCCCTGGCTTATCCTTTCTAAACAGCAAGTTCATCTTGAGAGACATAGAGAAAATGCCAGAAATTGTTGGCATGTTACAATGAGGAGTGTTTACGTAGAATAATGGGTACTGGCTGTCAAGACATTGTGAGGTAGAATGACGTGTTAGAAAGTAGCCCGCAAAATCCAGTGGAACAACTAATCAAACGTAGGAAATGGGGTTGGATAGGATACACTCTACGGAATGTATTATCGAACATAGTCAGACAGACCTAGACATTGAATCCACACAAAAAATGGAAGAGAGGTAGATCAGAAAACACACGAGAGAAGTCTGGGAAAATGAACTTCGGTCTCTGGACCTCACCTGGAGACAGGCAGAAAGAGCAGGGCAAGATCAGAGTTGCTGGAGGAGGGTTGTCAATGGTAAATGACTCAAAAGGAGCGACGGTATTAATTGATTGAAAACTGAGCCATACAGCAGAAATGACTTTACATTTGAGTTTAAAGGCGTAATCTTATTTTCCTTGAAGAATGATGCCGTGTTCCATATTGGGCGAAGATAGGCTGGAATTAGATCGAGTCTTGTTAATCCTGGCCTTAACATCTTCGCGTGCTTGCTCCTATATCTTTATCAATGCGACTTCCAAAATAGGTTGTTGTTGTTGTTGTTGTTGTTGTTATCCAATAGCTGCTGAGCAAACCTGCTGTTGACAGCCCAATGCCATTCTTATATAGATGCAGGTCTTCTTCAGTTGCTCTGTACTATGTGTTGGCATTTGTCGCCAGTGCTAATTAGAATCTTTTCTTCATGTCCGCAAGCGCCTTGCACTCAATACGTAGATGTCGAACTGTTTCATCACGGTGAGAGCAATGTCTGCACAAGGGCAGGTGCTGGGGATTGATGCGGTTCAAGTGGTTATTGACTCTGGTCTGTCCTGTTCGGAACTGAAAGATGAAACTTTGATCTCTTCTATGCAGTTTGTTTATGTCATCGTTACTTTTTGGCTGGAACATTTTGCTAAACACACCGCGAACCTTTGTTCCCGCTGCTCACTTGTTCATCCATATTTACCTGCTATTTTTGTTTAAATAATTGATTTTACTATGTGGTTACTGCAGGGTCTATCAAATTGTTGTTTGGAGGCACATGTCTTTGCGAATCTCGTTTCCTGGAAGCCTGATATGTCCAGGGATCATTTGCAAGGCGGCATTAATTCCGTGGGCAATGATACTGTTTTGTTGATCGCTCTCCCAACCAAGAATATTTCATTTTCGTTGTATGGTCCAAAATAGGTTCAATTCTGCATTACTTTGTTCCTGGTAGATAGTGTGCTAATATAGAACACCAGGGAACAACAGTTTTGAGCGGACATTCTCACCTACGCCAGTCAGCAATGCAGTCGGGCATTCTAATGTAAACGGAAGCGATAATTCTAATGCATGTTCTATTTAGATTAACGATAAATTAACGCCTTGCACATAAACAACTTCCTATTATCCATTTGCATCTAGCCCCAATTAACGTTTTCTATCGATTTCAAATCGATTTCCTACAAAGCAACATAACAGGCGACATACATGATATTTATCAATCACGCTCTTGCAAGCTGACACATTTATTCACAGACCATAGGCATAAATCACCAGGCACACGCGCATTGAAGATTCACGCGCTCGCTTATACGCGCGGGCTAGCCAAATGAGTTCATTTGACGGATCGCGCAATGAGTCCTGGTTCCACTCAAACTGAACCTTAACACGGTCATTTCTATACATCTGGTGACACTGAAACGACGGTGCTTGTCTGTCGGACTGGGCTCACACTTGGTGTTGGATGTTTGGAGTTGAGGGATTCTAAGTGTATGAGACCCTGGAGTTCTTACATAGCAGTTTGCTACTAATGCTATTGTTGAAATGTACGTTATCCTGCTGTCATTCTTTGAGGTTTTGACTACAGACAATTGTAAGTACATCAATGTAGTCTCACGTAAAACTTCTTTTTATTTTTCGTCGTATCCTTCATCCTTTTTTTTCGTCATCTTCCACTCTTTCTTTTACTTTTCCTCTTTCCATTTTTTTTGGTTTTCCTTCCTATTCTCGCATTCAGTCCGTCGCTGCTCTCGGTACACAGACCACTGACAACATCTCGCCAGTATGCACGACCCTAGGCTGTTCTTTCTGCCTCTCTCCAGGTGTAATCATTTAACCTTAACTCCTTTTCAAATTATTTTCTCCGATTATTTTTTGCTCTACCTCCATTGTTCTTCCTCTGAGGTTACCATGTAGGAACCTCTCTGGCTAAGTTGGACGGTGCCATCCGCAGCGTATATCCTACCCAGCCTCTTTTTATTCGCTTAATTTCTTGTTCCAGTGACTGTTATTGTCTCCTCTTCCATAGGTCTTCATTCCTCACCATGCCCTGTCACTTCATGTCCAATATCCTTCATAGGCAGCTGTTAAGAAGTACTGACGTCGCTGTTGTATGGCATTGGTCGTTCTCCATGTCTTCGTTCTGTACAGCAGCCTCGCCTTGAATATTCTAACTTTGGTGTGAATCTTGATTTATCTGGATCTCCATACTGTTTTGGATCATTATGGATGCCGCCAGACCACGGATTTGCCTGGAATTCAGACTAGTCGACGACTTACACTTATGTTCACGGATACGTGGAGTTGTTTTCCGTCTGGACTTATTATTTCGTTCTTTTTTTGTGATTTCTTCCATCCGTTTAT
Organism: Ariolimax columbianus; assembly: GCA_036924085.1. Lineage (NCBI taxonomy): Eukaryota > Metazoa > Mollusca > Gastropoda > Stylommatophora > Arionidae > Ariolimax > Ariolimax columbianus. Next base: position 18,034,654 of record JAVGWX010000015.1, on the reverse strand, counting down.
CCTGGTCTGGACGCCGGCTGAATGGCGCTACGCTTAAACTAGTTATACTTGTGTCGTATCTCACGGGTTAGTTCTGCCGGTTCACCTTCACGAATTTGGCGTGTGAGAATTTTAGATGCTACTGTGATGAACTGAATACAGCTGGGGAGAGATGCCAGACTCACCCACACGCTGAGTGTTGTCCATACGACCTCTTATGGTTATCGAAAAGGCACGACAAACTGCGTTAGATGCCTTCCAACCTTTCTACCCTGCGGGTTACATGTTTACGGAAAGGCTTCGGTGGTAACCCTGAGGCAAAATCTGCATCCTATGCTATCTCCAGTCGTCTCGATGAATGTCTTGCCACTGGCAAAAGGTAGCTTAGGCTATGTGAGTGAGGTTGACAAAAGGCGCAGTTTCTTCCTCACTTTAATCCAAATCTCCGCGCAAGTCACCCATTTTAGTGGACACAACAGGAGATACGACTGTCCACACGGCTGAACAAAGAGAGTGATCTTCATCACTTGTGATGGACAAACTATAAACACAGCAAGAGATACGACTGTCCACACGGCTGAACAAAGAGAGTGGTCTTCATCACTTGTGATGGACAAACTATCAACACAGCAGGAGATACGACTGTCCACACGGCTGAACAAAGAGAGTGGTCTTCATCACTTGTGATGGACAAACTATCAACACAGCAGGAGATACGACTGTCCACACGGCTGAACAAAGAGAGTGGTCTTCACCACTTGTGATGGACAAACTATCAACACAGCAGGAGATACGACTGTCCACACGGCTGAACAAAGAGAGTGATCTTCATCACTTGTGATGGACAAACTATAAACACAGCAAGAGATACGACTGTCCACACGGCTGAACAAAGAGAGTGGTCTTCATCACTTGTGATGGACAAACTATCAACACAGCAGGAGATACGACTGTCCACACGGCTGAACAAAGAGAGTGGTCTTCATCACTTGTGATGGACAAACTATCAACACAGCAGGAGATACGACTGTCCACACGGCTGAACAAAGAGAGTGGTCTTCATCACTTGTGATGGACAAACTATCAACACAGCAGGAGATACGACTGTCCACACGGCCGAACAAAGAGAGTGGTCTTCATCACTTGTGATGGACAAACTATCAACACAGCAGGAGATACGACTGTCCACACGGCTGAACAAAGAGAGTGGTCTTCATCACTTGTGATGGACAAACTATCAACACAGCAAGAGATACGACTGTCCACACGGCTGAACAAAGAGAGTGGTCTTCATCACTTGTGATGGACAAACTATCAACACAGCAAGAGATACGACTGTCCACACGGCTGAACAAAGAGAGTGGTCTTCATCACTTGTGATGGACAAACTATCAACACAGCAAGAGATACGACTGTCCACACGGCTGAACAAAGAGAGTGGTCTTCACCACTTGTGATGGACAAACTATCAACACAGCAGGAGATACGACTGTCCACATGGCTGAACAAAGAGAGTGGTCTTCATCACTTGTGATGGACAAACTATCAACACAGCAGGAGATACGACTGTCCACACGGCTGAACAAAGAGAGTGGTCTTCATCACTTGTGATGGACAAACTATCAACACAGCAAGAGATACGACTGTCCACACGGCTGAACAAAGAGAGTGGTCTTCATCACTTGTGATGGACAAACTATCAACACAGCAAGAGATACGACTGTCCACACGGCTGAACAAAGAGAGTGGTCTTCATCACTTGTGATGGACAAACTATCAACACAGCAAGAGATACGACTGTCCACACGGCTGAACAAAGAGAGTGGTCTTCATCACTTGTGATGGACAAACTATCAACACAGCAAGAGATACGACTGTCCACACGGCTGAACAAAGAGAGTGGTCTTCATCACTTGTGATGGACAAACTATCAACACAGCAAGAGATACGACTGTCCACACGGCTGAACAAAGAGAGTGGTCTTCATCACTTGTGATGGACAAACTATCAACACAGCAGGAGATACGACTGTCCACACGGCTGAACAAAGAGAGTTGTCTTCATCACTTGTGATGGACAAACTATCAACACAGCAGGAGATACAACTGTCCACACGGCTGAACAAAGAGAGTGGTCTTCATCACTTGTGATGGACAAACTATCAACACAGCAGGAGATACGACTGTCCACACGGCTGAACAAAGAGAGTGGTCTTCATCACTTGTGATGGACAAACTATAAACACAGCAAGAGATACGACTGTCCACACGGCTGAACAAAGAGAGTGGTCTTCATCACTTGTGATGGACAAACTATCAACACAGCAGGAGATACAACTGTCCACACGGCTGAACAAAGAGAGTTGTCTTCATCACTTGTGATGGACGAACTATCAACACAGCAGGAGATACGACTGTCCACACGGCTGAACAAAGAGAGTGGTCTTCATCACTTGTGATGGACAAACTATCAAAATGTTGTTTAATGTCAGGAATACCATTCTTCCTTTCTCAATTCTAATCATTTCATCTGTTTCTCCTGATGTGTCAATAATGCTGACCAAATAGGCTAAGGTATCCATTTCTTCTAACTGCTCTCCCTCCAGCATGATGGATTCTTTATTTAAAGTTGAGTTTAAGGAGTTTGTTTTTCTTCATGTTGATATTCAGACCCAAGTGAGCTTATTGTTCCTCCACCCTATCACGATTTTCTTGCATTTAGCTTTAACCTCATCTTTATTTTATGTATATACCACTGTACCCTATTGTAACAGTTCCCGCCAGAGCAAGGGGAGTTTAGGATGGCTGAACATGTTAAAGCTTAAAGCTACCTGAATGCATGTCAAGGTCACTCGCCGTCTCAGCAAAGGAGAACAGAGTTGGGTTAAGGAATGTGGACAGGTAGAAACTGACCACTGGCCTTCCGATTTTGGTAGGGGGAGATTTATTGAAAGACGAAATTGACAGCGGGGCTTGCTGCGAGAGAATGAGTGACAGGTGTGCAAAGTGTTTCGTTCCAATTGGGATTGAAGATGACCATCACCTGAGATCGATTGGTCAAGCTCTGGCCTTGCTTGAGGATATATAACTCGAGACAAAGTTTAGCTCGGGAGGCTGGAGAGAGAGGCTGGAGAGAGAGAGGCTGGATAGAGGGATGGAGAGAGGCTGGAGAGAGACGATAGAGAGAGAGGCTGTATGGAGGAGAGTGAGACTGAATGTGGATAGTATGTTTAACTCACCGACTTAGATAGAGGAGCGATTGATAGACTGTTGGACGAATGTTTAGTGATAGAAGAGGATCGCTCAAATAGGTGAATGAGTTTTGTATTAATAGATAATCTGAAAGTGTGTTTGTAAGCAAGGACACATTGTGAACGAGTTGTCGAGATCGCCCGTCTGAGGGGATTTCAGTGAGGAAGAGTATTTGATAAGGTGTGTTGAAGACGCAGTTAAGGCGATGTGTGTGTGATGTCATTGCAAGGCAATAGAACTGGGTTTTTAGATAGTTGGGAATTCCATCAATAGCTAATGCTTACAATTCCCGTTTTAGTAGAATGTTTAGTTAAGATATGTATTATATTGTGTTTGTAATTTCTCTACTCATTCTATGATATGAGTATGATATAATAAATATGCCACCTGCTGTGTGACATGTCATTTACTGAGTGTGGTCATGATGATGTGGATGAGTGTGAGAATGTTCTAAGTTAGATTACGGCCAGGGCAGCAGAGGGTCTGCTACACTATCCTCCTTATTTTGTTGTTGTTATTTATCATTGTCCTATCTGCTTCGTGTTGTCCATGTTCTACATCAGCTCTGTTTGGAAGTATTTCTTCTTCTTAATATTCTCATTTCCTTTTTTATTTATCTACTGATTTGTTCTCATTCTTCATCGTACATTTAACGAGTGTTCCTTCTGTTTTGTTATAAATCTACATCAGTGCATTCTGGGAAGACCCATAGGCTCTTAGTTGACCTGTTCTTCTACAGTGCCTTTGAACAGGTCCCATCTCAGGTTTGAGCTGAATGTAGCCGGAGTGAGGGTGTTCTGCTTGGCAGGCTAGGCTCAAACAATCCATTACTCCGATGCGTTGAGACAAGTGCCATGGGCGGTGGTTAACCGATGTGCGGGTCCATCTTAACAAACTCAAACACTAGAGCGAAGTAGACCCACGGCCTGTTAGACACCATCTGTGCTGCTCACCATGTATGCATTTGTATTTTCAGTCTCCTCCTTCCGTCCTGTTCTTCCTCTTCTTGCTCTTGCTATTTTCCCTCTTCATCTTCATCTTCTTCTTCTTCATCTTCTTCCTTCTCTTCCTCATTTTATGCTTCTTCTTCCTCTTCATCTTCTTCCTCTTTATCTTCTACCTCATCTTCCTTTTCTTCCTCTTCCTCTTATTACTCTTCTTCTTCTTCCTCTTCCTCTTCTTTCACTTCCACTTCCGCTTGTTCCTCTTTCTCTTCTTCCTCTTCCTCTTTTTCCTCTTGCTATTCGTTCTCTTTACACTTCATCCTCTTCCTTTTCCTGTTCCTTTTCTTCCTCCACATCTTCATCTTCCTCGTCTTACTCTTCCTCTTATTCCTCTTCTTCTTTTTCCCCTTCTTCCTCTTCTTCGTCTTCATCCTTTTCCTCTTCCTCCTTATTGTCTTCTTCCTCTTCCTGCTCTTCTTCCTCTTCATCTACTTCCTCTACATTCTCTACTTCCTCTTTCTCTTCTTCCTCTTCTTCGTCTTCATCCTTTTCCTCTTCCTCCTTATTCTCTTCTTCCTCTTCCTGCTCTTCTTCCTCTTCATCTACTTCCTCTACATTCTCTACTTCCTCTTTCTCTTCTTCATCTTCTTTTTCTCACGGGTTCGTCATGAAAATGACATTGTTTCGTAGCTCACACCGTTTCTGCCACAACTTCTCCATTCGATCCGCCACATCCGGCTTCAGAACGGCATTTTGAGACAGGGGTTTCATTTGCTCTGTGATAGCTATTCATTAGCCAGACTACACGAGTGCAGCATGTTTCCAGGACAGACTCTTCGAGGCGGTGTTAGGACATGGTGAGGGCCACAATGCAAGGTTCGAGGGACACAATGCAAGGCTCGAGGGCCACAATGCAAGGCTCGAAAGCCACAATGCAAGGCTCGAAGGCCACAATGCAAGGCTCGAACGCCACAATGCAAGACTCGAAAACCACAATGCAAGGCTCGAAAGCCACAATGCAAGGCTCGAAAGCCACAATGCAAGGCTTGAAGGCCACAATGCAAGGCTCGAAAGCCACAATGCAAGGCTCGAAAGCCACAATGCAAGGCTCGAAAGCCACAATGCAAGGCTCGAAGGCCACAATGCAAGGCTCGAAAGCCACAATGCAAGGCTCGAAAGCCACAATGCAAGGCTCGAAAGCCACAATGCAAGGCTCGAAAGCCACAATGCAAGGCTCGAAAGCCACAATGCAATGCTCGAAAGCCACAATGCAAGGCTCGCAGGCCACAATGCGAGGCTCGATGGCCACGATACAAGGCACGAGGACCAGAAACAACCACGACACACATTACAGAAGAAAAAGAGTTCGAGTCTGAGTCATGTAGAATTTGTATACGAGGGGCGGTCTGGAAGTATTTTACCACATTATTTATTTTAGCTAATAATAAAGATATCAACATGACATTTTACACACCTCAACTTGAGAATGTACTGATTATGTGTACAAAATTACACCGCATTTAGACAAATGAACCGGCCGCAACAAACCTCTGAACAACATACGTTACATCGTTTCCAGAAAATTGTTATAATGTTCATCGTTGCAGGGTAAGAAACTGTTGTGAATATTCACACACATTTGTGTACTGTGTATGGATGTTGTGCATGTGATAGGAGCACAGTAAGTCACACACATTTGTGTACTGTGTATGGATGTTGTACAGGTGATAGGAGCACAGTCAGCCGACGGGCTGAGATAATTACAACTTCAACAAGTAGAGAGACGGAGCTGCGTGATCTGTATCGCCCTGGACATCTTGCCACAGCAGCCAGGCCAGATATGTTGAACCTCTTGATGTCATTATTCGTAGTGATAGGCGAGCCACCATTAGACAAATGGCCTTGCAAGTTTCAGTCACCAAGGGATGGGCAGTTCAACGTCAAAACTCAAAACATCAAAATGGGGTTTTAAAGGTTTGCTTAAGATGGGTTCCTCAAAGTATCACAAACCAACACAGAATACCCCCCTCCCCCTTTTCCCCTCCTTAAAAAACACCAAAACAAAACAGAACAATTTCATTGGAATTGTTGGAGCTTTACGATGCTAATGATGAAAACTGTTTGTCCAGGATCATTAGAGGTGACAAAACATGGACGGATCAGTTTGAGCCTGAGGTAAAAAGACAGTTAATCGCCAAGACGTTAGAAATTCAAGAAAACTTTCAGCCTGAAAGGTCATGATCACTGTCTTTTTGGGACAATAAAGGTGGAATTCGTGTGGATGTCAATAGGAGAGACAATCAATTGACAAGCTTACATTAAGACACTGACCAAACTCAATGGACGGTTCCGAGGAGTTCGTCCTCACAAGAATTCAACAGATCGTCTTCTCCCTCATGACAATGCGCGCCCTTAGTTACGTCTGACAACACGTGGGGCAAAATCAAATTGGGTTGGACTGTCCTCCCCCATCTACCATGTGGTCCTAATCTGGCTCCCTCTGATATTCATCTTTTTAGTCCACTTAAAAATGCACTCCTTGGGAGAAGTTTTGAGGATGATGATAGTGTGGCTAAAGTAGTGAAGAAAGGGTACGTAATCAGGACACAAACTGGTACAAGGCATACATGCACTTGTTTCTTAACTTAACTTATCGTCTTTATACTGGTTTAGAAGACTCTGCAGAGTATGTATACAACCACTGTCATGTACATTACCTTGCTCTAAAAGCTATGCGCATCCAATTTATTCTTAAATACATTAACTGCCCCTGCCTCCACTGCCTCCCGTGGCAATGCATTCAAAGCATTCACCACTCTCTGATTAAAAAAAAATATTTCCTAATATCTAATCTGGACCTCTCTTTAGTTAATTTGTAGCTATGCTCTCTTGTTCTTGTAGGTGGTTGTATTAAAAAAACAACTTGTTATAGTCTAATTTATCCATTTCTCTGATCATCTTATAAACCTGTATTAAGTCACCACGAATTCTTCTCTCTTCTAGACACTAGGGCGATTTTTCTGAGTCTTTCCCCATAACCGTAATTCTGGAATCACACTATCATCTTTGTCGCTCTTTTTTGTATTCTTTCCAGCATGTTTATATCCCCTCTACAATAAGGACTCCACACCTGTACACAGTACTCCAATCTACGTCTAACTAATGCTTTATACAGTTTGACTATCACTTCCTTGCTCCTATGTTTATTATTTCTTTTTATCATACCTAACATTGCATTTGCCTTTTTCACTGCTACCTGAACTTGCTCACCCAACCTTTTTCGATTTTCGCGCTGGCGTAAAGGTGATAGGGGTTATGTTGAGCAATAAATATGTTTACACGACATATCCTTGGGTATTGTGTAACAACGTCTCATTTTAAATAAAGTTTCTGAAAAAAACATGGCGTGGTACATAACATTCTGACCTCCCATCGTGACTTGAACCCGGTGGCATAGTCTGTTCTCGTTCCTTGATAAATATAAAATGGTAACCCAGCTTTCGTTTAACGATGGTAAGGCGACAAGCTAGGCAACTGGTTACCTCCTCTTAATAATAACAAGATTCTCTAGATCTAGGTTTTACATCTCCACTGTGGGTAGGGGCACAAGTGCACATAGGAGTTTCTTCTGGTTACATAATTTCCGTCAAGCAAATTCAGTGGCAATGAGTTTCTTTTTTCTGTCTTTTCGCTTGTCTTCCCGTTTGCGTCTTTCGGCGTCAGGTTAGGAAGAGGTTTCTTGACCAGGCCCTAGTATGTGCTTGTGCCTTTCAGCGACAGGTTACGAAGAGGTTTCTTGACCGGGCCCTAGTATGTATTTATGCCTTTCAGCGTCAGGTTACGAAGAGGTTTCTTGACCGGGCCCTAGTATGTGTTTGTGCCTTTCAGCGTCAGGTTACAAAGAGGTTTCTTGACCGGGCCCTAGTATGTGCTGGTGCCTTTCAGTGTCAGGTTACGAAGAGGTTTCTTGACCGGGCCCTAGTATGTGTTTGTGCCTTTCAGCGTCAGGTTATGACGAGGTTTCTTGACTGGGCCCTAGTATGTGCTTGTGCCTTTCAGCTTCAGGTTATGACGAGGTTTCTTGACCGGGCCCTAGTATGTGCTTGTGCCTTTCAGCGTCAGGTTATGAAGAGGTTTCTTGATCGGGCCCTAGTATGTGCTTGTGCCTGTCAGGTTATGAAGAGGTTTCTTGACCGGGCCCTAGTATGTGCTTGTGCCTTTCAGCTTCAGGTTACGAAGAGGTTTCTTGACCGGGCCCTAGTATGTGCTTGTGTCTTTCAGCGTCAGGTTATGAAGAGGTTTCTTGACCGGGCCCTAGTGTGTGCTTCCTACACGGGGAGCTTTACTGCTTCTGTTATTTATGCTAACTATCTTTTGCGTAGTCGGTGCCTTGGCATTGTATCCATTGTATCTGTGTAGCATTGCTTTCTGAGGGATACTATCTGGTGATTGACGTGTCACGTGGCCGAACCATTTGGTTTGCTGTCTCTTGATGAGGTCTATCACTGGTGTTGTACCTGCTTGTTCCCTAATATCTTCGTTTCTCAAACTGTCCATTTTTTTTGTTTGTTTCTCCAAGTATTCTGCGCAGGCATTTCGTCTATGTTGTTACGATGTTACTTTTATCTTTGTTTGTTAATGCCAGATTTTGACACCAACAGCACAATATGAGTAAGAATATCGTGTTTTATACAGTATAGTGTTCTTTTGTATATCAATTGTCACGTGCTTGCATTTTTTAATATTGGGAACATTTGCTAAATGATTGGACTTGTTTTATTAGGTTTTTAAAAATGTCAGTTGTCGCCTTTGCCATCTGCTGAGATTATGTTACCCAGGTACGTGACATTTTCACTTGTTGGTTTTGTATAAATATATGTTTTTCTTTTTTTCTTGCAATCGTTATAACTTCGGTTTTCCCTGTTGTAATTGTCATACCGTAATTCGTACAAGCCTAACACAGATTATTGATTTGTTCCTTCAGTTGTTTCTCTGAGGTTGATATTAGTGCTTGGTCATCAGCAAAGAGAGGTTCATTTAAGTTGTTTCTCTGAGATTGATATTAGTGCTTGGTCATCAGCAAAGAGAAGTTCATTTAATTTGTTTCTCTGAGGTTGATATTAGTGCTTGGTCATCAGCAAAGAGAAGTTCATTTAAGTTGTTTCTCTGAGGTTGATATTAGTGCTTGGTCATCAGCAAAGAGAGGTTCATTTAAGTTGTTTCTCTGAGGTTGATATTAGTGCTTGGTCATCAGCAAAGAGAGGTTCATTTAAGTTGTTTCTCTGAGGTTGATATTAGTGCTTGGTCATCAGCAAAGAGAAGTTCATTTAATTTGTTTCTCTGAGGTTGATATTAGTGCTTGGTCATCAGCAAAGAGAAGTTCATTTAAGTTGTTTCTCTGAGGTTGATATTAGTGCTTGGTCATCAGCAAAGAGAGGTTCATTTAAGTTGTTTCTCTGAGGTTGATATTAGTGCTTGGTCATCAGCAAAGAGAGGTTCATTTAAGTTGTTTCTCTGAGGTTGATATTCGTGCTTGGTCATCAGCAAAGAGAAGTTCATTTAATTTGTTTCTCTGAGGTTGATATTAGTGCTTGGTCATCAGCAAAGAGAAGTTCATTTAAGTTGTTTCTCTGAGGTTGATATTAGTGCTTGGTCATCAGCAAAGAGAAGTTCATTTAAGTTGTTTCTCTGAGGTTGATATTAGTGCTTGGTCATCAGCAAAGAGAAGTTCATTTAATTTGTTTCTCTGAGGTTGATATTAGTGCTTGGTCATCAGCAAAGAGAAGTTCATTTAAGTTGTTTCTCTGAGGTTGATATTAGTGCTTGGTCATCAGCAAAGAGAAGTTCATTTAAGTTGTTTCTCTGAGGTTGATATTAGTGCTTGGTCATCAGCAAAGAGAGGTTCATTTAAGTTGTTTCTCTGAGGTTGATATTAGTGCTTGGTCATCAGCAAAGAGAGGTTCATTTAAGTTGTTTCTCTGAGGTTGATATTAGTGCTTGGTCATCAGCAAAGAGAGGTTCATTTAAGTTGTTTCTCTGAGGTTGATATTAGTGCTTGGTCATCAGCAAAGAGAGGTTCATTTAAGTTGTTTCTCTGAGGTTGATATTAGTGCTTGGTCATCAGCAAAGAGAGGTTCATTTAAGTTGTTTCTCTGAGGTTGATATTAGTGCTTGGTCATCAGCAAAGAGAAGTTCATTTAAGTTGTTTCTCTGAGGTTGATATTAGTGCTTGGTCATCAGCAAAGAGAAGTTCATTTAAGTTGTTTCTCTGAGGTTGATATTAGTGCTTGGTCATCAGCAAAGAGAAGTTCATTTAAGTTGTTTCTCTGAGGTTGATATTAGTGCTTGGTCATCAGCAAAGAGAAGTTCATTTAAGTTGTTTCTCTGAGGTTGATATTAGTGCTTGGTCATCAGCAAAGAGAAGTTCATTTAAGTTGTTTCTCTGAGGTTGATATTAGTGCTTGGTCATCAGCAAAGAGAAGTTCATTTAAGTTGTTTCTCTGAGGTTGATATTAGTGCTTGGTCATCAGCAAAGAGAAGTTCATTTAAGTTGTTTCTCTGAGGTTGATATTAGTGCTTGGTCATCAGCAAAGAGAAGTTCATTTAAGTTGTTTCTCTGAGGTTGATATTAGTGCTTGGTCATCAGCAAAGAGAAGTTCATTTAAGTTGTTTCTCTGAGGTTGATATTAGTGCTTGGTCATCAGCAAAGAGAAGTTCATTTAAGTTGTTTCTCTGAGGTTGATATTAGTGCTTGGTCATCAGCAAAGAGAAGTTCATTTAATTTGTTTCTCTGAGGTTGATATTAGTGCTTGGTCATCAGCAAAGAGAGGTTCATTTAAGTTGTTTCTCTGAGGTTGATATTAGTGCTTGGTCATCAGCAAAGAGAGGTTCATTTAAGTTGTTTCTCTGAGGTTGATATTAGTGCTTGGTCATCAGCAAAGAGAAGTTCATTTAAGTTGTTTCTCTGAGGTTGATATTAGTGCTTGGTCATCAGCAAAGAGAAGTTCATTTAATTTGTTTCTCTGAGGTTGATATTAGTGCTTGGTCATCAGCAAAGAGAAGTTCATTTAAGTTGTTTCTCTGAGGTTGATATTAGTGCTTGGTCATCAGCAAAGAGAAGTTCATTTAAGTTGTTTCTCTGAGGTTGATATTAGTGCTTGGTCATCAGCAAAGAGAAGTTCATTTAAGTTGTTTCTCTGAGGTTGATATTAGTGCTTGGTCATCAGCAAAGAGAAGTTCATTTAAGTTGTTTCTCTGAGGTTGATATTAGTGCTTGGTCATCAGCAAAGAGAAGTTCATTTAAGTTGTTTCTCTGAGGTTGATATTAGTGCTTGGTCATCAGCAAAGAGAAGTTCATTTAAGTTGTTTCTCTGAGGTTGATATTAGTGCTTGGTCATCAGCAAAGAGAAGTTCATTTAAGTTGTTTCTCTGAGGTTGATATTAGTGCTTGGTCATCAGCAAAGAGAAGTTCATTTAAGTTGTTTCTCTGAGGTTGATATTAGTGCTTGGTCATCAGCAAAGAGAAGTTCATTTAAGTTGTTTCTCTGAGGTTGATATTAGTGCTTGGTCATCAGCAAAGAGAAGTTCATTTAAGTTGTTTCTCTGAGGTTGATATTAGTGCTTGGTCATCAGCAAAGAGAAGTTCATTTAAGTTGTTTCTCTGAGGTTGATATTAGTGCTTGGTCATCAGCAAAGAGAAGTTCATTTAAGTTGTTTCTCTGAGGTTGATATTAGTGCTTGGTCATCAGCAAAGAGAAGTTCATTTAATTTGTTTCTCTGAGGTTGATATTAGTGCTTGGTCATCAGCAAAGAGAAGTTCATTTAAGTTGTTTCTCTGAGGTTGATATTAGTGCTTGGTCATCAGCAAAGAGAAGTTCATTTAAGTTGTTTCTCTGAGGTTGATATTAGTGCTTGGTCATCAGCAAAGAGAGGTTCATTTAAGTTGTTTCTCTGAGGTTGATATTAGTGCTTGGTCATCAGCAAAGAGAAGTTCATTTAAGTTGTTTCTCTGAGGTTAATATTAGTGCTTGGTCATCAGCAAAGAGAAGTTGATTTCAGTTGTTTCTCTGAGGTTGATATTAGTGCTTGGTCATCAGCAAAGAGAAGTTCATTTAAGTTGTTTCTCTGAGGTTGCTATTAGTCCTTGGTCATCAGCAAAGAGAAGTTCATGTTGTCACTGTGGATGTTTCCCTTACTAATACTTTCTGGCTGGAAACATCGAAAGTCACTGAACCATTCAACGGGTTAGAATGTGCTGCAATTTCCTTCTTTCGTCGTCCTGTTCACCTTGGGATGTTAGTGTGTTAGTTGGTAGGATCATCTTTATTGTAAGCGAAACAAGTCAATAAGCACTCATATCTCATCCTCAGTTTCTCCGCCACCACGTGATGACTGACCGTTCCGCTTCGGCGCTGGTTAACCAGACGTCTTTGGATCCCAGTATGGTTTGGCTTGGTTCGTTCTCAATCTCCCGCTACCAAACCATGAAAGGGCTTAAGTATCAGAATGTAGTGCAGAGAACGGAATGCATTGTGTCGTCGTCTACAGTTTGACTGCGATATTTGCACCTTTTGGTCCAACACATCCGACTTCAGCAAGCATTTTTTGAGTACCGGGATAGCATTCCCTCTTCGATCCCTTCTACTTAGCCAGTCTGCCCTGCTGTAGCCTGTTATCCAAGATCACCTCGTGGAGGTGTAAAAGGGTCTTGGCAGCTCTGGTTCGCTGCCCCTGACGCTAGCAGTCAGCTATGGGTCGCTGACCACTGCAGCTCATGCGCCGCTCAGCATGGTTGGTCGGTTACGTACGTTGAGAGAAACAAATGCACTGCGCTACAGCTCTATAAGTTACCTTCAACAAAAACCACTGCAAATAGGCTGGCTCTGTGCTATTTCGCAAGTTATTTCTGGATCCTTACTTCTTTTTTCTAAAATTAGATTCTTGTTCTCTTCTGCATGCATTCTTTTGCTTTCCTTTGTCTCTTTTTCCCTCTTTGAGTTTGCATGACATTGACAGGAGTGTCATATGATATCGACTTTAGACTTTCGCAGTCAATGACCTTTGGTTTAATCTAGTTTAGTCGAAGAATGAACATCATTGCACACAGTTAACCTACACGTGCACTGCACACAGTTAACCTACACGTGCACTGCACACAGTTAACCTACACGTGCACTGCACACAGTTAACGTACACGTGCACTGCACTTCTCCATATTTTGGGAGAATCTCAGTGCATTGCACGTACTCCGTAACAATGGCGAGGAACCCGTAGTAGATTGAGAAGTTTTTTAACACAATTTTAAGAGCTAAGCCGGCTCTTCTCTATTTCCAACTGCCGAGGAGTTTTTAATGTGCGCGACACTGTCCACAGGTGTCCGATCTCTACTACCCAGACATATATAAGGGGAAATATAAAGTCCACGTGAAAAAAATCTCGCTCTCCCTCGTGATTTTAACCCGCAACCTCCAGCACCTGAAGCCGACGTCTCACCTCGAGACCACTTAGTGTGTAAGCTTCCTGTCCTGTTCCATCCATGACTTCGTCCTGTCCTCTCTCATAACCTTTCGTTCGTAAATCTATTGAATCACTACAGGCCCAGAATTCTGCTCAAGGATTTGTTTATAAAGCCATGTCATCTTTTATTTATTTTGGTGATTTGCCATCTTTGCCATCGAAATCAAAGGACCGATTTGACATTGTTGTTTAAGGTCCTTACTTAACTTGGTTCTGTCATAGCGGGGAGAGAAGACTAACTTCTGGTCAGGCATGTTAGTCAGGGTCAGGTAAAACATACTGATTAGACATGTTAGTCAGCGTTAGGTAAAACATACTGATCGAACTATGTTAGAGGATGACAAAATATACTGTTCAGACATGTTTGTCACGGTCAAGTAAAATATACCACAAAGTCCCCAACCTTATGTGACAGCTCTAGCTGGAGCATGGGCGTTTAGGGCAGGAGAGATCTGGCTGGGGACTCTGGGAACAAAGCTTTCCCAAATGCGTGCCAAGGTCAATCACCGACTCGACACTAGGTCGACGCAGGAAACGAGGGGTTTAGGTGAAAGACCATATCTGGTACAAAGGGTGTGGGGAGGTCGGGGGGTTTAAAGCTGAGGTTGTGGTTCGTAACTGACCAATTAATGTAGTTGGGCGAGAGGGGGAGAGAGGTGGTGAAAGATGCCGCCACTACTGGCTCCGACATTTAGAGTGACAGAGATGCGAGAATAATTATCCAATAACAACTAGTTTGGGGTAGTTCCAAAGTAGAAGATGGCTAAGTCAGACAACCATCAGAAGGTAATTGGACAGCCATGGTGTTGCTTGAAACTAAAAAATACTGTGTATATATGAACTAAAACAGACTGGTTAGGAGAGTGCTGAGAAGCTGTTTGGAGTATGTGAATGTGTGAGTTTGCATGGTGAATGGACCAGCATATTCCTCGAGTTTTGGCCAGTCGATCTATAGGTGCTTATGTTGGACACCATGTGAACAAGTGAGAGACCTGAATCTGTGTCGTATGTGTAGGACACTTTGTGAACCGATTGTATGTGAATGCACATATCGACTGAGTACGTGAACACAAGTGAGTACATGATTACAAGTGAGTACGTGAACACAAGTGAGTACATGATTACAAGTGAGTGCGTGATCCGACTATAAGTGACGGGATCTAATTACATATGAACGCACAGATCGCCAGAGCACACGTGAACCGATTGAGTGTGAATGAACAGATCACCTGATTGAAGGTAATCTGATTATATGTGAATGCACAGAACGACTGAGTACGTAATCCGATAGTGAGTACCAGTTGGTGATTGTGTGTTGGGTGTGCAGATAAGGGAGATCAGCGGCAAAACTCTGGGTTATGTAGTTTGAAGGAACTACAAAATCTAGTGCTTTGAAACCTCCTACGAATATAAATATATATAGATTATTTCATTTAGATGTACTTTATTCTTTTTGTTAATATTGTTTTGTTGATGCGCATGTTAATAGATGATAATGTTATGTTTCCATTCAGGTTAGTGTTTACTTCGATTTCCTGTATGAAGTTGTATCGGGGTGTGGATACATGTTGTAAGTCTTTAGATTAGTAAACTACTCAGCTATACCTAGCCGCTGCCACATATCTTATTTTGGTCTGAGTGACCCGGATATCGTTGAAAGGATAAGTACTACGCAACAGCTAAACGCCTTACGCTGCCACACTTACATCCTAGTAGTTCTCCCTGGAAACGGGCTGTTTGCATGGCAGCCTGGCCAACGAGGTAGGTATCAACGTGATCCCCGTAGTACTGAGCGATACGCAGATGATGCCGAGCAGGGTACAACCACCTGAAGGTCCACGGTCTGACTTCATCACAATTTTTTTTCATTTATTTTTTCTCAATATAAAATGATGGAACTGAGAAATAGAATATGTGGCTGCTACATATGATCAGTACTGACATATGGCGGTGAATAGTGGACATTAAGTAAACAAACGCATATATCTTTAGACACAACAGAAGGATGCTGCAGTGTCCATGGACTGTAAAGAAGACTAATGAAGAGGAATAAATACAAAGACAATTTATTGGATAGATCATAACAAGGCAGTCATCCTTTGTCGGGCATCTTATGAGAAGAGGCGGCTTGGAGCATGTCGTGACAACGGGAAACATAGTAGGAAAGAGAGACAGGGGAAGGCGGAGAGAGAAGATGCTGTACAGCCTGAGAGAATGGCATGGACGATGGTCAACAACAGAGTTGGTAAACGACACACGTGGTAGAAACGAAAAGAGGGCCATGATCGTCAGCGTCAACCGGCAAGGCACATGATAATGATAATATCATGAGAATATCTTAAACATGATGTGACCGTTTTTGTTGTTGTTGTTATTGTTGTTGTTATCATTGTTGTTGTCGTTGTTGTTGTTTAATGCCGACAAAGAATATGTTTACTCTTTTGCGCGCCCTGAAAATGGGTTAAGCTGTGGGTTGTTGTAACTTTCCTCACATCCAATTTTATATTGAGAAAAAATAAATGAAAAAAAATTGTTAAAGTTGATTAAAGTTAAGCTTAATCAAAATTAAAAAAAAAAGAATGGCCAGATACCGCACCGAGACGAGAACACAAACACAAATCTACGTTAGGACCAATAGGCCTTCATCAGGGACAACAAATAACAACAATACTGAACTAGCAAATGAACATATAAGGAAAAAATAGTCTTCTTATCTGATGGTAGACCCAGTGGGCCATTTTATGTTGTACCAAGAGTAATTTTTGAGAGATAAGCTGTTTCAACTACATACCTAGTTCTTTTGGTTACATGAGGACTTGTTTCGAATCTTGATTTTTGTGGTAGTCTGGACCTGCTCTGACATGAGCTGATCTGATGTGTGCACACACTCTAGAGGTGATTGTGGGGAACCTACTGCAGCACGACAACACACAAAAACAGCTTCACAGATACAAGGACAGACAAAGACGGACTGCAGATCCTATTCTGGGACGACTCCAGAAACATATCTAACCGCTACCGTCCCATGCATGCCGACCTTCGTGGGGTAATCTCGTCTGGCTACAACCATGTTGCAGTCACCGACGGCTTCGTGCTGACCTTCGTGGTGTAATCTCGTCTGGCTACAATCCTGTTTCAGTCACTGAGGTCTTCGTGCAGACCTTCGTGGGGTAATCTCGTCTGGCTACAAATCCTGTTGCAGTCACAGAGGGTTTCGTGCAGACCTTTGTGGGGTAATCTCGTCTGGCTACAATCCTGTTACAGTCACCGAGGGCTCGTCTATATTGGCAGCAGGCAGTTCTCTGACGAACACAGCAGTCACGGCGGCTTTATCCATGCACTCGCTCCGTCGAGTTTGATCCCCCGCGAAGGCTTTCTGTGCACCGTCTCCACTCTCCTGTACGACTCCGATACCTGGACACTCCTACAGCGGAACCGGCAGCCTCTTGAGACCTTCCACCTGCGAAACCAGAGGCGCATCCTCGGGATACACAAGCAAGACCTTCAATTTTCAACAGTTAAGTAATTCGACGCACTCAACTTGCAGGTATTGCCTCAAAGATTGCTCGCCGTCGCTTGTCTCTCTCTTCAGTCACGGTTTCCGCCTCCATCCGGGAAGTCCCAGCCCACGAGACGCTCCGGCAGATTGTGGGGGCGAGTTACGGGAAGAAGCCGTGCTCATCTTGAAGATGTCCTCGGGGCCGCTCTAGCAAGACCTGGCTAAAACAGATCGCAACCTCTCCAACAAAACTGCAGGCCGTCTGGGATACGACCATCAGACGTGGCCATGGACATAGCCATTCGACGCGACAGGCCTTCGTCGCCTAAGCGTATTCTTGTTTGATTGATTTATTGATTAAGGCAAGCCACGCCCATTAAATGGCGAGTAAGCTATCGGGACATGTCTGATGTCCTTGATTTCGGCCTGTCAGACCTGGCACTGTCCAGCTGGGTGTGTATAATCCAGGAACTGAATATATTCTCCTCAATTCTTCTTTCTTTCGCTTATCCTGTTATGCCTTTCAGCGTGAGATTATGTAACGAGCTCTAGGGCAAGCCCGTCTGTGTGCCTCATGCACAGTGGCATTCACCGCCTCAGATATCTCTATAAGCCACCTTTTTTTGTGGTTGATCGTTCGCCTTGAATCAGTTGCATCTAAATGGCATTGCTTGTAGGAAGGCTGTGCTATGTTGGGGCGGTCTTGTCTCTGCCGAAGACAGATGTGTCAGACCGAACGGTGCAAATATAGCAGTCAAGCTGTAAACTAGCGACACAACGCATTCCGATCTCCGGACTACACCCTGCTACTTGCAAAGCCCTGTTCAGAGTTAGGTAGCAGGAGATTGAGAACGAACGCAGAAGAAGAAGAAGGGGCGGTCTTGCTACGTGGCCAAACCATTTTAGTTGCTGTCTTTTGATGTAGTCTAATACTGGTGCTGTTCTAATTAAGCTCCGGATGTCATCGTTTCTGATCATGTCTCTCCTTGTTACACCAAATATTTTTCGCAGGAATTTGGCTTCGCTTCTACACCTCCAACGCGGTGATCCTGGTAACAGGCTGCAGCAGGGCAGACTGGCTAAGGGGAAGGGATCGAAGAGGGAATGCTAACCCGGTCCTCAAAAATGCTTGCTGAAGTCGGATGTGTTGGACCGAAAGGTGCAAATATCGCAGTCAAGCTGTAAACGTCATTTCTGCTATTACGATGTGTCGTTTTTCATTTGATGATAGTGTCTCTCTAGTTCTTTTTCTATTTTGCTCTCCATCTTCATCTCTCTTTTTCTCTCTCTGCGGTTTTATCATGTTTTATGTCTATGTTCCCCTTGCTATAATTCTCTGTCTCTATCTTTCTCTCTGCATCTTTTATCTTTCTTTCTCTATTATTCGATTTTTACTGCCTCTTTAATTTTTAATTCAATCTGTGTCTCTTTCTTTCTTTCGTTCTCTCTGTATATTTCTCTATCGTTTCTCTACCTTTCCCTCTCTTCATTTTCTCTCTCTATCTTTTCTTTCGATCTACCTTCATTTATATCTTTCACTATCTCTACCTATCTTTCCTCTCTCTCTCTCTCCCTGTCTCTCTCTCTCTCCCTCTCTAGACAGCACATACTTCAGAACTACCGTCCTATGCCAGTCAAGTATTCGGATTAGAGACGTATATATTTGTACTCGAAGTGATGTTAGTATCGTTACTACCTCAGACCGATATCTTGGGATCTTTCCGACACACACTTCCGGTACTTGACAAGGCAGATAGACTGAAGCTATAATCTCCATTGATCGGTGTTGTTATTTGTTTTCATTTGATGCGTCCGTTATTCTTGACTGTTCTGTTATGTTCTTAGGAATCGGCTCTCTGCACTCCGGGAATACCTGCAAGTGGTCAGTCCGTCTCTCAACAAATGGGTAGGGAGCGAATTCTGATGTTCACATAAGATGGAAGGGTGGACACAGAGGTGTAATCAAGAACACAGAAAGCTAATGTGGTTTCCTATCAGCTCTCACTATTACTAAAACACATTCCAATGAAGACAGAAGGTAGCTGATAAATAGTATGTTTATACCAACTCTCTGCTATCAGTGTCAGACATGGACTCTCAATATGGGATCAAGATTCTGAGCAGCGCATGAGCTGCAGTGGTCAGCGACCCATAGTTGACTGCTAGCGTCAAGGCCAGCGACCCATAGCTGACTGCTAGCGTCAGGGCCAGCAACCCATAGCTGACTGCTAGCGTCAGAGCCAGAAATATTGACTCTCACTAAGGCAGAAGAAAGAGATGGTATGCGAAATGCGCTGTTTCGGAAAGGCTGTCGGGGTCACAAGGCTGGACAGAGAAGGAAACGAAGTAATCAGACAGACAGTGGGTGCAACACCTTGCATGGATTACATGGTAAGGCAGATAATACAACGGTTCATATACCTGACAAGAATATAGCCAAAGCTGCTCGTATCTACAATACCAGACAGACTTGCAGAGCAAGAGGCAGACCACGAAAACTATGGATAGATGGTGTCAGTGAGACACTGAAGAAACACGGAATAACAACAACACCGGCGACAAAGCTGGCACACGATAGACAACTACACCTCCCCACTACGTCTAACGACACAAGTGGATAGAAGAAGATGATGATGAATACGATAGCTATATAAACGTACAGTAGGAGTCCCTCAATGAACTGTTGTTTGCTGATGATCAGGTCATCTTTTACCAAAATGGAGAACACATGGAGAACATGGAGATCAACAGAGACGTTGTTGATTTCAGGAGAACAATTGAAGAGAAGTTTCCACATCAGTGACATCGGTATCAATCAAGAAAGGGAGTTCAAATATCTGAGTAGTATGTTCACTGATGGTGGCAGAGTGGACAGAACGATTGCACAGAGAATTCAGAAGGCGAAAAGTGTCCACTTTTAAATTGCACCGATTTTGAAACATCTCCCTTAGAGTGCCCCCTTAACTAAGAGGAGGCTGACAAATACACTATTTATTCCATATTGTACTACCAATGTCAATCTTGGTCCTTACTAGAAACACAAAAGAGTAAGACCCAGAGCTGTGAGATGCGCTGCGTGAGACGTGCAGACGGACAGACAATCCGTGACCGAATCCACGCTGAGGCAGACAGTGGGGACAAACCCCAGTTAGTGCCTACACTGACTCCCAACAAATCAAGTGGTTTAGTCATTTAGTCAGAATACATTATGACCAGCTTAAGAGCATATGCAGGTCTCCGGTTTACCAGCAAGTCAGTAAATAAGTCACAAATTGATATTTAAAAAAATATGAAACTCTTTTGATTTTGTGTGTGTGTTGTTTTATACATTTGACTATGCTATCTTCTCCATCTCTTTTCCGTTTCATTTCATTTTCCTGTATATATATTCTTAGGCATTGTTCAATGAATGCATTGGTGTAATCATTGGCCCTTTCCGTCTTGTGAGAAGATAGTAATCTGTGCTTTGATTGTAGTCAGTTCTGGGTCGCTAGCAGTCAGCTCTGGGTCGCTAGCAGTCAGCTCTGGGTCGCTAGCAGTCAGCTCTGGGTCGCTAGCAGTCAGCTCTGGGTCGCTAGCAGTCAGCTCTGGGTCGCTAGCAGTCAGCTCTGGGTCGCTAGCAGTCAGATCTGGGTCGCTAGCAGTCAGCTCTGGGTCGCTAAAAGTCAGATCTGGGTCGCTGGCAGTCGCTAGCAGTCAGCTATGCGTCGCTAGCAGTCAGCTCTGGGTCGCTTGCTGTCAGCTTTGGGTCGCTAGCAGTCAGATCTGGGTCACTAGCAGTCAGCTTTTGGTCGCTAGCTATCAGCTCTGGGTCGCTAGCAGTCAGCTTCGGGTCGCTAGCAATCAGCTCTGGGTCGCTAGAATGCAGCTTTGGGAAGCTAGCAGTCAGCTCTGGGTCGCTAGCAGTCAGCTCTGGGTCGCTTATCGGTACAGCTCTGGGTCGCTAGCAGTCAGCTCTGGGTCGCTAGCAGTCAGCTTTGGGTCGCTAGCAGTCAGCTTTGGGTCGCTAGCAATCAGCTCTGCGTCGCTAGCAGTCAGCTCTGGGTCGCTAGCAGTCAGCTCTGGGTCGCTAGCAGTCAGCTTTGGGTCGTTAGCAATCAGCTCTGGGTCGCTAGCAGTCAGATTTGGGTCGCTAGCAGTCAGCTCTGGGTCGCTAGCAATCAGCTCTGGGTCGCTAGCATTCAGCTTTGGGTCACTAACAGTCAGCTTTGGGTCGCTAGCAGTCAGATCTGGGTCGCTAGCAGTCAGCTCTGGGTCGCTAAAAGTCAGATCTGGGTCGCTGGCAGTCGCTAGCAGTCAGCTATGCGTCCCTAGCAGTCAGCTCTGGGTCGCTTGCTGTCAGCTTTGGGTCGCTAGCAGTCAGATCTGGGTCACTAGCAGTCAGCTTTTGGTCGCTAGCTATCAGCTCTGGGTCGCTAGCAGTCAGCTTTGGGTCGCTAGCAATCAGCTCTGGGTCGCTAGCATTCAGCTTTGGGTAGCTAGCAGTCAGCTCTGGGTCGCTAGTAGTCAGCTCTGAATCACTTATCGGTACAGCTCTGGGTCGCTAGCAGTCAGATCTGGGTCGCTAGCAGTCAGCTCTGGGTCGCTAACAGTCAGATCTGGGTCGCTAGCAGTCAGCTCTGGGTCGCTAGCAGTCAGCTCTGGGTCACTAGCAGTCAGCTCTGGGTCGCTAGCAGTCAGCTCTGGGTCGCTAGCAGTCAGCTCTGGGTCGCTAGCATTCAGCTCTGGGTCGCTAGCAGTCAGCTCTGGGTCGCTAGCAGTCAGATCTGGGTCGCTAGCAGTCAGCTCTGGGTCGCTAAAAGTCAGATCTGGGTCGCTGGCAGTCGCTAGCAGTCAGCTATGCGTCGCTAGCAGTCAGCTCTGGGTCGCTTTCTGTCAGCTTTGGGTCGCTAGCAGTCAGATCTGGGTCACTAGCAGTCAGCTTTTGGTCGCTAGCTATCAGCTCTTGGTCGCTAGCAGTCAGCTTTGGGTCGCTAGCAATCAGCTCTGGGTCGCTAGCATTCAGCTTTGGGTAGCTAGCAGTCAGCTCTGGGTCGCTAGCAGTCAGCTCTGGGTCGCTTATCGGTACAGCTCTGGGTCGCTAGCAGTCAGCTCTGGGTCGCTAGCAGTCAGCTCTGGGTCGCTAGCAGTCAGCTTTGGGTCGCTAGCAATCAGCTCTGGGTCGCTAGCAGTCAGCTCTGAGTCGCTAGCAGTCAGCTCTGGGTCGCTAGCAGTCAGCTTTGGGTCGTTAGCAATCAGCTCTGGGTCGCTAGCAGTCAGATTTGGGTCGCTAGCAGTCAGCTCTGGTTCGCTAGCAATCAGCTCTGGGTCGCTAGCATTCAGCTTTGGGTCGCTAACAGTCAGCTTTGGGTCGCTAGCAGTCAGATCTGGGTCGCTAGCAGTCAGCTCTGGGTCGCTAAACGTCAGATCTGGGTCGCTGGCAGTCGCTAGCAGTCAGCTATGCGTCGCTAGCAGTCAGCTCTGGGTCGCTTGCTGTCAGCTTTGGGTCGCTAGCAGTCAGATCTAGGTCACTAGCATTCAGCTTTTGGTCGCTAGCTATCAGCTCTGGGTCGCTAGCAGTCAGCTTAGGGTCGCTAGCAATCAGCTCTGGGTCGCTAGCATTCAGCTTTGGGTAGCTAGCAGTCAGCTCTGGGTCGCTAGCAGTCAGCTCTGGGTCGCTTATCGGTACAGCTCTGGGTCGCTAGCAGTCAGCTCTGGGTCGCTAGCAGTCAGCTCTGGGTCGCTAGCAGTCAGCTTTGGGTCGCTAGCAATCAGCGCTGGGTCGCTAGCAGTCAGCTCTGGGTCGCTAGCAGTCAGCTTTGGGTCGTTAGCAATCAGCTCTGGGTCGCTAGCAGTCAGATTTGGGTCGCTAGCAGTCAGCTCTGGGTCGCTAAAAGTCAGATCTCGGTCGCTGGCAGTCGCTAGCAGTCAGCTATGCGTCGCTAGCAGTCAGCTCTAGGTCGCTTGCTGTCAGCTTTGGGTTGCTTATCGGTACAGCTCTGGGTCGCTAGCAGTCAGCTCTGGGTCGCTAGCAGTCAGCTTTGGGTCGTTAGCAATCAGCTCTGGGTCGCTAGCAGTCAGATTTGGGTCGCTAGCAGTCAGCTCTGGGTCGCTAAAAGTCAGATCTAGGTCGCTGGCAGTCGCTAGCAGTCAGCTATGCGTCGCTAGCAGTCAGCTCTGGGTCGCTTGCTGTCAGCTTTGGGTCGCTAGCAGTCAGATCTGGGTCGCTAGCAGTCAGCTCTGGGTCGCTAGCTATCAGCTCTGGGTCGCTAGCAGTCAGCTTTGGGTCGCTAGCAATCAGCTCTGGGTCACTAGCAGTCAGCTCTGGGTCGCTAGCAGTCAGCTCTGGGTCGCTAGCAGTCAGCTTTGGGTCGCTAGCAATCAGCTCTGGGTTGCTAGCAGTCAGCTGTGGGTCGCTAGCAGTCAGCTCTGGGTCGCTAGCAGTCAGCTCTGGGTCGCTAGCAGTCAGCTTTGGGTCGTTAGCAATCAGCTCTGGGTCGCTAGCAGTCAGATTTAGGTCGCTAGCATTCAGCTTTGGGTAGCTAGCAGTCAGCTTTGGGTCGCTAGCAATCAGGTCTGGGTCGCTAGCATTCAGCTCTGGGTCGCTAGCAGTCAGCTTTGGGTCGCTAGCAATCAGCTCTGGGTCGCTAGCAGTCAGCTCTGGGTCGCTAAAAGTCAGCTCTGGGTCGCTAGCAGTCAGCTCTGGGTCGCTTATCGGTACAGCTATGGGTCGCTAGCAGTCAGCTCTGGGTCGCTAGCAGTCAGCTCTGGGTCGCTAGCAGTCAGCTTTGGGTCGCTAGCAATCAGCTCTGGGTCGCTAGCAGTCAGCTCTGGGTCGCTAGCAGTCAGCTCTGGGTCGCTAGCAGTCAGCTTTGGGTCGTTAGCAATCAGCTCTGGGTCGCTAGCAGTCAGATTTGGGTCGCTAGCAGTCAGCTCTGGGTCGCTAAAAGTCAGATCTGGGTCGCTGGCAGTCGCTAGCAGTCAGCTATGCGTCGCTAGCAGTCAGCTCTGGGTCGCTTGCTGTCAGCTTTGGGTCGCTAGCAGTCAGATCTGGGTCACTAGCAGTCAGCTTTTGGTCGCTAGCTATCAGCTCTGGGTCGCTAGCAGTCAGCTCTGTGTCGCTAGCAATCAGCTCTGGGTCGCTAGCATTCAGCTTTGGGTCGCTAACAGTCAGCTCTGGATCGCTAGCAGTCAGCTCTGGGTCGCCTATCGGTACAGCTCTGGGTCGCTAGCAGTCAGCTCTGGGTCGCTAGCAGTCAGCTCTGGGTCGCTAGCAGTCAGCTCTGGGTCGCTAGCAGTCAGCTCTGGGTCGCTAGCAGTCAGCTCTGGGTCGTTAGCAGTCAGCTCTGGGTCGCTAGCAGTCAGCTCTAGATCGCTAGCAGTTAGCTCTGGGTCGCTAACAGTCAGCTCTGGGTCGCTAGCAATCAGCCGCTTAAGGTGCAAGGTTACCACAACCAGATTCAAGTTGGACCTACGAAGAATCAAAACGTTTTATTATTGCCCTATACATGAACAAATGGGAAACATCATACTGGCTACACAAGATGCTTATTACAAGTTGAACAGAAGGTGGTGGTCTTCAGACTCCGCACAGGCCCCAACAGACTTGGGTACCATCTATTCAATAAACTGAAGATAGGTGCTACTGACGAACGCACGTTTGGTAGAGGGGACATGGCAGCTTGAACATCTGCTGTAAAATTGCTTGACAAACAAAGACCAGAGAAAGCGCATGTTGGCATCACCAATGCCAACACTAGACAAGCTCTATGCTATTGCAGTGCCTCCTGGTGACCGCTGTTTTCTTTGAACAAATGCAAGTCGACATCTGATAGTGTATTAAACAGAAGAAGAACAAGAAGAAGAGGATGAGTAAGAGTAACAGGAGGAAGAAGAGGAGGAAGAAAAGCCAGTGACCAGCTCTGGATATATCTGGTTTGCTAAGACTGGAATTACCACGTGCCACAGTTCGCAATCACGGACAGAAACATAAATCTGGGCCATGGTTCGTCCCTTGTACGACCGCTTCTACAGTCGACCCTGCTGAAAATGGAAACCTGACGTATGAGCTGGCAAGGTACAAACAGCAAGGAAGGGAACTGGCAACCCCGCATAGAATAGGCTGCGGCTTACTACATGAAGAGTTATCTTCATCCCCGACTGCAACTGGTTGCCATGGGACTAACCTTTACCTTAATCTCTGATACAAAATATCAACTAGAATAACACTTTCATAAAACAGATATTGGTTAAGGTCAAGGCTAAATTGGTATTTGATAACAGGCTGCAACAGAGCAGACTGCATAAGGAGAAGGGATCGAAGAGGGAATGCTAACCCGGTACTAAAAAAATGCTTGCTGAAGTCGGACGTGCAAATATCGCAGTCAAGTTGTAAACTATGACACAACGCATTCCGTTCCCTGGACTACATTCCGCTACTTAAGCCATTTCAGGGTTTAGTAGCGGTTGATTAAGAACGAACGAAGCCAAGCTAAGCCAATCAAAAGCCGGACTGATCTACTGGTAACATTAAAAGACACTTGATGATGTTCGTCCATTACGTGTGATAAAGACTTTCTACGTTCAGCGCATGTGGAAACTTTTCTAGCTGGTCTGTCCGCTGAAATGTGTATTGTTTGGTGATTAAAGTAAGAAAGATGTGCGCAATTTGTCAACCTCACTCTCTCGTCATGAGCTACCTTTGGTCAGTGACAAGACATAATCGAGACGACTGGAGATAGCACAGGATGCATATTTTTCCTCAGGATTTACTTCCGAAGCCCTTCCCGTAAACATGTACATCGCAAGGCAGCGGAGGTGTGACATCTATTAAGTTGGGAATATAGGATGACCAGGACTGAATTTCGATGTTCCTAACAAATGGCATGGGGAACTGTAAGTACCAAATAATGCGCCTGATATTCACAGAGTGCTGACACTTAGTGACAGATGTACTATCATTAATTAGGATTTCTTGAAACCCACAGGATGCAGCGGCTGTAATCCAGCCAGATTGTGATGATGTCCGGAAACCAAAGATAAAAGTCACAAACTTTTCATCAGTGGCTATGACAACTGTATAACTAGCCGATATTTGCTGGTAATCCACTTGCACCGTCTAGACTATATTATGTCACAGGCTATAAGGATGACACGTATCACAGACAAGGTAATCAGAGTTACAGTTGACAACAGTCAAATCCACACGATCACCGTGTTCGTATAAAATGTCACAGGAAAATAATGACAAAGGGATTAATCCAGATTGCCTCTAAATGACGGAATTCACAGTATCTGGTAATAACACCGTTCCAGTCATCCTACACACAAGTAGAATTTGTTCAAAGACCATCTATTTGAAGGTAAAATCGTATCCATAATATCGCTATTCTCTAAATTAGACGCGTGTGTCTGATGCTAGGTAGCCAAATGTTGAGTACATTCATTTAGCTCTTTTGCCAAATTGTACCACGTGACGCCCAATGCCACCTCCAGGACATATCTACACTTCAACCTTGGTCACCACGACGTCACTCTACGTGTCCATCTGTTATTCGGCATGCACACCACAAGGCCGGCCTATTTGTATCTTTGACGGCGACATCTCTGATGTCAAAGAAGGAAGTTCGACGTATGATCTCTGCCTTGCGGATTTAGTCTCGAAGGGAGATCTTCAATGTTCTTCGCTCCATCTCTTGGTAGGCAACGTGTAGTCTATCTGCATCAGCTTTCCGTTGGTTCCACACCTCGCAGCCATCAGCTTTCCGTTGGTGCCACACCTCGCAGCCATATACCATGGCCATCAGCTTTCCGTAGGTTCCACATCAGCTTTCCGTTGGTTCCACACCTCGCAGCCATATACCATGGCCATCAGCTTTCCGTTGGTTCCCCACCTCGCAGCAATCAGCTTTCCGTTGGTTCCACACCTCGCAGCAATCAGCTTTCTGTTGGTTGCCCACCTCGCAGCAATCAGCTTTCCGTTTGTTCCCCACCTCGCAGCAATCAGCTTTCCGTTGGTTCCACACCTCGCAGCAATCAGCTTTCTGTTGGTTCCCCACCTCGCAGCCATATACCAAGGCTGGAATAACCACACTGTTGAAGGTGTGAGCTCTAGCGTTAACGTTTCCCATCTGTTGCAGTATGGGTTTAATACAGTGAAGCTGAGCCAGCCCATTGTTATACTTCATGAAATCTTCCGATTTATTAAATGGGTGTTCGTGATCTCTTGGCTCAAGTAGATATACGAATTTACGTTTTCGACGGGACGATCTCCAAGGCGCGTATCTCCTTTTGGGTAGAAGGTGTTGAGCATGAACTGGGTTTTCGTTCTGTTGATTTGTAGGTCAACTGCAAGGCTTGTTCTGCTGAGTTCATTTAGACTTTGCTCTACTTCTTTGGCGCTGTGGCGGAAGATGCTTTTATCATCAGCGATCATCAGCATTTCCTTGTCTATGTTTATGCCTGTATCTTCTCAGTCCATGTTTTTGAAGACCTCCGCAAGGGCCACTATAAACAGCTTTGGTGAGATTCTATCACCCTGTCGGACGCCACGTTGTATCGGTATGGTGATTGGTCTATAGAAGAGGGTGATATCCGTTGTGCATCCGCTGTTTATTTTCTCTGTGAGGTGAACATATTTTTCTGCAATTCCATGATATCGCAGGGCATTCAGCACCGCAGTTATTTCGATGCTATCAAAAGCCTTCTCAAGGCGAACTTCGATAAAGTTAACAAACTTCAAAACCAAGCCATGAGAATCATAACAGGTGGCATGAAGTCAACGCCAATTGTAGAACTTGAAAAGATTACAAAACTGCAATCCATGACCGACAGAAGAGACTGCAGAGCCCAGCTGCAGTCAGAGAAACTCCGAAGACTGACGGACCATCCAATGTACCAGAGGCTAAACAATTTGGGAACTGGGAAACTAAAGCGGAGAAACTTTGCAGAAATAGCCAAAGCAAAGATGCACGAAGATCCCATAAACGCACTAACAACACCAAAACCCATCACTACTGTACGAAAACCTACTTGGAGGCAGGATATATTTCCAGAGGTGGTAGAAAATATACCAGGTATTGCAAACAAAAACTGCCAGACCGAAAAAGAAAGGAGAGACACTACCCTAAGCTTCATAACGAAAAGCTACCCAAGCATGGACTGGACCCATGCATACACCGACGGTTCTGTAACAAACACTACACAGAACGGAGGGGCAGGAGCATTCCTGAACCTACCAAATGGCAGAAAAATAACACTGTCATTCGCTACTGGTAAGTACACGAGCAATTTCAGAGCAGAGGCAGAGGCACTGAGGGCGGCAGTGGAAGAAATGGTAACACACAGTGAAAATGAGAGCCATATAGTCCTGCTGACAGATGCTCTCGAAGTAGTCACAGCGCTAAAAAGCCAGAAAAACACTGAGCTTAATGACTTAAGAGCAGCACTCTGCAAACTGTGCCAACAGTCCGCACCAAAAAGGGTAGTGGTACAGTGGGTTCCGTCACACTGCAACATCCAAGGCAACGAGGAGGCAGACAGACTGGCAAAAGAAGGTGCAAGGCTACCACAAATAGATACCAGTATGACGTACGAAGAGTCAAAACGGCTTATCAAAGCCAGGTACATGTCCAAATGGGAAACCGAACATACTGGTTACACCAAAAACGATGCCTATTACCAGTTGAACCGAAGAGAGCAGGTCGTTGTCTTCAGACTTCGCACTGGCCACAACAGACTGAGGTACCACCTCTTCAACAAATTGAAGATAGGGTGTACCGACGAATGCCCGTGCGGTACTGGTAAAATGACCACTGAACATCTGCTGCAGAACTGCCCGACATACGAGGATCAGAGAGAGCAGATGTGGCCATTGCCAGTGGAACTGCAAGACAAGCTCTATGGTAGTGGCGAGAGTCTCAGGATGACCGCCGCTTTTTTCGAAAAAATAATGGTTACTGTCTGACTGTGTACGCAGAAGAAGAAGAAGAAGAAAAGCCTTCTCAGAATTTACGAAACCATAGCTGCAAAAAGGCATCCGTACTTCATGCGCCCTCTTCATTAATAAGTTGATTATGTGGAGATGAGCAGTGGTTGAAAAGCTTTTCCTTACACTTTCCTGCTCTCGTGACTGGCTCTCATCAAGTAGCTTCTCTATGTAGTTAGCGACCCCTCTCGTAGCTGGCTCTGAACAAGTATCTTCTCTATTATGTTAGCGATATCTCTGGTGGCTGGCTCTCATCCAGTATCTTCTCTATGTGATTAGCGATATCTCTGGTGGATGGCTCTGAACAAGTATCTTCTCTATGTGGTTAGCGATATCTCTGCTGGCTGGCTCTCATCCAGTATCTTCTCTATGTAGTTAGCGATCCCTCTCGTAGCTGGCTCTGAACAAGTATCTTCTTTATGTGGTTAGCGATCCCTCTGGTGGATGGGTCTGAACAAGTATCTTTCTCTATGTGGTTAGCGATCTCTCTGGTGGATGGCTCTGAACAAGTATCTTCTTTATGTGGTTAGCGATCTCTCTGGTGGATGGCTCTGAACAAGTATCTTCTTTATGTGGTTAGCGATCTCTCTGGTGGATGGCTCCCATCCAGTATCTTCTCTATGTGGTTAGCGATCTCTCTGGTGGCTGGCTCTCATCCAGTATCTTCTCTATGTGGTTAGCGATCTCTCTGGTGAAACGTTTATAAATGAGTTGGTTGTTGTTATTTGCGAATGCCCACAATGAGTAGGTCACTCTTTTATGCGTCCTGAAAAGGACGTTAAGTGGCGGGTTGCAGTAGCTTTCCTCACATCCTGAGCGTGCTGATGGAGGTGATCTGGGTCTTCCAGGTGGTTGTGATTTGCTTGGCTTCATCTGCGTGTCACTCACTACTACGGGGATCACGTCGATCCCTCACCTCGTTAGCAAGGCTGCCATGAAAACAGCCCGTTTCCAGTGAGGGCTTCTAGGAAGCCAAGGTAAGGGTCTTGGCCAGTATGTTTTGCCTAACCCTGACTAACATGCCTGACCAGTATATTTTTCATGACCAGACGTTAATCTTCCTCTCTCTACGTGAGATGGTACATTCTATCAAAAACTATAAACCCGTAAAGTCCCGGGAGAAGACGGAATCACGAATGAAGCAATCCAACCTGGCCAGGAGACACCAGCGCGAAATTTGGCTACTTTGTTCAAGATCTGTCTAAACGAATGCAATTCCCTGACCAATGGTAAGCCATTCTAATCCTTGAAAGGAGGAACAAGAAAGAGCAAGCAAATTGCGGTCATATCTGTCTGCTCTCATTCGTTTATCAAGTACATAACTCAAAACTAATAACAAAGTTGATTTTCAAACGTCATTTGGAGGACCGAACTACAATTAATATATGTGAAATAAAATACACCTATTTAATAATGTGCCATATTCTAGTTGTAGTCAAACTTTAAGCCTTTCGCCCCTTTTTCCCGACAACGTGTGAGCGCAAAATTGATAGGCCTTGCAGAGAAAAGGCACATGTACTCTCGAGGCACCTTACTGACAATTAGACCGGTGGTCTGTAAGGGTCACTCGTTCACACTAGAGGTGACAATACGTCTTGCCTATCTCGTAGTCCTTGTTAGTGAGAGGCCCCAAACAATAGCACGGAAAGAAAAGGGGCAGGAGAGGTGGTAAAAGAAAAAGTAGGAAGCCAAGAACAGGGAAAGCTTTTTAGATTTGCCCTGCCCTGCTCAAGCCCAGCAGGAAGTTCGTCATCAGGCTACCACGAGAAAATGTGCTGAGCAGTTTGGGCCGCACAGAACACTGCGAGGCACTTGAACAGCCGTGGTCA
This sequence comes from Ariolimax columbianus, assembly GCA_036924085.1. Classification (NCBI taxonomy): domain Eukaryota; kingdom Metazoa; phylum Mollusca; class Gastropoda; order Stylommatophora; family Arionidae; genus Ariolimax; species Ariolimax columbianus. The sequence goes on along the minus strand of JAVGWX010000015.1, from coordinate 18,003,671 downwards.
TCCACTGCACCCATATCCAGTCGTCCTGACTTGTCTTGCCACTGGTAACAGTTGCACTCGAGCGAGAAAGTGAGATCGACGAACTACGCATTTCTTCTTCACTAAAATCAAATTCATCGCGCAAGTCATTCTCTTTTCATTTATCCAGTACTAACAAACACAGTCGAGTCCTGTGACGACGGGCGAGCGGCTAAGCTTAAGTCCGCTGACAAGCTAAACTACAGTCAAACAGCTGCGTCAGTTGTGTGACACACGGCTGAGAAATAAAGCGGATTAGATACAGCGATTTGCTGACAATCATAGACCAAATCGGACTCTTCAGCCATCTCCGCACCCATCCACTACCCGGAATGACAGAATACTCGACTGGAAGAACTGGCTAGGTGAAAAAATAAAAAAATTTCATCACTCGTGATGGACGAACAACACACAAAAAACTTCTTGCTGAAAATAGTTCTGGAAGGAAAGGTTAAGGATAAGATACCAGAGGTGCTTGCTGTACGTCGATGAAAACACTGCAAAACCACATGATCGCGCTTGCGACTACCTGTGCTAAATACAATATGCGAATTAGCGAGAACAAAACAGAAACTATGATGATCAGTAGAACTCCTGGACCACTCAAGATAAGTTTAAATGATATTGCTCTTCAACATGTCCATGAGTTCAAGTATTTGGGCAGTATTTTTTCGACAGACGGTAGGATCGACAGGGAAATTGAGACAAGGTGTCAGAAAGCATCTGCGGTGACTTATCAGCTGTCCCCATCGCTTAGACACCCGAGCATTAGTTTGGCAACAAAGCAACAGCTGTTAAACAGTATATTTATGCCGACTCTGTGCTAGCAGTTCCAAACATTGCCTCTGTCAAGGGCGTGCGAGAGCAGAATTTCGACTTGTGAAATGAAGTGTTTGAGGAAAGTCATCGGTTGTTACCAGAAGAGACAGAATGCGGAATGACGACACTCGAAGTATGGTCGGCACTACGTCTTGTGACGAATACATTTCCAGGCAGAAAATAAGTTGGTTTGGTCATCTCATGAGAATGCACCCTCATCATCTTCCACTGATGGCTTACAATGCTGGTAGATCTGGCTACATGGCAAGGTGGCGGCTGCGAGGTAGGTGGATAGATGACATTAAAGTGATTGTGCAACCACAAGGGCTCACATTGACCGGGGCAACGCACTTAGCGCAGGATAGACGACTCAAGTTCCCCACGACGCTAAACGGCACAAGTGGAAAGAAAACTAACTAACTAACCAGAGATAATCATTGATTGAAATGGGAAGATTGACATTGTGTTGCTGAAGTCGGATGAAGTCAAGCTGTAAACTAGGACACAACGCCATCTGTTCTCAGGGCTACTTCCTGCACCTTGCAGAACCTCTTCCGGGTATGATAGCGGTAGTTTGAGAACCAACACGAAAACGAAAAAAAAACGGAAAATGGAAATATAACAGCAGACGGCCATCAGTTCCTTCCGTGTCCAAATGAGATCGGTGGACCGCCCCTGCTGACACTATCACAATCCTGATCCATCTCTCTAAATTAAACTCCGCTATGATGGCATCTATCAGCATGAGGATCTAACTTTGCTCCCGTGTTTTAGTCCATTATGGATGCCGTCAGACCACGGATTCGGCTGATGTACATTAGTCGACGACTTACACTTGTGCGCTATGAAACGAGCTGTGGTTTTCCATTTGGATCAATTACCTCGTCAGTTGATTGATGAAGAAGAAGAGGAAGAATTACCTCGGCAGTTGATTGATGAAGAAGAAGAAGAAGAATTACCTCGTCAGTTGATTGATGAAGAAGATGAAGAGGAATTACCTCGTCAGCTGATCGATGAAGAATAAGAAAAATTAACTTGTCAGTTGATCGGTGAAGAATAAGACGAATTACCTTGTTAGTTGATCGATGAAGAAGAATTACCTTGTTAGTTGATCGATGATGAAGAAGAATTAGCTTGTCAGTTGATTGATGAAGAAGAAGAGGAAAAATTATCTCGTCAGTTGATCGATGAAGAAGAAGAAGAATTATCTCGTCGGTTTGATTGATGAAGAAGAAGAATTACCTTGTTTATTGATTGATGAAGAAGCAAGATAATTACCTCGTCAGTTGATCGATGAAGAAGAAGAGGAAAAATTACCTCGTCAGAGGATTGATGAAGAAGAAAAATTACCTCGTCAGAGGATTGATGAAGAAGAAAAATTACCTCGTCAGTTGATCGATGAAGAAGAAGAATTACCTTGTCAATTGCGTTTATGTTTTTCCCTCAGCATATCCGGGCATAGTCTTCGGTTATGTGAAATAGTATTTCGGATACTCTCTGTCGTATTTACACGGTCCAGTACACACGGCTGAACGTCACGAGACTGGCATTCTTCGTCCTGTTTGCCGACTGCGCCAGTGTTGGTGTGGCTGGGAAATCCCACTTAGGATATCGATGGACTCACACAACTCCTGGGAGAGATTTGGCCCTGCCCCGTTAGCAACAGTCTGACACGATGAGTGGTGCCTTTAATCCTCTAGGCCCCTATAACAGGCAGTGGAGTGCTCGGCTGACCCCCCCCCCTCCCAATGAGTATGCAAGGACCTCGGTCGACACACTGACCTTGACACCACAAGGCACAACGGCTTCATTCCCAGATATTGGAAGTTCACTGAGATAACCACTTGGAGTGTCGTTTTTGCTGCATTAAGTAGCCATAGCAAGTGTTTGATCGACGCACCGGGCCACAGATGCCTAAGCAAACATTATTGATACTATTATTAAGTGGCTTGCCGAATGGTTTGTTGGGATCTTTGTGTATGACAAGGACAAGAATAGCATCACTGTCCCACAGAAAGCATGTCGTAAGAGGCAACTAACTGTGTGACATGGCATAACATCGGTCATGGTTAGGTGGTTTGTTTAGAGCAGAACAGATGGCGCCTAACAGGTTGCGGGTTTACTTTGCTTCAGTGTTTGAGTTTATTAAGACGGACTCGCACATTAGTTAACCACCCTCCGCTACAGTTGCTCCAAAGCTGCTCAAGCCTAGCCCGCTAAGCAGAAAATCATTCTTCCGGCTGCATCCACCTCATACCAGCACTGTGATCTGCACAGGTGAACTCGACCCTGTAGAAGAACAAGTCTACTACTATCATTATTATTATTATCATTATTAATGTTATTATTATACCTCCGCTATCTAGAGTGACAGGTCAGGAATTGTGAAAACATATCTACACGAGTGTCTAAGTTACAAATGTCTTCCACGTATTTCGTTACTAATTTGATGATAAGTATCACACCAAGGATGTATCTTCACCATCATCAATGTCCGTCTCTCCTGTTGGGGACTGAGCCCTTGACAACCTTCCTCTAGCAAGTTCGGTCTGAGCTACCCTTTCTGCCTGTCTCTAGTCGATGCTCAGGGATCTAAGTCCGTCTCCACAGTCTCTGCTCCATGTGTTTCTTCGCCTACCTCTTGTCCTTTTCTCCCTTTGGATTCTTCCTCTTCTTCTTCTTCTTCTTCTTCTTCTTCTTCTTCTTCTTCATCGTACGCAGTCAGACATCAACCTTTATTTTTTCGAAAAAAGCAGCGGTCATCCTGAGGCTGTCGACACTGCCATAGAGCTTGTCTAGTGTTGGCACTGGTGATGGCCACATCTGCTCTCTCTGATCTTCGTATGTCGGGCAGTTTTGCAGAAAATTCTCAGCGGTCATTTTCCCGGTACCATACGGGCATTCGTCAGTGCCACCTATCTTCAATTTGTTGAATAGGTGGTACCTCAGTCTATTGTGGCCAGTGCGAAGTCTGAAGACCACGACCTGCTCTCTTCTGTTCAACTGGTAAAAGGCATCGTTTTTTGTGTAGCCAGTATGTTCGGTTTACCTTTGGATTCCATGTGTGACAGCAATACCACGTCGAATGCAAAGTCCAGATCCTCTAACTGTGACCACAATGATCACCGTATATCCGTCATCTCTCATGACGTTGACATCTACTTAATCCAGTCTATGGCCATTGGGAACACGAGTTGTGACAATGAACATCAATGCCTCACTTAAAAACTGCGGTCAGCATTTCATGTATACAAATTATGTTTTCGTACATATTCTGTATGAACAATTATAACTTCTCCGGTATCCCGTAATCTCAGTAGCAGCCAAACTTTCCTCAGTGTGTACTGTCAAACGCTCTATAATATAATCTTGGTTGGTTATTGATCGAATAGATTGTGGGCTCCTGTCCTTTGGCCCAATGCCATATAGTTGTGTCTGCAAGTGTGTGTGAGCTGTTGTTTAGTTAATGTATACAATGGTCACCTCAGTATTCCTCTACGCGTCTTAGACTTGGGTACTCTGACGGCTGCCCTAGAACGTACCATTTGCGCAATGGATATGAGATGCTTGATTCCTGGCAGTGCGTCACACAGGACAATGTGCGGTCTAACTTCACGCCTAGATATCCGGGCGCCGTGCAATGTTTAAGCTTTCTGCCTTTGCAACCTAATCTGAAGTTTTCTTTTAGCCTCTCAGTTTCTGAGGTGGTGGGCATTGTAATGGGTAAACTATATGACCCGGACATAATCTCGGGTTCAAATCCTGCCTGTTATTCTCTAATCGTCTTTACTTAACTTAACTTAACTTAACTTAACTTAACTTAACGTCTTTATACTGGTTTAGAAGACCCTGTAGAGTATGTATACAAGCAGTTACATTTACATCACCTTGCTCTAAAAGCTATGCGCATCCAGTTTATTCTTAAATGCATTAACTGTCCCTGCCTCCACTACCTCCCCTGGTAATGCATTCCAATCAGACACCACTCTCTGACTAAAAAATTATTTCCTAATATCTAACCTGGACCTTGTGTACTTTCTCTTCCAGACTGTATCAATTACATTTACCAGTGATATTAAACTGGGATAAAAGAATGACAGAAAATGGGATAAATAAATACTACTGATATTAACCCTTTACACCCTAACCTGCCCATTGTATGTTCTTTGGAAACCGGAAACACTACTACTATGTTCAATGCAGCTGTTCATTGCTTGTTCTGTGCTCCGGATACCATTTGCATCGCATAAGTAAACAAATGGTTTATTAATAAGGCAAAGAAGTATCTCCCTGCGCTTATGAATATGTATTTCCTATTTTAAGGCTTAGGGTGTAAAGGGTTAAAAGTCTGTGGACAACTTATTTTAAGTACAGCTGACCTATTTAAGGATGTTAAAGGAAGTTGTTGAAACCAGGATGGAGAGAGATCGGCTGAATCACGCGATAAACGAATCAAGATTTAGCCGACTGCGCCATGTCGCCTCCAAGCACTACTATCAGCTCCTTAGCTATCCGCCTACCTCTTCTGATCACCCTCTACAATGTATTTTTCATCTTCGTATTTTTTAAACATGTTATCTCCTCCTCCTCTTCCTTCGTCTCTTTCTTCTTTTTCATTTTCAACACTTTTGTTCTTATTCTTCCTCCTCTATCTTTTCTTCTTTATCTTCTTCATCTTCATTTTCTATACTTCTGCTTTTTCCTGTTTATCCTTATCTAATTGTGTACTTTCTTCTTTTCTCTCCTCTTTATTTGTGTTTCTGTTTCTTCATCGTTTACTTCTTCTTCCTCATCCTTCTTTTTCATCTTCGTATTCTTTGTCTGTTTTCTTCTTCTTCTTTTTCATTTTCTGTTTCTCCTTCTTTTTCTTTTTCGTCTTCTTCGTCTTATTCGCCTTCCTCTTTTAATTTTTCTTTTTTCTTCTTTTCCACCCTGACTTTACTTCTTCGTCATCTTTTTCTTTGTCTTCCACTCTTACTAAATTTTGTTCGCGTACCTTTTCTTCTTCTCATTATTATTCCTCGTCTTCTTCTTCTTCTTCTTCGTCTTCTTGTTCATGTTCTTCTTCTTCGTCTTCTTCTTCTTCTTCGTCTTCTTGTTCGTGTTCTTCTTCTTCGTCTTCTTCTTCTTCTTCGTCTTCTTGTTCGTGTTCTTCTTCTTCGTCTTCTTCTTCTTCTTCGTCTTCTTGTTCGTGTTCTTCTTCTTCGTCTTCTTTTTCTTCTTCGTCTTCTTGTTCGTGTTCTTCTTCTTCGTCTTCTTCTTCTTCTTCGTCTTCTTGTTCGTGTTCTTCTTCTTCGTCTTCTTCTTCTTCTTCGTCTTCTTGTTCGTGTTCTTCTTCTTCGTCTTCTTCGTCTTCTTGTTCGTGTTCTTCTTCTACGTCTTCTTCTTCTTCTTCTTCTTTTTCTTCTTGTTTGACTGTCACGTAGAACGACTTTCTGTGAAGAGTATGCTACAGAATGATGATGAAATAAATTTCAGTTTAAAATAACGATATCAAGTTCAGATCAGTGCATTATCAATCCTGGAACATGGTTGCTTATGATATATCTATCAATATATTTTAACTGTCATTGGGACTATATATTACAACTACTGTGTCGCCGGAATGCTCCTACGTGGAAGTGAAAAGTGCGCATCATTTGGCAAAAAAGAGCAAAGGCTCAAGAAACACCTTTAACCTACAGCGCCAGTGATCTATCCTTGGCGTCTCATGGTGAGACAATGTGACAAATGCAGAGATACATTTTCGTACCGTTTCCCTCAAGAATCTGATGTTCGTTCATCACAAGTGATGAAGACCAGTATCTCCGTTCAGACGTATGGACAGTCTTTTATCTTGCTGTGTCCATGTTGTTCGTTCATCCCATGTGATAAAGACCACTATCTCCGTTCAGACGTATGGACAGTCTTTTATCTTGCTGTGTCCATGCTGTTCGTTCATCCCATGTGATGAAGACCACTATCTCCGTTCAGACGTATGGACAGTCTTTTATCTTGCTGTGTCCATGTTGTTCGTCTATCACAAGTGATGAAGACTACTATCTCTGTTCAGACGTATGGACAGTCTTTTATCTTGCTGTGTCCATGTTGTTCGTCCATCCCAAGTGATGAAGACCACTATCTCTGTTCAGACGTGTGGACAGTCTTTTATCTTGCTGTGTCTGCTGAAATGGGTGACCTGCGCGGTGATTTCGATGAAAGTGAGGAAAGAAATGCCCCTTTTGCCAACCTCACTCTCTCGCGATGAGCAATCTTTGGTCAGTGATAAGACATTATTGAGACGACTGGAGATTATTACAAGGATGCAGATTTTTCCTCAGGGTTTACTCCCGAAGCCTTACCGTAAACAGGTATCCCGCATGGCAGCGGAGGAGAGGTGGGAAGGGGGGGGGGTGACATCTATCGTTGTGTGTCTTGTCTTTCCCATAATCGCAAGAGGTCGTAGGTGCATCACTCAACGGCATCTCTCCCTTGTCGTGTTCTAGTTCCCAATAGTCACGTGTATACTTTTCACGAACACCAAAAAAACCGACGCTGTCTGCAGCTAGCGCAGAGGGCGCAAATCTCGCGAAGTTCAGCCGTGTGAGCTAGACCGTGAAAATACGACAGGAGTATAAGCATGGTGTTAATCCATATGGTCGATGTCAAGGCCAGGATAATGGGAGGGAAAAAAAAATAAAAAAGTGAAAGCATTAACTTGTCCAAATGAAAAACAACGACACGTTTCCATGAACACAAGTGTAGTTCGTCGAGTAATGTGAATTGCAGATAAATCCATGGCGTGGTGGCATCCATAATGAACTATAAAACACCAGCACAGTGTTAGACCCGCAGCCGGTATGGCGCCAAGTATGTACGCTCCCACTACACAGCAACGACTGCGACGGTTTGAACATGTTGGTCGCACGGAAGACGGTCGCTTCCCCAAAGATACTCTCTATGGGCAGACGGTGTGTGGTTAAAGGACAATTGGCCGACCACAACTGAGGCACAAAGACATGTGTAAGCGGCGCACGAAGGCGCTGGCATCTTGGGTAGACATAGCTGCAGGACGATCCACATGAAGATGCATCCTGCTACGATATCTCAGACTTGGCGAGAAAAATCTCTTGCAAAACACACTGAGAAGTTAAAAGACAACGCCGCAAGAAAAAATAAAACAAAAAAATCTCTTGCAACACACACTGAGAAGTTAAAAGACAACGCCGCAAGAAAAAGGAAAACAAAAAAATCTCTTGCAACACACACTGAGAAGTTAAAAGACAACGCCGCAAGAAAAAATAAAACAAAAAAATCTCAGTAGAGAGTCCCTACTGCAAGGTGGGAGCCGCGTAGCGCCGTGCTTAGCGCGCTGGCTTCGCACCTGAGTGGTCCTGGGTTCATTCCCCAGTTGTGGCGGTAATGTTGTTTCAGAACGCAATGGTTCCCGGGTCGACCCAGCCTTAAATGGATACCGGTTGAGTCCGGGAAGTAAAACCGGCGAGGGAGAGGAGATGGCTACCGCCCTCATATAGACTTTGAAATATGAGATCGCTAACACCTCACACCCCTACGGCAGTAATGCTATGGGTTACTTTACTTTACTCCAAGGAGGCATCTAGATATACGTTTAAGGGCACAGTACATACACAGCCTGTAAGATAGTTAATTGCTTCTGACGTGCTGCGAGATTAAGATAAGGACCAGTACAGGAGCTGCAGCGGTCAGCGATCGAAATCTGATGGTAGCGTCAGGGGGAGTGAACCAGAACTGTGAAGATCCTTCTACACCTCCAAGTGGTCATCCGGGATAACAGGCTTCAACAGAGCAGACTGGTTTATGAGTAGGGATCGAAGAGGGAATGCTGACCCGGTACCTAAAAATGCTTGCTGAAGTCGGATGCGTCAGACCAAAAGGTGCAAATATCGCAGTCAAGTTGTAAACTACGATACAAAGCATTCTGTTCTCCGGACTACATCCTTCTACTTGCAAAGCCAATTTTCAAGAACGAAGAAGAATGGGATGAAGAGGAAGAGGAAGAAGACGTTTTGCTAGAAATGTTCTCCTCTGGTTTTAGAGAACAATCCCGCACCCGGGGAACTCGTATGATAAGTCATCATGCGCTCTGCTCTATCGGGTAGGAAACTAACTATGAGCTTCAGCGGTGAAACTTTGCTCTGCGATCTGAGCATCTTTGGTGATGCTAACGCGCTAGGTGGTTTAAGCACTACCAGGAGGTGACATCAAGGTTGAAGTTTTTCAGAGACACTTTCAAGGAGTTTCTATAGCGTTTCTACTGTTCCCCTATGAGTGTCTGCCAGTTCCGAGTACACTGAATAACATCTGCTTGAGGAAGCGCTCATCGGGTATGCAAACAATGTCCGGTCTATTAGACCTGGACGTTTATGTAGAAACGTATGAATACTCATTATGTTAGCCTTACTAAAAATTTCAGAGTTAGGCACGTTGTTCTGCTTTCGACCCTGATCAACCTACGCAGCCATCATTAGTGAGTAGCATATCCTTTATAGAACGTCGCTCCCATCACAGCCTGTCTGAAAGAAACTCGTTCCCTTGCCAAAACTCCAGCCCCTGCCACAGTCATACCCAGGCATTCCTGGATATCTTGGTGCCATCGTCTTCTTGGTCTACCCCTTCCTCTTTTGCCTGGCACCATACCTTCCATCACCGTTCTCTCAAGACCGCTGTGTCTCTTGATGTGACCAAAGTATTTACATTTTCTGGCCACAATAGAATTGATAAACCAGTTCTCCTCTATGCTCAACTCTTGCCGAATGTCTACATTTGTTTTTTTCTCCGTCCAGGGTATTCTGAGGATCTTTCTGGAACATTTTGACTCGACGGATTCGATTATTTGTCTGGACGTTTTGGTAATCGTCCATGATTCGCAGCCATAAGCTGCTACAGACATCTCACGTTAAATCGAGGGGCCAGAACCCTGAACACATTCTACAGGGATGTTAACTCTATAGGGAAGTGAGATGCCAGATCTAGCCAGGAGGTGCGGAGCTGAGACAAACGCTGTGGGGCAGACACTCCGACCCGGTTGAGACTATAGACTTCATCATGGCGACCGGTCTGCAGATATAGCATGACCCAAGATCTTGAACACAAAGGAGAAGAGAAAGGGAAGCGAGTATCCAGGTGAAGATCGAACTTGAGAAGAATCAAGGATATGCGGACGACGATGTCTGCGAATACGGAGCCATTCTAAACCCTAACAACTGGATAACTGGACAACCAGACAGCTGGACAACTTCTAAACGGTGCAAGAACTATGTGCTTTTGTAGGTCTCATAACGGGAAGCGAAATAGCATCCGACCACCCATTAAAAATTTGTGACAATTTTTTTTGACCTTCGCCTAATTTTACTAGTCCCCAAAGGCGATGTGCGTTGCACTGCGGTTTGTCTTTAGCGCCTGTCAGCCCAATGCATCCGACTTCGGCATGCACTTTATGTAAGGGTCTGCTTCCTCCTGCATTTTCTAAAGGTTTGCTTCCCCGAGCTAACGACCAGTGCTGTGATGGGGATCTTCTTCTTCTTCTTCTTCTGCGTACACAGTCAGACAGTAACCATTATTTTCTCGAAAAAAGCGGCGGTCATCCTGAGACTCTCGCCACTACCATAGAGCTTGTCTTGCAGTTCCACTGGCAATGGCCACATCTGCTCTCTCTGATCCTCGTATGTCGGGCAGTTCTGCAGCAGATGTTCAGTGGTCATTTTACCAGTACCGCACGGGCATTCGTCGGTACACCCTATCTTCAATTTGTTGAAGAGGTGGTACCTCAGTCTGTTGTGGCCAGTGCGAAGTCTGAAGACAACGACCTGCTCTCTTCGGTTCAACTGGTAATAGGCATCGTTTTTGGTGTAACCAGTATGTTCGGTTTCCCATTTGGACATGTACCTGGCTTTGATAAGCCGTTTTGACTCTTCGTACGTCATACTGGTATCTATTTGTGGTAGCCTTGCACCTTCTTTTGCCAGTCTGTCTGCCTCCTCGTTGCCTTGGATGTTGCAGTGTGACGGAACCCACTGTACCACTACCCTTTTTGGTGCGGACTGTTGGCACAGTTTGCAGAGTGCTGCTCTTAAGTCATTAAGCTCAGTGTTTTTCTGGCTTTTTAGCGCTGTGACTACTTCGAGAGCATCTGTCAGCAGGACTATATGGCTCTCATTTTCACTGTGTGTTACCATTTCTTCCACTGCCGCCCTCAGTGCCTCTGCCTCTGCTCTGAAATTGCTCGTGTACTTACCAGTAGCGAATGACAGTGTTATTTTTCTGCCATTTGGTAGGTTCAGGAATGCTCCTGCCCCTCCGTTCTGTGTAGTGTTTGTTACAGAGCCGTCGGTGTATGCATGGGTCCAGTCCATGCTTGGGTAGCTTTTCGTTATGAAGCTTAGGGTAGTATCTCTCCTTTCTTTTTCGGTCTGGCAGTTTTTGTTTGCAATACCTGGTATATTTTCTACCACCTCTGGAAATATATCCTTCCTCCAAGTAGGTTTTCGTACAGTAGTGATGGGTTTTGGTGTTGTTAGTGCGTTTATGGGATCTTCGTGCATCTTTGCTTTGGCTATTTCTGCAAAGTTTCTCCGCTTTAGTTTTCCAGTTCCCAAATTGTTTAGCCTCTGGTACATTGGATGGTCCGTCAGTCTTCGGAGTTTCTCTGACTGCAGCTGGGCTCTGCAGTCTCTTCTGTCGGTCATGGATTGCAGTTTTGTAATCTTTTCAAGTTCTACAATTGGCGTTGACTTCATGCCACCAGTTATGATTCTCATAGCTTGGTTTTGAAGTTTGTTAACTTTATCGAAGTTCGCCTTCGCTGCTGTTGTCCAAGCCGCGATGCCATACTCGAGAACTGGTCTCACTCTTCCAGTGTACAGTTTCTTTAGTATGCCTTCGTCTGCTCCCCAGCTTGTGCCAGCAAGTTTCCTCATGATCGCCATTCTTTCTCTGGCTTTCATTCGGTTTCTCTCAATCTGACTTTTCCATGTCATGCGCCGATCAAATGTGACTCCCAGATAGGTTGGGTTGTCGTTTGGCTGCAGGATTTTGCCATTTAGGCTTAGTTTGGTACTTTGGGGTTTTAATGAGAGCGAGAATATTGTGCACGTGGTTTTCTCCTCGTTTATTTTGACCAGCCATGAGTTCGCCCACTCTTCCAGCGATGTTAGGGCCGTTTGCATCCGATTTCTTGCTATGGTGAGATTCTTTTCAGAGGTCCACATAGCCAGATCGTCTGCAAACATTGAGCTATGGACTCTTCTTGGTATATTCTCTGTAATATCGTTTATATATACCAGGAAGAGTGTGGGTGACAGTACTCCCCCTTGGGGTACTCCCTGCTCGAGTGTCACCTTTTTGCTCATCTGCCCTTGTACTTGGACTCTGGCCGTTCTTTGTTTGAGGTAGTGGTTGATCCACTTGTACATCTTCCCACAAACATCACTTCTTCTTAGCTTGACTCTAAGTCCATCCTTCCAGACTTTGTCAAATGCCTTTTCCAGATCCACCCAAACAGCTACTGTGTGTTTCTGTGCCTGGTAGGCATCTTCTATCTCCTGGGCTATGAGGATGACCTGGTCCTCAGTGGATCTGTGCTGTCTAAAGCCGGCTTGCTGTGGAATTAGTATTCGTTTTTCTTCCAGATGCCACATCAGTCTGGTGTTTATCATCCGTTCCATCAGCTTGCCGACACAGCTCAGTAGGCTTATGGGCCTGTATCCATTCGGATCTGTTTTGTCCTTTCCTGTTTTTGGTACTGGTACCAGTATTGCATCTTTCCATGCCTGGGGTACAATACCCCTTTTCCAGCTTTGGTTCAGGACTGACAGTAGTTTTTCCTTCGCTGTTTGGCCCAGCCCCATCAGCATTTCGTTTGTTATCCCGTCTTTTCCGGGAGATTTCCTTCTCTTTAGTGTTCTCATAGCCTCTTCCATTTCGCGCATTGTTAGTTTGGCCATCATGTGCTCTTCAGGAGCCGTATTTTTGTTTTCGTGCCCCTTTAGCTCTTCGCTAATGTCTGTATGCTTATCTGCAGGGACCTCGATGTGGTTTGCTCTGGCATAGTGATCGACAAAGGCGTTTGCGGCTTTCTTACCTGTGATCAAGTTCTCGCCTTGCTTGATAGTAATTTGTTTATTTGACGGGGTTTCGTCGTTCATGGCTCTGACTAGCTTCCATAGCTTGTTCCCTTCTTTGTCCAGGTTTAAACTTTTGATGGGGATCGAACCCAGCACCTTCAGCTTGTGAGCCGTGTTACCTAACCACTAGCCCACGCCGTCCCCACCACCCAAATGAATCCTTTGCAGTTAAAAATAGAAAAAGTACAGCATATTAGCCACAGTAAACAACATGTCTACAAATTATGAACTTCCGGCACTGTACGCCCTCTACCTTCCCTCCATGCCACGTAAGTCTCAGGAAGTGAAATGCGCAACAAAGAACCTACTATAAATACACCTCCCCCCCCCCCCCCCCTCCCCACCCTCGCTTCCTGACAGCAAACATAAGCCTGGTTTGAATACCAGGATTCTCTGTTTCCGCCAATCTAGACCTCTATTGATTCTGTTGTCATCTTCTTTGTCATATGTTTATGTTTACTCTTAAACTAGGTCATGGGATAATGAATGAAAGTCAATGTTTACAGAACTCAACTTTATATTTCTGACTTTTTATGTCTAGACGTGCAATTTATGAAGCCAATTATAATACTCAAGTCTTCCACTTGAATCTTTAAATGGTTTAATTTAGCAAATATTGCGGTTTTCTTTGTCATGAGTATGTCAGTCGTTGAGCGACGTACTGGCTGTGTGACTATTTCATTCGCCTTTCTCAGTAATTGAAATCTTTTGTGGTTGATGTTGTTACGGAACTAGCAGCATTTGGGATCTCGCCCTTCGGCCCAATGCCATGTAATGGTATATGTACGTGTTTATCAGTTGTTGTCTAGTGCCATGCAAAGTGTTCCACTAATCTGATCTCTGAGGAAGAGCATTTTCCTAAAATCGTTGAACGTTGGGCACTCAAAAGAGACGATGATCAACGTTTTCGTATGGGTGTGTACACAGCTGGCACTCAGGAGTATGTTGTGCTTGCATTCTGATCAGGTGTTTGTTAAGTGGGATGTGTTGGGTTCTCAGTTGGAAAATGATGCCCTGAGATGATATATACTGTCAATATGCCTTGCCATATGTCTGTAGACATCCCCCTCCTCGTGTTTCCCATGCCCCATCTGTTCAGTCAAGTGTCTTCGTATTCTATTTTTATAAGCTGCTTGGCTCTTTGTAAACGTTATTGCTGGATAGGGCTGTTCTGGTCTTGATCCCGTATTTGCTAGTTTATCTGCCTTGTCATTTACAGGTGTGTTTTTTTTTCTTTGTCGTTCGTTCTCAATCTCCCACTACCAAACCCTGAAAGGGCTTAAGTAGCAGAATGTAGTCCAGAGAACGGAATGCGTTGTGTCGTAGTTTACAGCTTGGCTGCGAAATTTGCACCTTTCAGTCCAACACATCCGACTTTAGCAAGCATTTTTTGAATACCGGGTTAGCATTCCCTCTTCGATCCCTTCTCCTTAGCCAGTCTGCCTGCTGTAGCCTGCTATCCAGGATCACCGCGTGGAGGTGTAGAAGAGTCTTGGCAGCTATGGTTCGCTGGCCCTGACGCTAGCAATCAGCTATGGGTCACTGACCACTGCAACCCATGTGCTGCTCAGCATCTTGATCCCACAGGTGTGTTTGAGTGTCTAGAGATCCACTGCAGAACTATTTTGTGGATAACATTGGATGTGATAATGTAGTCAACGTCTAGAAATATTTGGGATACGGTCAGGTCTACAATCACCAGCAACTTCTAATGTTTGAAGGATTGGCATTGAATCTGGGAAAATAATGTGACGGAAATTTCAAACAAAGGCATCAAGCACTTTCCTCAGAAGGTACAAAGCGGCTTCAAGTACAGTGATCTCAGATGGTACAAAGTAGCTTCAAGTACAGCCATCTCAGATGGTACAAAGTGGCTTCAAGTACAGCCATCTCAGATGGTACAAAGTGGCTTCAAGTACAGCCATCTCAGATGGTACAAAGTGGCTTCAAGTACAGCGTTATCAGATGGTACAAAGTGGCTTCAAGTACAGCGATTTCAGCTTCATAGTTTGAGCAAACCTACGCATAAACGTCAGACATCTGAACAGAGGACCCGTCCAGGTATTTTATATAATCGCCATAACCAGCTTTGATAGTGGCTTTACATGTAGATCCATGAGTATCCACGTGTATCCACATGTATCCACATGTATCCATTCATCGGGAAGTGGATTGAAATCAGGACCTGACACTCTCCAGTCCATTCAGTTGTAAATGCCTACCTTACTTATAGTTCGATAAGTCATGAATGGGGATGAATCTTACAAAATGCTGGTCCAGCAAAGTGTTAGAGACTTTAACACTTTATCCCCGACAGCAGTGCCTGTTGGACCGTCACTACCCTCATATGGTTCCCCTGGGAACATTATTTGACCGCAGCAGATGCTTTTCGTGTGCTCCTATTCTCGCTCACTTGAAGTTTCCAAACGTGACCTTGACACCTTTAACTGTTGTTTTCCAGACTTTCCTGTTGGCATTTGCACTTTGTCTTTGTTTTCTAGTGGGTTTCAATCCAGTGTTTGCCCAATTTTACGGCCCGGCTCATCTCTGAGAATATGTTCTTTACATCTTCACTTATTCTGTACACTTTTCTTCTGTTATTATTGTTCTTGTGTTGTTTTTTTACCAACGAACTGAGGAACTGAGACGCTAGTCTGGTCAGACACACAATACTGACCAGGACGTCGCGTCAGGGTCAGGCACAACATACTGACCAGGACGTCACGTCAGGGTCAGGCACAATATATTGACCAGGACGTCTCGTCAGGGTCAGGCACAACATACTGACCAGGACGTCGTGTCAGAGTCAGGCACAATTCACGGACCAAGACCACAATATATCTTCCATGCAGCGTTCAATGAAAACAGGCTGTTGTCAAGGCAGCCTTGGCTGAGGAGATGTTGATCAACGTGATCCCCGTAGTAATGAGCGTCACGCAAAAGAAGCCAAGATTAGCACAACCGTTACGAGGATCGCGGTCCACCTTCATCAACACGCTCGGGGTGTAAGGAAAGCTACTACAACCCGCTACTTAACGCCCTTTTAATGGCGCACAAAAGCGTAAGTCTACTCCTTGTGGTCACCCAACAACAACAAAAACAACAACAATTCACATAGATCTGTGTTTGTCTGGTCATCTAACAACAACAACAATTCACATAGATCTGTGTTTGTCTGGTCATCTACCAAAAATAAAACTGGCACTAAGACACGGATTGGTTTGCTGAAAAGCGCTTTCAGCGATAAACACAAATTTTTACCACCTAAAAAAAAATGTCAGAATATAATAAATGAAAAAAAGATGACTATCATAATATAAGTAGGCAAGAACAGATTGTCATATTGCGCCTCAGAACGGGACACTACCGACTCCGCAGCCACATGTATAAAGAATTTAGGATTGGCAGTTCAAGTATGTGTACATGTGGACAGGTACCCCATACTGCAAAGCATATACTTCAGGACTGTCCAGAGTATGAGATACTGAGGTGGACTTACTGGCCAAGAGAAACAACACTGGAAGGGAAACTATATGGACCTATGTGTGAGCTACAGAAGACAGCTTTGCAGATGTAGACATACATCAAGCAAACGGAAGACGAAGACGAAAATGAAAAGAATAGTCACTACTAATAGTTTGTTAATTACATTCTATGGAGTTTGTTAATTACATTCTATGGAGTTTGTTAATTACATTCTATGAAGTTTGTTAATTACATTCTATGGAGTTTGTTAATTACATTCTATGGAGCTGAAACATTGACTTTAGTAAAGAAGGATGAAAAAAGTTGGACAAGTTTGAACAATGATTATGTTGAAGAATGAAAAGAGTGTTTGATAGAAAGAAAATCTAATGACAATGTACTCATTTAGATAGGCGTATATAGAGAAATATTGAAAATAATACAAGAACCAAGAATAAGAATGCACTGGGTTCGGCATCGTATGCGACATGGACGTTTTCTACAGAATATACTAGAAGGCAAGATCCAGGGGAACAAACGAAGGGAGCGACCAAGACTTACCTTTACATCTCAGGCAAGCTGGGACATCGATGTACGAATATATGCTGTAATGAATGAGCTGCAGATGATAGGTCAGATGGAGATACATGCTCAGACAATCTTAAAACTAGTCTTAGGACTGACCAACCACATGATAGGGTCAAATAGGGAGACATGCTCAGACAATCTTAAAACTAGTCTTAGGACTGACCAACCACATGATAGGGTCAAATAGGGAGACATGCTCAGACAACCTTACAACTAGCCTAAGGACTGACCAACCACAGGACCGGGTCAAATGGAGAGAAATTATCAGACAACCTTACAGCTAGTCTAAGGACTGACCAACCACAGGACCGGGTCAAATGGAGAGACATGCTCAGACAATCTTACAACTAGTCTTAGGACTGACCAAACACAGGACCGGGTCAAATGGAGAGAAATTATCAGACAACCTTACAACTAGTCTAAGGACTGACCAAACACAGGACCGGGTCAAATGGAGATAAATTATCAGACAACTTTACAACTAGTCTTAGGACTGACCAACTAGATGAAGAAGATGAAAATAATTAATAAGGCTCTAACAAGCAGTTGTCATGCAGAAATTTGCTGATGAAGTGCCTATCGTGGGACCCCACCGATTCTTTGCCTTCTCTTTTGCTTCTTTTTAATGAGACATATAACACTGGAGAATGGTGTTTTGCCAAAATGTTCACTGAATATATGGGGAATAACATGTCATAAGGAACATGAATGGAGGTTATGGGAGGGCCAGCAATGGTACTAAAAATACTAACACAACATAAACATAGTACTTGACAATACAAAATGAGAAGAAAACAAATTCAGAAATAATGTCTTACATAATATTTTGGAAGAAATATTAAACAAATCAAAAGTATTTTATAATGAGACATGTGCGCTGAATTTAACTTTAACTTCCTTATATTGGTATATAAGGCTCTCTATAGTCAGAATGAATCTAGTTTATTGTACTCAATTTGATCTAAACATAAGTGCATACAATTTTTTTTATTGGGTGTGTTTTAACTGATCAGGTCTACACTTTTTTCCGTGCCAATGCATTCCAAGCAATGACCACAAAAATACATTCCATAATGTCTAATCTGGACCTTTCTTTTACTTAAACCTTTAGCACGCCACCTTATTTTAATTGCGAAAATTTGACCTAATTAATTATCTTAATTTCTCGCTATAGTAGTCGACTTTCAAAATTTGTAACTTTTCTATTTGTTTGTCAATAAATATGATTTTCTTGTGTGTAGAAACACAGTTGAAAAACGAACATGTGGGTGGTATTGTTTTTGTTGTGTGTTTGTTAGTTTCTGAGATTCAAAAAGATGAAGTTGAAAATTTATGAAAATATTGTAAAAAATTTGGACTCGACCGCTAGGCCTAGTCGCTTCGATAGAAAACCATGGCAACCACAACAACGTATCGATACTGTGTTTACAATATCGACATAGCTGTTAGTTTCTAATTCAAACGTGCTTCTTTCATCTAAACAAACAAAATAAACAGATCTACTCGATTAAGATCGTTCCCAACAACCTACTTCACCTTCCGCAAAAAGTCGGCTTGCTCCAAACGGCGTATACAAAATTAAAACTGTTCAAAAGCCATTTGTAATCGATACTTTAACCGGCAAAATATCGCGTGGAGATGGATGACGTATCCAGCATTTTTAAAATGGCTGTCGGGAGTGTCTCCGTTAAAAAATTAAAAAATTTCCGCACACCGTTTTTGTTGGCCGAGTTGGTCCGCTAGGGTATTACAAGTGCGTGCTATGTCCTCTTATTCTAGTAGCCAGCAGTACTTTCAAAAACTTGTTGTAGTCTAATTTATCCTTTCCTTTCATTATCTTATAAACGTGTATTGTAACCTGGAATTCTTCTCTTTTCTAGACCTAGACAATATAGGTCGGTTTTTCGTAGTCTTTCATCGCAACTGTTTTTCTGAAATCCCACTATCAGCTTCGTCTCTCATCTGTATATCCTTTCCAGCATGATTATATCCCCTCTACAATAAGGACTCCACACCTGAACACAGTACTCCAATGTAGGTCTAACTAAAGCTTACAGTTTAACTATCATATCCTTGCTCCTATGTTCAATATTACTTTTTATCATACTTAATATCGGGGATCAAGATGCTGAGCAGCGCAGGAGGTGCAGCGGTCAGCGACCCATAGCTGACTGCTAGCGTCAGGGCCAGCGAACCACAGCTGCCAAGACCTATCTACACCTTCACGCGGTGATCCTGGATAACAGACTGCAGCAGGGCAGACTGGCTAAGGAGAAAGGATCGAAGAGGGAATGCTAACCCGGTACTAAAAAAATTCCTGCTGAAGTCGGATATGTTGGACCGAAAGGTGCAAATATCGCAGTCAAGCTGTAAACTACGAGAAAACGTTCTCTGGACTACATTCTGCTACTTACGCCCTTTTAGGGTTTGGTAGTGGGAGATTGAGAACGAACGAAGCCAAGCCAATCCATACTGAATATTGAATTTCCCTTTTTCACTGCTATTTGGATACTTAGAATCCTGGTATTCACACATGCATGTTCATGTCTGTTGCCAGGTAGACGAAGGTTGTCGGCTACCTGTAATAGATATTTTAATCATCCTGTGGTTTACTATACCCGGGGGAAGGTACAAATAACTTGGGTAGAATTTTCACTTGAATTTTGAATGTTGTCCGTGCAGCGGCTGTTAAGCCTATTCTTTTCGATGTTTAACTGCCAAGGAATTTTTAACGTGCTCGGCACTGAACACGGGAGTCCGATCTCATTACCCAGAGATCAGCGGAATTGCTATAAGAAGATCCACGTGAACAAATCCCGGTCTCCACTGACCTCCGGCAGCCTAGACTGGCTCTTTACATCTAGACCACTGAGCCCTGTTTTGTCTATTGATATCGTCGTTTTCTTCTTCTTTTTCTCTTTCTTCTTCATATTCTTGTTCTTCATCTGCTTTCAGACATTTTGGTCATGCTAGATCTGTAGTCCCGACTCCAGGACGAAGTCCACAGTCCTCTCTAGATCCGGATGGCAGCTCCACAGCTTCTGCGTCACCTTGTCTCTCTCTGACTAGATTTGGCATCGTAGGTCTCTGTGAATTGGGCAGTTCAGTGGGTCTTGACACCAGTTCAACATGGGCAGTCACTTGTGTGCGATATCTTGAGCGGGAGTGGGTGACCCACTAGTCTGAAGTAGCCTGTTCTCAGGTGAAAAATGTTGGTCTGTTGATGTTTGTGGAGCTGGTGGATTGTTGGTGTCTGTGGAGCTAGTGATTTGCTGATGTTTGTGGAGATGGTGGATTGTTGGCGTCTGTGGAGCTAATGGTTTGCTGATGTTTGTGGAGAGGGTGGATTGTTGGTGTCTGTGGAGCTAGTGGCTTGCTGATGTTTGTGGAGATGGTGGATTGTTGGCGTCTATGGAGCTGGTGGATTGTTGGTGTCTGTGGAGCTAGTGGTTTGTTGGTGACTGTAGAGCTGGTGGTTTGTTGATGTCTGTGGAGCTGGTGGATTATTGGTGTCTGTGGAGCTAGTGGTTTGCTGATGTTTGTGGAGCTGGTGGATTGTTGGTGTCTGTGGAGCTAGTGGTTTGCTGATGTTTGTGGAGATAGTGGATTGTTGGCGTCTGTGGAGCTAGTGGTTTGCTGATGTTTGTGGAAATGGTGGATTGTTGGCGTCTGTAGAGCTAGTGGTTTGCTGATGTTTGTGGAGATGGTGGATTGTTGGCGTCTGTGGAGCTGGTGGATTGTTGGTGTCTGTGGAGCTGGTGGATTGTATGTGTCTGTGGAGCTGGTGGATTGTTGATGTTTGTGGAGATGGTGGATTGTTGGTGTCTGTGTAGCTGGTGGTGTGTTGGTGTCTGTGGAGCTGGTGGTTTGTTGATGTTTGTGGAGCTGGTGGATTGTTGGTGTCTGTGGAGCTGGTGGTTCGTCGGTGTCTGTCGAGCTGGTGGTTTGTTGATGTCTGTGGAGCTGATGGATTGGGTCAGGTCTATTACTCACTCTTATGTCTTTCTACCATTTTGAGTTGTACTGATAGTTTTTGCATCTCGGGAGGACACTGCGTGGATAAGTTCCCCCATCTTGCCATCTGCTTTGAACAGGGCATCAGCTGTCTCTATCCCCGTGATTCCACAATGGGAGGGTAGCCACTGAAGACCAACTGTTGAGGTTCTTTGGATTTTGTTGAGCTCTGATCTGATTTCCCGCAGCTTTTGTTGATCTCTGGTGTGTTGGATGGCTTCTAGTAGTCATCTGCAATCTGTAAATAATAGAATCTGACTTGGTGGGTGTTCGTCTGGTCTGGTCAACATTCTTAGTGCCTGTAGTAGTGTCATAGACTCTGCACCAAGGCTGGAAAATCTCTTCCCAGTTGGGAAAGCCCTATGGATTAATCTGGTCTGGTGAACATTCTTAGTCCCTGTGGTAGCGTCATGGACTCTGCCCTAAGGCTGAAAGAAATCTTCCCAGTAGGGAAAGCCCTATGAGTTATTTTCCCAGGGTTCTAACTTACAAATATGCATCCTCAACCATCCACAACTGCGCTCTCTTTAGACCCATCTGTATATACGCGAGTGCAGTCATTTAGGCTATAATTTCCTTCAATCTTCTGAACTAGAATTTGCAGGCGTTATCTAAATCCGCCCTCAACATATTCTTCTCTACTTCAGATGAGACCCTTCTGCATAAATTTGTGTCCTCCGAGAATTTGGCAATTATCTTCCCTCGGGGTGTCTTAAGTCTGTTCTCGTCTCTCCCCCCAAAAATTTCAACGCGTGCATTTTACATTCTGTTTAAAACTTCGTACAAATATTTATTTCGTTTCGTTTATGTCCAGACTATGTTTTACACTGACGCCAATCCATAAATGTCGAGCCGGATTACAAAATGCATTGTGGGATTGAAACAATGTGCTTGCTGATCCTAGGATCATTCAATGCTTTTAAAATTCCGAGTTAAAGCTTTGTGTGAGAGTAATAAAGTGGCTGATAGCTTTGTTTTGAAAGCAACAGCTTCCGGTTAAATCTCTTTACATGTATGATCCAGCTGAAACAGCTAGCAATGCAGTGTGGAAAGGACGTGTTCTACACTGCCACATAAAACCGGAAGCATAACACAACAAAGTCTGTTATATTAAATTTGGCGAAAAGTAATCATTCCTCTAATCTTCGATACTATACATGCCATTAACATTTCTCTAATCTTCGATACTATACCAAACATTACCATTCCTCTAATCTTCGATACTATACATAACATTTTCATTTCTCTAATCTTCGATATTATACCTAACATTACCAATCCTCCAACCTTCGATAAAATCTATCGATATCTACACCTGACATTACCATTCTTCCAATATTCAATAAAATCTATCGATATCTAAAACTGACTTTGCCACTACTCCAACCTTAGATCAAATTTATCAATATCTACACATTACCAATCCTCCAACCTTCGATAAAATCTATCGATATCTACACCTGATATTACCATTTTTCCAACCTTCGATAAAATATATCGAAATATGTACATGACGTTACCATTCTTTCAACATTCGATAAAATCTATCGATATTTACACCTGAAATTACCATTCTTCCAATATTCAATAAAATCTATCGATATCTACACCTGACATTACCATTCTTCCGATATTCAATAAAATATATCGATATCTACAACTGACATTGCCAATACTCCAACCTTAGATCAAATTTATCAATATCTACACCTGACATTACCAATCCTCCAACCTTCGATAAAATCTATCTATATCTCCACCTGATATTACCATTTTTCAATCTTCGATAAAATATATCGATATATGTACAGGACATTACCATTTTTTCAACATTCGATAAAATCTATCGATATCTACACCTGAAATTACCATTCTTCCAATATTCAAAAATATCTATCGATATCTACACATGACATTACCAATCCTTCAACCTTCCCACGAAATTAATCACTATCAATACCTGACATTACCGATACTCTACGGGGTGAATATTAGCCAGGACCGGATAAAATATATTGATAACAACCTCGCCTCGTGCTCTATTTCGTATTCCTAGAAACATTCTGCTTTCCAGCAGTCTGATCAGCGAGGTGGGGATCAACACTGCAATCACATTAGTGGTGAGCGTACCAAGAACCTTCACAATGCACTACAGTCAGGAGGACAAAGGCCCATTCTCTCAAGTGCGACTTGGGACGCACGAAGAGCCCATGTAACAGGCTTCAAAAGAAACGTCAGCCAGAGAAACGTCAATAAACAATACAACAATGCCTTTCTCTATGAAAACAATTACTGTCGTGTTTTGTTTTTGGGGTCTTTGTTTTCAATTTTTTACATTTATTTGTTCGTAAAAAATAAATCTCTTCTGTTTGATCCGTTTTGAAAAGGACGCATATTCAGGTCAGATTTTATAGTTGCTGGTCTATTGCGTTATTTAATGGCGTGCATAAAACGAGTTTACAGCGCTCCAGGCTGAATCAATGGTGTTCCGTTTATTACAGCATGTAACTGAATATTATATATGAGAGTGAAGACAGTCTGCAGCAACATCTGGCTGCGTTCAACTGCGTGTGCAAAAGAAAGTGTTTGAAAATTAATAGATCCAAAAGAGAAATTCTGCAATTAAGCAGATCGTCCGAAAACATGAACATTTAAGAAAACCGGACACAGAATAAAGAAGTGTAAATATTCAAGTACATGGGCAGTGTTTTCACCCAGGATGGAGGTTTAGGCAGATAAATTGAGATCAGATGCCAAAAAGTAAATTCATACCAGCTGTCGCCATTATTGAAACACCCTAAGATGTCCACAACAATACAGCCGATCAACAGTATATTAATGCTAACTCTGTTTCCAGTGCCAAGCGTGGACTTTAAACAAAATCTAAAGAGATAAAGATCACCACATGTCAGATGATATGACTCAAGAAAACAATCAAAGTAACTAGGAGAGAAAGTATGGGCACTGGATGAGGTGTGAAACATCGTTAAAGCAAGACCCTGCACGAATATATCAAGTGGTTCAGCCAACTAATGAGAATACAACACAACCAACTACCCCTGTGCGCCTATAACGGGTTTCCTCAGCCGTGGAAGATCGACAACTAGACGGAAATGAAATGCTACGGATATTCTAAATCAGTATGGCACAGCTCCTCATGGCACCTTTCCTATGGCACGTCTCCCCATGGCACGTCTCCTTATGGCACGTCACCTCATGGCACATCTCCTCATGGCTTTTCGCCCAATGGCACATCTCCCCATGGTACTTCTCCTCATGGCATATTTCCCCATCGTACGTCTCCTCATGGCACATCCCTGCATGGTACGTCTCCTCATGGCACATTCCCCCACGGTACGTCTTCTCATGGCACATCTCATCATGCACATCTCCTCATGGCACGTCTCCTCATGGCACGTCTTCTCATGGCACATCTCCTCATGGCACGTCTCCTCATGGCACATCTCATCATGGCACATCTCATCATGGCACGTCTTCTCATGGCACATCTCCTCATGGCACGTCGCCTCATGGCACATCTCATCATGGCACATCTCATCATGGCACGTCTCCTCATGGCACATCTCATCATGGCACATCTCCTCATGGCACGTCTCCTCATGGCACATCTCCTCATGGCACGTATCCTCATGTCACATCTCATCATGGCACATCTCATCATGGCACGTCTTCTCATGGCACATCTCCTCATGGTACGTCTCCTCATGGCACATCTCATCATGGCACATCTCATCATGGCACGTCTCCTCATGGCACATCTCATCATGGAATGTCTCCTCATGGCACATCTCATCATGGTAAATCTCATCATGGCACGTCTCCTTATGGTACAAGTGGGCAAGAGAAGAGAATCCTAAACTGGACTAGACTTGACTGCTCGTCTCGGCCCAGCATGGCATGGCAGAGCAAGACAGGATAGGACAGGACAGGACAAGACAGGAAAGTACACGACAGGATAAGACAACACAAGACAGGACAGGACAAGATAGGACGGGACAAGACAGGAAAAGACAGGACAGTACACGACAGGACAAGACAAGAGAAGACAGGACAGGACAAGATAGGACAAGATGGGACAGGACAAAACAAGACAGGACAAGACATGACAGGAAAAGATAGAACAAGATGGGACAGGACAAGACAAGACAGGACAATACAGGACAGGACAAGACAGGACAAGACAAGACAGGACAAGACAAGACAAGACAGGACAATCAGTCATCTATGAGTCGCTGGCTGCTCTCATCTCATCCCCTGTCGCATCTCTTCCAGCTCTCGGTTGCACTGACCGGACATCAAGTGTTTTTTTTCTTGGCATGATCGCTAATCCCGGTCTACCCAGCTGTAAATAGGTATCTGATCAAATTAACGGGAAATTCTAAGGCCGACACGAGAGCTACGGAATTCTTGCTCTACGTCATTGGCATGTTCAACGATATAAGGGACTGAGTACATTTGGGGTGTCTGGAGGCTTTGGAGGGGGATGGGGCGTAGATGGGGGCGTCTAGAGGCTATGGAGGGGGATGGGGCGTAGATGGGGGCGTCTAGAGGTTATGGAGGGAGATGGGGCGTAGATGGGGGCGTCTAGAGGCTATGGGAGGATGGGGCGTCTAGAGGCTATGGAGGGGGATGGGGCGTAGATGGGGGCGTCTAGAGGCTATGGAGGGGGATGGGGCGTAGATGGGGGCGTCTAGAGGCTATGGAGGGGGATGGGGCGTAGATGGGGGCGTCTAGAGGCTATGGAGGGGGATGGGGCGTATATGGGGGCGTCTAGAGGCTATGGAGGGGGATGGGGTGTATATGGGGGCGTCTAGAGGCTATGGAAGGGGATGGGGCGTAGATAGGGGTGTCTAGAGGCTATGGGGGGATGGGGCATAGATGGGGGCGTCTAGAGGCTATGGAGGAGGATGGGGAACAGATGGGGGGCGTCTAGAGGCTTTGGAGGGGGATGGAGAACAGATAGGGGCGTCTAGAGGCTTTGGAGGGGGATGGAGAACAGATAGGGGCATCTAGAGGCTTTGGAGGGGGATGGAGAACAGATAGGGGCGTCTAGAGGCTTTGGAGGGGGATTGGGCGTAGATGGGGGCGTCTAGAGGCTTTGGAGGGGGATTGGGCGTAGATGGGGGCGTCTAGAGGCTATGACGGGGGATTCAGCACAGATGAAGGCGCTGAATTCGGATGCACTGGGCAGACAGACGCAAAATAAAAACCACAATGCCAACAGACACCGCCTTAGGGATTAGAGAAATAAGGCACACGCAAAAACAACAAAAACGGTTCGTCAAATTGAGCGTCTTGAGAAGTTCGGGTATTCCATACATTCTTGTCGTAAACCTCCCCCACAGAACGTTCCATTCAGGAATTGCGAGTCGGACATGATGTCTCTTCTGACTGACGGCTGTTCCAAAAACGAGGCTTATATGAGTGAACCGACCTGCTGTTCGGTGTGATGTTGTGAAAGTTGGATGGCTTCAGACATTTTTGATTTGAAGGGAAATGGAGTAGGTGAAAAGGGTGGTGGCGAGTTGGTGTTGGATACAAGTCCACGAAGATAGATCGGTAAAATGGTACGCTTCGAGATGGATAAGTGTGTATGAATTGAGGGTGGATATTAACTTGACTTTACTTCTTTATACTGGTTTAGAAGACTCTGCAGTCTTTATACAACCAGTTTAATTTAAATTACTTTGCTCTAAAAGGAAGGCGCATCCAATTTATTCTTAAATGCATTAACTGTCTCTGCCTCCACTACCTCCCGTGGCAATGCATTCCTAGTATTCACAATTCTCTGACTAAACAAATATTTCCTAATATCTAATCTGGACCTCTCTTTAGTTAATTTGTAGCTATGCCATCTTATTTTGTGGGTGGCTGTATTTTGAAAAAAACAACTTGTTATAGTCTAATTTATCCATTCCTCTGATCATCTTATAAACCTGTATTGTCACCTCGAATTCTTCTCTCTTCGAGACACTGTAAGCCGGTTTTTCTGTCTGTCCTCATAACTGTAATTCTGGAATCCCACTTTCATCTCTGTCGTTCTTTATTGCATTCTTTCCAGCATGTTTATATCCCCTCTATGATAAGGACTCAACACCTGTATACAGTACTCCAATATTAGTGTTTGAGTCCTGCCAAAGACGGATGTGTCGGACCGAAAGGTGCAAATATCGCAGCCAAGCTGTAAACTAGCGACACAGCGCATTCCGTTCTCCGGACTACATCCTGTTACTTGCAAAGTCCTGTTCAGGGCTTGGTAGGTGGAGATTGAGAACGAACACAGAAGACGAAGAATGAGAAGAAGAAGAAGAAGAAGAAGAAGAAGAAGAAGAAAAAGAAGAAGAAGAAGAAAAAGAAGAAGAAGAAGAAGAAGAAGAAAAAGAAGAAGAAGAGAGTGTTTGATTTTAAAACATGTGAGGTATGGCTAGGATAAAAAAAGGTAATGAGACAAAGACAAAGTCCAAACCTAAATTTATTCTAGAGCAACAGAGGCTGAGAAAGTCACAAGTTTTGAGTACCTCGGCTCAATTATAAGCAACAATGGCGATTGCCTGAAGGAAGTCAGACGGAGAAAGGCTATGGCAAAGCAGAGTTTGAATAAAAGGAGAAACGTATGGCAGAACTCTAATGTAGTGATGAAAAAATGAAAATCCTGCGGACTTGCAACTTCCCGGTGGCAACGTACGGATGTGAAACGTGGAAATACAATGGATTGAGAAAATTAAAAATACATAAAAATATGTGGATATATAGAAGATTGGGTCGCATTTCTTGGAACGAGAAGAAAACAAATGTGGAGGTATTGAATAAGTTGGGGGTGAAAAGAGAATTAATGACCGAATACTGGGTTAGACAGTTACGTTATTTTGGTCATATAACAAGACATACCTCCTTGTTGAAGACCATATTAGAAGTATGGAAGGCAGCCGTTCAAGAGACAGACAACGTTATAAATGGGTGTATAACATCAGGAGATAGATTCTAAAAAGCCGGTCAGATTGCGTCATTACGACAAGAGTACGCTGGAGATCTACTGCAGTCGACCTTCGATGCGGAGACGGCACTTGAACTCAACTAAATGTTGTTTACTAGCCCGTTTTGTTCTTTATCCAACTCCTGTAGGATTTCTGCGTTTACTTTTTCGGCATCCATGGTATTTAGAGAACCCTCTTGTAGCATTATAGCTGGAAGGATTCACATTTCTTCTGCAGGCTTTGTGTGCCTGACCATGTCTTGAATTCGTTTGTTGCCATTGGGAAGGTGGAAGCCCCCAGGATGTTTATTGTTTTCACTCTGTTAAACTAGTGGAATGAATGTCAAAATTACTCAGAAAATGTAACTGCTGTTTTTGTTTGTTTAAAGCCCACAATGAGTAAGTTTTCTCTTTTTTGTTAAAAGCCCACAATGAGTAAGTTTTCTCTTTTTTGTTTGAAGCCCACAATGAGTAAGTTTACCTTTTTTTGTTAAAAGCCCACAATGAGTAAGTTTACCCTTTTTTGTTAAAAGCCCACAATGAGTGTTTACCCTTTTTTGTTAAAAGCCCACAATGAGTAAGTTTACCCTTTTTTGTTTGAAGCCCACAATGAGTAAGTTTACCTTTTCTTGTTAAAAGCCCACAATGAGTAAGTTTACCCTTTTTTGTTTAAAGCCCACAATGAGTAAGTTTACCCTTTTTTGTTTGAAGCCCACAATGAGTAAGTTTACCTTTTCTTGTTAAAAGCCCACAATGAGTAAGTTTACCCTTTTTTGTTTAAAGCCCACAATGAGTAAGTTTACTCTTTTTTGTTAAAAGCCCACAATGAGTAAGTTTACCCTTTTTTGTTTGAAGCCCACAATGAGTAAGTTTACCTTTTTTTGTTAAAAGCCCACAATGAATAATTTTACCCTTTTTTGTTTAAAGCCCACAATGAGTAAGTTTACCCTTTTTGTTAAAATCCCACAATGAGTAAGTTTACCCTTTTTTGTTAAAAGCCCACAATGAGTAAGTTTACCCTTTTTTGTTTAAAGCCCACAATGAGTAAGTTTACCCTTTTTGCGCTTAGAAAAGGGCCCTAAATGGCGGGTTGTAGTAGCTTTCCTCACATCTCGAGCGTGCTAATAAAGGTGACCGTAGTCCTCTAGTGCTATGTTTGCCTTCATCTGTGTGGCGCTCACTACTACAGTGCTCACGTCGATCCACATCTCGTAAATCAAATTGCCTTGAAAACAATATGTTTCCAGAGAACGTTACACGGAAGAGAGATAGTGGTCTTGGTCAATATATTATGCCTGACCCCGACGCGAAGTGCTGGTCAGTATGTTGTTCCTGGCCCTAACGCGACGTCCTGGTCAGTATGTTGTACCTGACCCTGGAGCGACGTCCTGGTCAGTATATTGTACCTGACCTTTACGCGACGTCATAGTCACTATATTGTACCTGACCCTGAAGCGATGTCCTAGTCAGTATACTGTCACTGACCCTGACGCGACGTCCTGGTCAGTATATTGTACCTGACCCTGAAGCGACGACCTGGACAGTATATTGTGCCTGACCCT